>VWYH01005372.1:164657-330802 GCA_013399365.1 Pampusana beccarii | reverse complement strand
TTTCTCCTGTGAAATCTGTTTCTCCTCTGTCTCTACTGATATCTGTCTTTTCTCATTTGCAACTTTCCTTTAATCTTCCAGCATTTGACCTTTTTTCCCCCTCTTTTTAGTTCAGTGAAATACAACTGTACAACCAGAAAAAATTAAATAAACCCAAAGGCCCAAAACAAAAACAGACCAAAAGTGACAAAGAAACTAAAACACCCTGATAACTCTTACAGTTGCTTTAAAATATAGTCTTTTATCACATGCATACACAATCCCTGCAGCATTAAAGTCACATGGAAAATAATGTCCTCTGCTGAGGAACCTGGGCAACATAGTTTCTGCCTTCTCAAACTTATGCAACTCTTATTAGCTATATAAATATAAGTTATTCCTTATATTGAGGAAGTAGTAAGGGATGAGGAAAGCACGGGCATGTAAATCAGCTAAGCGCTCCTCTTACAGGAAAGTTAAGAGATTGTTCCAGTTTTAACTGCTTTCCTATTTCTTCCTCAGTGCTGGCTAACTGACATGTATCAATAGCAAACTGCATGAAAATTCATTTTAAAAATCATATTTGACCTATACTGTATTAGAACTGTAATTCTTTTCTTAATACAAATACATGGTGCAGGATTGCTTAAAAATAAAAATAATATGCTCAGGGCTCTAATCCCTCTCAAGAGACACGTATCAAACTGCAACACACATAAGTGTAGCCATTCAAAAGCTCTCCCCTGCTTTGTTTGCATGTATGTTCACTCCGAAAGATGGATGAAATTATAAACAATTTAACAGTGTGATGGAGATGTAAAATAAATCCCTCCTTACTGTTAATCACAGGAAGTTTTTATACTATAACCACTAGAGTAATGGTTTCCAGCATAGACATAGAATATGAGCAATTTTCCAAGGGTCATGGAGGTGTTTGAGTAACTATTTTGTACTCGTAACTCTATAGGTTTCTGAAAGAACTCTGTGCTGAGGTGTTTCTAAGCGATGTGTTGCATACAACTGTGAGGTGCTCTCCATATCTCCAACACAAAACTTGGCTAGCTTATCCATCTGAGGCACTGATGTGCTGCTGTCCCTCTCCAGGAACATCATCTGTCCCAAGTGTGATGCAAGTTCCTCTACTCTGAAGTTCTAAAAACATTGTGAGATGGGAAGTTTGTGCTTTCTCCTTTTGTATAGCAACAGCAATTCTCTCAAACAATGGTAAAATGGAGACTTGTCATGAAGAATATCAGGAAAACAAAATCTGTTTACTGAATTATATATATATCTCTTCCTCTCTTCTGATATATTATTCTGTCTTCTGTTGTTAGGCATTTAGGAGTGTTGTTCTTGAGTATTCTGACCTGCACTCTTACATTGCATTTTCCAAATCCTTTCATTAACAACACCAGCCCTTTTCATAAATACAGCCCTCATAAAACCTCTTTCTCCCCCAAATTTGAGTTTCATTCTTATTGTTGCTCTTTCTTTGCCTCCTGTTTGCTAAGAACATCTTCTAAAGAGACCTTTGTTTTTTATTTTATTTTTTTATCATGGGCTTAAAACTCTCCAGGTTGTTCTTTCCTGATTCTCTTATTTTTCTCTTGCATTTCCCTCAGTCTTTGGTGGTTCCTTTTTGACAATTGAGGTTTGCTGTGGTATTTTTTTCCATGCATATGCATTAATAACATACTATCCCAGAAAACAAATTGAGTTGTTTTTTTTTTTAAATTAGTTCATCATATTTTAAGGATATGAAATAATGCTGAATATATCATTTCCCTCAACAGTTCTTTTGATATTTGTCTTTCCTTCTAATTAATTATGCCATATTTTGGGTCAAATTTATTTAAAGTCAAATTCTAGCTATTGGATCCTTTTGTATATCGCTAAGAAGCTCTCCACCAGGATTATCTTCTTTTCTATTTGTAATCAACTATATGCAATGCCTTTGAAACCTCTAGTAAGCTGGAAGAGACACAAATTAAACATATGACAGTCTAAAGTCCAAATGGTGCTGAAACTTTGGAAAATAATCTAGGCGTTACCCTTTGGTTTTTGGTCCCATGATGTACATTTCTGCAGAGCAGTCAAAGCTGTAGTCATAGAGCACTCCCTGCAGAAACTGAGAGTTTTGGTTAACAGTTGAGAAGGGAATATTGAGTTCTTCCACTCCTTCATCAGTGTTCTAACCATCACATTTTATTCAAAAGGAGAGATGGCAGCCATCCGATAAAAGATACGAGCTCTCTTTAACTTTTTAAGCACTCTTACAGAATCGTTTACTGCTTGGTATCTGCACAGGGAGATGTACCTAATACAAAGCTCTAAGAAAGCTGCTTGATCTCCGGGAAAACTCTCAGAAACTCTGAATGTTTGTTTGACTAACTCCAGTAGCTCCTCATCCAGTATCTGAGATAACTAAATCGCCCTTGGAAAAAACCCACACCTATTCCCATTGACAATAACAGACCACTACCTAAATTAATCTACTCCAATTCTCCTGCTGGAGACAGTTGGTGTGGTGATGCCTAAAGCAGGTACCTCAAGCAGGCACTCTGGATATGTCCATAGCTTACCTGGCTCTACTGATACAAAAATCTTTAACTTGAGCAGCTGAAGCCTCTAAACCTACTTTTCTAGAGATCGTTACGTTTGCTCAATTCACAGTGTGCCAAGGAACAGATATATCTCTTTCAGCCTGCCAAGGCACAGAAGAAATATTCACTGAATAACTGTTTCTTGGGTTTTTGTTTGGTTTTTTGGTGGCTTTCATTGTTGTTTGTTTTGTTCGTGGGTTTGTTTGGTTGGTTTTTTGTTTCGTTTTTTTTGTTCTTAACGTTGCTGTTTATGTTTTTATTATCAGTAACTTGTAATAGCCTGGTTTTAAATAATGTATATCAACACTATTAGCAATTTAACTAGTACCTTTGGCCTGCTTAATCAGCCCTCTGCATTGTCTTAGCCGTTCATTTGCATTCATGAGCATTGAATTTTTTAAAAAAACCAAACTTCTACACGTTATTTTTTTTCGGTTATGTTTTCTTTTTTTAAGTATAAATTCTTCTCTTTTCATGAATTCTATCTGTTTAGAAGTCCAATGGGATGCCCTGAAGTTTTCATTAACACTTCCAACTTCATATTTCCAGCTGACTGCGTAAAAAAATATTTTCAAGTTTGGGCAACTGGAAGTTTAATAGGGTCATTTATATGTCTTAGTGTTTCATGACATACTCTGTTTGCAAAAGACAAATGCAACCAGAATAACCCTAATAACATAGACAACTTCTGACTTTTAGGTCAGTAATTATTTCTCTGTTTATTAGTATGAGGTTCAATATTAAATTAAGTGTTCCCTGCTGACTGTAAAATGAGTTATTGTCTGTTATCTTTAGAAATTCTATGGGATGTTTTGGTTTTACCAGTACATCTTCAGTAAATGATCCCCTCACTGGAAGTCTTTAATTACTTTTAAATACAATTGGATAAAAATAGTTCTGTAAAGTCAGCCAACTGAATTACTTAAAAAATAAAAAACATTCTTAATCCTAATACACCAGAGGTGTGGGCCATTTGTCTGACTCCACTAAACATCTGCATCAACCTCCATATTCTATCATTCACTACACAGGAACAGAAATATTTTGCATATTATCTCAAAACAATTAATGCATGCACAGAAAAAAAAAATCAGCAGATGAAATTAAGAGTCCAACAAAAACAGGCTAAAACTTAATGAGTGAGAATTTAAATCATATAGTTTATAGTGCACTGCAAACCTCACAATCAGTCTTCATGTTTTTCTCTCTGGCAAAAATGAAATGAAACATCCCTTCTTATTTAGCGAAAGCCAACAAACACTGAGTATTCAATTGGTACAAGGGAATTTCCATTCAGGTAGCACACACATATGATGCTTAGTATCATCATAATATTTTGAAACACAGAGTAAAAAACCACCAAATATATCAACAAGAAGAACTTTGATAAAACAAAAAGGTGTAAGGAAGAAACAAAAGAAATAAAATTTCTGTAAGTGTGCCAAATTAAAAACAGTTTACATTGGACTATAAGCTGACCTGTGATTTAGAAATAGGATGCTGAGTATCACTTGCAGCTCAAAGAAGCTACAAATGGTAAAAATTAATCACTTCTTAAAACAACATTATCTTAACCGCTCGCTAAATCATACAGAATGAACCAATTATTTTCTGCCAAATTTATCGAAATTGTGCTTCAGGCTAAGGAATGACATTGAAAACTTCTGTTTGACACACACACAAAAACGTCACAAGTATCAGAAAAGTTATTTCAATAGATAGTTAGAACATGTGCCACATCAGCAACTGGCATTACTGAATCTTCTTTATACAATGTAATAAACAAATGAATTCAGAAGTAGTACCTTCTTACAGTGTCCAGAGAAGAAACAAATCCTAACAATCAGCAAAATTCTACATAATCTACAAAACCAGATTATTGCCTTTTCAAAAAACAGTTTTAAGTTGTACAAAAATCACATGAACTGTAAATGGCATTTTTATTAACATGCATCAACAATTTGTCAACACTTCTAAAATGCATGTCTTTTCAATAATGATTAACCATTAAAATTTGCCATGCTAGTGGCATAATATTTATATATTGTTAGAGGTAAGTACTCACCATCCAATAAAGTTTCACTACGTATTTTCCATAGTTATTGTACAGCGGCATGTGTCCCTTGGTAGCTTTACATAAGGCATAAATGTGTTCCCATGGTTTCCAAAAAAGTGTGGATCTTCCATTAGTTAAAGCTGTTTCATTATATATCCTGCAGACTGCATAAATTTCACTTATAATCCATCTCATCAGCTGAAAACAGTGAAAAAATAATGAAAAAAACTTCTTTGACTTACATCTTTTAGAAAAATAAAATCAAGTTACATTACAACGACCAAAGAATAAATAAGCTCCTGTTTTAAATGAAGAAATGATGTAAAAGTATGGTTTCATGTATAAATGTATAAATTAATCGCACTGGTACAACTTCTCTGAAAATCACCATAATATCTATCTACAGTAATACAAAATGTCATGAAACTAAATTGTAAAATAATACTAAATTCAGTAAGGCACTCAGATGCCTTCTTTCTATCTGCGTTATAGTTTTCCCTGATTTGTATACATTCAATAACTGTTTATTCAACTCTGGTGAGAAGGAAAAGACTGGCTGGATGACAGAGATTTGCACATACACGCACACACACTAAGAACATTATTTCAAGAAAGCTTGAATGAAAAATATCAATCCTTTCTAATGTAGCTTTTATTTGCTCTTATTTGCTCTTATTATCCTTAGATAATATTATCCAGTAATAATCTTTGTAGTTCATAACTATACATTTTATTTAAAAAAAAAGTTTGGAAAATCTCTTACCATGGATTTAACTTTTCAAATTCTAAAAAAGGTAAACACTACTTGTACAAATCTAGATGATTTCTTGCCTCTTTATTACCATAATTCTCCTTTCACTTAAAAATTTCTCACAACTTTTTGAAGTGAAATTTAAAAAATTAAAGAGTTATAAAGAATTAAAGAATTCTTTTTTTTTCAGGGGACAGCGTATTTCTACTTACCTCACTACAAAATATATGTTCATTTGCTGTAAAAAGGTCAAATGAGGTTTCATTTTTGACAACCACAGGAATCTAGGAGAAAGTAAATTTTTTAGTCCATTGCTAAACTATCTGGAAGCAATTAAATGAGCACTAATCGTCAACAGTAGCGACATACAAATGTTAGACATTTAGCAAACATTTGTTAGGCATTTGCAAACTAAAGGCCGTCAGTTTGCATATCATGTAGATGCTTTTCTATTTCTTAATAAAAATGTCTTAGCAGGTAGATGTTCAGAATTTAAAAGAAATCAGTGTTTTTATCAGATCTAAAGAGTACCAAATGAAATAAATACATAATTAAACTGAGATTCCCTCAATTTATTAATAATATTTGCAGTTCTGTATTTAAATAATTATCATAACAATGTCTCATACTTTAAGATTTCCTTGTTCCCCCACCAAGATTCAAGGGATTTGTTTCCTCATGGTCAAGTAGTGGTATTATCAGTATGAATGCTGACTTTATCAAACCTTTGACTGTATTACATAGTTTTGATGACTGTTATTTGTTGATGCAGCTTTTCTTTTTTGTAACCAGTTTAGCAATAACATACTAGGATTGCAGTTTATTGTACTAAGTATATCGGTGCCTCTCATCGCTTATTGGTGATCATTGCTTGATTCTTTGCTTACCACACTGAATAGTCTTGTTTATGCCTTATTTTGTAGTTACTAACAGATTAGGTAGCAACATGTGTCGTATTAATAGACTTTTGTCACTTGACATTTAAATCAGTTTTTAACAACTTATAAAATGTCTAGCAATTATAGCTGCTTGATTCAAAATATATTGGACCGAAACAAGCACCACAGTTTTAACGAGGTCTTAAAGAAAACAAATGCTTTCTTCATAGTGTGCTAAAGATAAATTTTAAATATTTTTAAGACAGATACATGTTTCCACAGCTTTCTGGGCTGCCAGCTCTCTTGCCCTCATATTTGAAATACCTCAACTCAGTTTATGCATTTTGGCAGCATTTCTCATTCAATCTTTTGGACTTGTCAATTACTCCCCTGACCTCCCCCTCTCCTTCCTCCATTAAAAATTAAACTTGGACCTGTTTAGTGTCTAGTTAATAAAAAATAGAACTGACAATCTGATAAAAGGAAAACTGACAAGCCTGAAAATGTTGGAAGGGTGGTCAAAGTGTTTTACAACTTCAGCATTTCATCTGAAGAAAAAACAGTTTAAGACAGATTAGCAACAGCATCAGAGAACACTACCCCTTGACATGGTAGGCTCTTTATTTTTTTTGCAATTAATTTTAAATATAAACTGAGCAAGAGTTTTGCACCATTTTAAAAAGTTATGGTTACCTTCCAGACAAGTACTGCCAAAGATGGGGATGTGTTCTGTACGCAGACAACCACAGTTTAAGTGCAAGAAAGTACTATACTTCTGGTAAGGCTAACGTATGGTTTCAGCACAGACATTTACCTCAGATACCCACTCAAGGGAAGTCTTAGCTGGCACAAACAGAACTTGTTTGGCCATGACACTTATTTTTAAGTGAGAAAACAGGAACACAAATAAAAACAGGAAGGCACCTCTCTGTCCAGGTGTCTTCTAAATGAATGCAGAGTCAAAGAGCAGAGCTGACTTGGGAGGACATACTACCATGATGTTTTGTACCAGGAGGTGCTGGTCCATGGTGATGTCAGTAAGAAAGGCACTCAAGATTCCATACAGTATCATTTAAAATGTTATTATTAGAGCTAACTACAAAGGAAGGGATTAACATAGGTAATCTTATGTCCTTTTAGACACTGGGAACCCCAAGTCATACAGCATCAAACAGGCTTCTGATCCACACACAGAATTCTTGCAGACCCCACCTATCAAAAGAGTTACCCCATTTTGCTGTTATTGAGGTATGATAGGATCTGAGCTATTACACCATTTTCTTACAAGAAAACATTTATTTTCACTATTCTGCTGTAAAACAGAAAACATGTTCATGTAAGAACTCCCTGCTGCATTTAGGTAAAGGCAAGGAGATGCACGTGGTGTCATTGCAGGTAGCAAGAGGGAGCTGCCTGCAGGCTCCCCCCTTACCAAACACAGGCTGTGTTCCTCCAGTGGCCAGGGATGACATTGGCACCACGCTGGCCTGAGGGACAAGTGGAGTGTACAGCACAGGTTCACTGCTATGTGCATCACTGACTCCTTGGTGTCCAACCGTCTCCCAGACAGGACGACTACACATAGTCAAGAGAGTTTTATCTGTTCAGTTAATCCCCTCTACTAATTTTCCTCTATTTGTGACACAGCTAGGCGAGTAGCAGATTTTCATTATGACCCTGCTTGTTTCTTACCTTATTTGTTAAAAACTCATGTGGACGTTTCCATGAATGCACTTTTAAGGATGCTGGCAATTCTATTTTCCCTTCAGGATCCTCAAAGAGATGCTACATAAAACATGCATGAATAAAAATGGAACATTTTTTATTAATTACAGTATTGTCTCTTCCACAAGATTTAAAATAATATATTGTTCACATGGTAATCTACTTAAGGGAAAAATAGTATAAAAAGGAATTAATGGTATCCATAACTGAACTAAATGAGTACAAAGCCCAAACTCAGCACAAAAATTCAGCACAATTCAGCACAAAAACTGCTTGTATTGTTCTGAGAAGTCTATGTGGCCTGCAATGTCTAAATAGGTCTATATATAATGTTTTCTTTTTCCCACCTTTCAGAGAAACTTCCCCAAAAAACATTTAAGCTTTTAATTCAGGCATTTTTCTACTGAGTTGTTTCTAAGTACTTTTACTAACTTATTTCTAAAGCTTTGCAAATTGAAGACTGAAATTAAATATCTAAGCCTATATTTAGACACAAACAAACCAGTTCCATGCATTTAAAACTGCCATAGAAAGCAGAGAGCTATAATTACACAGCATCACTAATTAGCTCATTAAAGAGAGAGTCTCATATAATTTTCAAACTTTCATTTCCAAAGTGATACTTATTCTCCATGTGAACAGAAGGTGTCAGGATAGATATCTGTTTACTTAATAGCAGAATGTAGGGTGAGGAGATGCCTCTGATACTGCTCGTACTGACTGAGAAACTAATCAGTTCTATGGTCAGTACCTTTTATTTGTGTCTGGAATTTTAAATAGCTTTTAGAAATATTATACATTTCAGTGTGTTTCACAGGCCACGATGTACTCTATCTTCTAGAGACCAACGGGTTTCTGGGAAGGAAAAACTATGATGCTTTGAGTGCTAACTGATTAAAGGAAAGCAAAACAAAATATATCACAAAAGTATGAAAAGCAAATGCAAACTGAAATGCAAAGACTCCAAGATAGTATTTTCACCGCATTTTTTTCTTATTTGTTTTATTGTGTAAGTTCCTTCAACACACCAATCTGCAACAAAATATTTCAAGTACCTGAAGAAAACTGCGGGGGAAGAACCTTTTAGGAATAATTATGTAGAAATAATTGTTTTTCTGAAAGCTTAAAGGAAGCCTTGTAGACTGGACCATACAGAACTGTATTTACAGAGTTTATACTCTTCTTTCAGAGACATCCAAACCTGACTACATGGTATAACAGGAAAGTTTAGCACTTAAACACTAGATAAACAAGAAAAAGGAGGCAGGTGAGAATGACATAACATTACACCTAAGAACACCAAAAAAAGCCAGAGCTACACACCTTTCTTTAGCTTACAAGTGCAAAAATACTTTGAGGAAGTATATTATAGGTTCAGCTAAACTTGGCTGACAAAAGCAGGTTTAACTTATCTTTTATTTAAGGTGGCTATAAAGAGGCAACTGCCAGGTCTCAGGAGTTCATGCTCTAAGGACAGAAGCCTCAGCCACAAGTTCTACAGGCAGGACAGGCAAGAAACAGGCACAAGAGAAACAGAGAAGGTCAAACGCCCAAGCTCAGCAGCACACGGCGCTGCTCTAAGAGACACTGTTGAGTAGGGGAGCTTGAAAAAAG
This sequence comes from Pampusana beccarii, assembly GCA_013399365.1. Lineage (NCBI taxonomy): Eukaryota > Metazoa > Chordata > Aves > Columbiformes > Columbidae > Pampusana > Pampusana beccarii. The sequence goes on along the minus strand of VWYH01005372.1, from coordinate 321,196 downwards.
AGCATGTCTTACAAGGACAGAGATCACTTCTGATAGATTCCTTCTCTCACACAAGAAAATAGGATTATTTATATTCTTGTTCTAAGTGTATTCAAAGGTACTGGCTGTCATCACTAATTCTGTTTCTAACTGAAATGCCCTATATGATGCTGAATTGGATCAAAAGGGGCCACATTTGAAAATTCTTTAGATCTGTAAATTCATCTGCTGTGACTGACATACTGAACAATTCCTTTAAATGTGTAAAAAGAGCAATATTTCATATAGCTTGTGGCTGAAGAACTGAATGGCCCAGTAAATGCCTCAGAATGCCTCTTATGCTAAAAAAAAAAGAAATATTTTCAGTTACAATTATTTTTAAATTTTATCTATTATACTAATGTCTGGCAAACCTCACAGGTTAGTGCTAGGCTCAGAGTACAGCGCAAAGACATCAAATGTGGTAATGGAACACAAGAAACACACAGAGGAAGATTATTTGCCTGTCAAGTTAATGACAGAATTCAGTACAGAACCTACAATTTCTCTCAAGAGTACTTTGACCCCATAGGGCTACACTATATTTAAGCTTGGGATAAAGAAAAAAAAAAGTACAAACACATACGCTAAGCTATATTATTAATAATACATAGCACACAAGAATATATACGGAACAAACATACAAACGACAGAATTTGCAATCATGGGTTTTATTGGGTTTTTAATGGGTTTTAAACATCACTTTAAAATGCTAAGTTTAAGAAGCTCTTTAAGAAATAATTTTACTACTGCTGTGCATAAAATGCACATACAATCTGTAATGATAACCAGTTTGAAGGAGTAAAATGATGAGATTTAAAAGTCACTCCAAAGTTGAAAAGACTGAGGATTTTTTCGGCACCTGGTAGGTGCTTCCATTCTGCAAAATAAGTATATCCCCCTAGACCATTCTCTGCACACTAGAATTGCAGAGAGTGTTTCTTATGTCCAGAAACCGAGGTGTTTAAAAGAAAGACTTCAACATCCATTTTTCCCATAATAAAGATGGGTGCGTTTAACCTTTTGAATCCACAGAAACTGCAGTGCCCAGAGAAGGGATTGCTCTGACATACTACAACAGTTCAGCCCCGGTTTTAATTATGTTATGGAATAGATTTTGGGGTTTCATAGTTTTTTAACCGTTAATGTGCACACATTAACAGTTCATTTAAGAAGCAACAAATAAACAATTCACAATACTTTCAGTTTATTATTTTAATTTAGTAGGGAAGTAATTAAACTTATTTTAAAGATATGATTGATAATTAGTATATTTATCAGTAACAAATTAATTTTAGTTATAACAAATACTGTATTAAATACAGGTGCAAAGACCAAACTGGAAATAATATATATGTGTCACACAACTTACTGAAATGGGACTTTTTCCGGTTTTTTCTTTCTCTTTTCCAGCTTTTCCAGCATCCCATTTTTCTGCATTGATATCTGCTTCGTTCCATTCTGGCCAAATAGGAAACCTCCACTTCTCATTTAAAGTACTTCCATGGGAAGACATAGTTGACCTGGGAAACAAACAGAAGCATGAATACACGAATAAAAATGAACATTACATAAGCAATAGTATTAGGAAGATTTTTATCTCATAAAGTTTTTTTTTTAATGTACTGTAATAAAAATCTTAGTTACTGCAATAACTTTTTGTCACAAGACTAATACACAATGTGTTCATAGCTACCAACTAGCACTAGTAGTACCCATGCATATCATTTTTCTAGTGAGTACGAAGGGCTGAAAAACTGAGTTAGTCAGAATGAGAATGTAGCAGCTCCTTTCCCTTCGACTACCAAACCTGGAAGCAGACAAAGCATGCTCATGACACATATTAATTAGATTCTCCCAGACCCACTTGCAATAAACTGCAGATGTTGTCCACTCTAAAGAACGAAGGGAAGAAGCTGCAGGGACCTGAGAAACAACTTGGCATCAAAACCTGAGCAAAAGAGTTCAAATAAATCTTACTGCAGAAAAAAACATATGGTCAGAATTTTTTTTTTTTTTGATACTTAGCAGTGTTCTGCAGCAGAAATACAATATCAGACAGATACTTTTTTACTACTGGAGCCTTAACAATATTCTTTCATGATACCTCTATTTCATTATGTACATCAGCTTTAAAAAGCTAAAGATACTGTAATTTTCTCTTTCTTTTTCTTATACCACACGCTTCCTCTTTTTTTTTTTTTTAAATCTCTAATGAGAAACAGCAGAATTCCTACAAATATGCCAAAGAGATCAGAAAGAAAATAGTGTTTTGGGTTACAGCTGGAGTGCTGTTTTTACAAACTGGTGCCAAAAAATATTTATTTTTAAAATAAAAGCTTAATTTCTTTAGATATTGACGTCCTCGGGAGATTTGAAAGGGAAAGCTTCCTTTTCTTTATATTTGAGAACAGTTATTTTTTAACTCCTGGCCATATATTGCATATAATATCATGTGGATATTTATAGTGGTGCTGATATCATCAGTGATATAATATAAAACCATATTCACATTTTGAATGTCAAAATTATAACTACTTCTTGAGATTTTGGTGACTCCACAGAAAAAAAATATTAACCCTGGTTATGATTTACAGCATCACTCACATTGGACAAAGCATTTGACATTTCAGATAAAATTATCAGTGTCGTAGTTCACATATGCTCTTTTTCAGTTGTTACGCGCAATATTCATTCATTGTTCCTATATAGATGCAACATTATTTATAACTACATTCTAAAGACAAAGACAGACTATATAAAACAGTAGTCTGGCTAGGGAAAAAGGGTGTGTAGCAGATGGCACCTGAAAATACCGTTAAACCCTGTCTCCCAGAAGGTGGTAACAGGGGCAAGTCACCTGTGGGAGCAGAGACATTGGTCAAGTGTAGGGCAAGGAAATTACAAAAGCAAAACCTCAGCTGGAGTTTAAATAATCAAAGGACATTAAGGGCGAGGAAAAAAGCTTCTGTAGGTACACTGGCAGCCAAAGGAAGACAAAGAAAGGAAAGTGCATGTCCACTGCTTAAAGGGGCAGAGAGTTTAATGGTAAATGATAAAGGACATAGGAAAGGCCAAGATACTCAGTGCCTTTTTGTGTCTTGGATTTCACTGGCAAATTTTGGCTTCCAAGCCTCCCAGTCTGTGAGCTTACTATCAGAGTTTGTGAGACTGCAGCATTATCTAGAACAGAGGAAAGCAGCTAGGTGACATTTAAGCCAACTGGACGCACACAGGTCCATGAGATGAGTTAGGATGTGAGCAAAGGTACTGAGGGAGCTGACTGGAGTCACTCCAAGGCTCCTAACAATCATATTCAAAATACCATGGCAATCAGGCAAAGTTTCTAACGACTAGAGAAAGGCAAACATCACACCCATCTTCAAAAATGGTAAGAAGGAGGATCTGGGGAACTACAGTGCCTGGAGATACTTTCAACTCCAATGGACAAGCTGGCCCTGCTTTGAGCAGGGGGTTATACTAGATGACTTCCAGAGGCACCTTTCAATCACCATTTGTCTGTGATTCCATAATACCTTGTTGTTAGCAAAGATAAGGACAAAGACAGGGGTAAAAATAAAGATTTCTCACTGTCTAAACAATAATGACATTCATCCACACTACCAGTAACTTATTGGAAGACAGCTGTGAAAATTCAATACCATCTGTGCCTTCTGCTGTGCAAATAGAAACATAACGTCTACCACTGTAACTGGAAGAAGATGTATTCTCTGGAGTGATACCTTGCTTTGCTTTTCCATACTTTGTCATCTCGATCATCTGTAAATGGCCTCCAGCCTGTCTCTATTATGTTTGATTGGTCATTAATGGTATCATTTTGTCTCCAGCATTTTCTTGATGACTCAACTGATGCTTCATTCTATATTCAATAATACTTAACAAGCAATTGAGAACCCTCAAGTGTTGATCAGTTTCTTTGGATTACTAGGAATGTGTATATCTGTTCTAATTGTTTCAAATAATCTGGTGTATCTGCATTAAATGCATGCATGCGGAACAAAGAAAAACAGAAGGCTAGCTGTATCAACAGCTTCAAAACTTGTGATATTTTGAAACTTTGCCCCTTTTAACATTGGTTTAAACACAACTCCTGGCAGCTTCTTAGGTACATTTACAAGCAAAAAACATCAAGTCAAAATTGTTATTTTGTCTACTTTTTTCTTATTTCAGATGAAATACCAATGACATACACAGCGATTCTAAATATTCAAGGATTCCTTCTAATTTTTTGTACCTTTTTTCCTCCATCTAAGTCCATAATTTCTCTTTTAAATTTTTATAGAGAAGCATAGAAGTTTCACTCAATAATAATAATAATAATAATAGTGAAAAAAATAATGATAAAGATTTCTGAAGCTATTCCCAAAGACAACTAAATAATAATTGTAATAATTGCTATAAGATTTCTGACTGCTTTGGGACAATAATGGAAAAATAAAAAAGCATATTTTTAAAAAACTAGGAGACACGAAAAGACTTGCCTTGCTCACTATCACACTAAGACAGAACATTATTTTACACTACACTTTGACATAATAGAATACCCTCAACACTAACAATGTAGAAGACATGGAAACAGTGCTCTCTGTGACTGAGACGTCTAAACTAAGTTGGAGAAGCCCAATTGACCTGCTTCTCAAAAAGGACGGTTCAGTAAGATTTTGGAAAAATTCATAAAGAACTGCAATTTATGTGGACTCCAAATATAAGTTAATAAGTGGAAAAAAAAGACAGCTGAATTAATTAAAATACTGTATTTGAGTAAGGTTATTAAGAAGTTCCTTTATTATAATAGGAGAATTGAATATTGTAATTCATTTAGAATTCTTTGAAACAGACTACTGGACACAAGGACAATGCAAAGCATTAGTGGTATTTTATGCTCAAGCTGGATGGCTTCATAGTGCAACAGTATTTGAAACACTAACTTACTGGCAGATTTCTTTTTAATCCCATGCTAAACCCTAAAGGAGAAAAAGGAAGAATAAATTGCCAAATGAGGGAAACGCTATGAAGCTGGCACTAATTCACCTCTGACCCTCTAAGCAGCTTCGCCAAGAATACTGGTATAATTTATATAGTGCCAACAGGGGAAACAGGGAATGGCAGGATAGACAAACACAACAGGAAAAAAAAAATGCAGACAGATTACCACCTAAGTTTTTCAGAGACTTAAGGTTTGACAGAGAGGCAGGAGGCAGGCGCACAAGGTACTGGAAGTGCACTTTCTCAGGCTAAACATAGTCATTTAGTCAGCAGTCATATACACTTTGGCTGCTCACCCACTCTGTAAGCAAGATCTTGTCAATATGGTCAATGTAGCCTTGGGAGAAAGTATTTTATTCTCAAAGTAGATAAATCTATCTGTAAACTATCTATGACCATTCCTCACAGAGGGAACCAGAGACACTGAAGGGATTCTTCTCAAGAGAATTACAGAAGTATTGGTACTTAGCTTCAGAACAGCACGGCTACTCCACCTTCCTCTCCCAGTACTCATGGCATTCTGGATCGCCTGACAAGAATAATTCTGTGACACATAAAAATAACTGATGCACTATGCAGGTTTTTTAGAATTCAGGAAGACACCATTCTTTCTATTTCATTCTTTCCTCTAGATAAATATCTAATACTTTCTTTCCTACTCTCCCTTTGCAGAAGTTAGACGCACCTTTTATCCTGCTTAGCATTTCAATTCAGTCACTTTCCTTAACAATAAAATAAAACACAACTCAGAAAAAGGAAAAAAGATTAGTTTTTTGCTTAGATGAGCAGATCTGAGGATGGAAATGAGACATCTTCTTTCAGTAATTTTGATTGGGAGTATCTGAAACAGATAAAATTGTTTAATAGTTCAATAATAATGCCAGCATTGCTTCCATAATGACTCTGAGGCTTTATGCAGAAATGTGGTTGCAGCCTTGACAGATAAAAGCGCTTCAGCTTCTTCTTCTGTCTCCATGGCTATACTTTGGAAGTTAGGGAAAAAAATCCCCAGGGATTCCACCATATTGATGTGTCCTTCAAGGTTTCTAGTAAGTTATTTGCATATGGATATATCTAATCTTTTTTTTATTCTTTCTGCAATCCTTGTCATTCCTTATGACACAGGTTGCAAAGATGATTTTTTTTGCAGCTGAATCCTTTTCAATTTCTATTTTCATTAAGGTTTTATTCGTTTATTTCTATTAAAACTACTTAAGTGCCAAAGTTTAAGATCTGCTTTATATCATCATTCCAAGAAATCAATACAGAGGTTTTCATGGACTTAGGACATAGTACTGAGATCTTGGAGGGCTGAGATGCAAAATGGAAAGCTAAATTTTTATTAACTTAATGAATTACTACTCAATTGCTGAGCTACAGTTACTGTCAACGCATCTGTTCTTTGCTAGCTTCAACTATGGACTAAAATACATATTTGCTTAAAGCACATTTTGGAGAATCAAATGGCTGAGCGCTAGTATCTGTAACAGAACTGTTTAAACAAAACAGCCCTTTTATTTGCAGTACGATACATTTAGGTGGTCCAGTATGATTATGTATTTATATGCTAGCCTTTCTGTAGATGCAATGATCGTGAGTTTGGCCTTTATTTGATTCACTCTATTAAGAATTTGTTTATCTATCTCCACAGTAGGGCATTTGTTGCTAAGTAACTGCCAACAAGCCATCACTTCATCCCATCTTAGTGCTCCCTGTAGGTGTTTAAATGGTCACTGACATTACCCATAGCATGTTTTAAAGATTAAAAAATAAACTGTGAATTTGATCATAACAGTACCCCAACAGAAGACAAAATCTATTTGATGCTCATAATTTTCACCTTGTTCCCTTGAAAGTATTGCCAATCTTTTATCTTTCATTAAATACTATCTATTCTTTCCATTAGATGTCTGCAACCATTACACCATACAGCTTAGCTTCATTCAAACCCCAGAAAATACACTATTAACACACAACTCATGTCACTCTGGCTACAGTTCTTGTGATGGCCAATAATTAAAGGAAATGATTCAGTAACATGACATGATATTTAAGTAATTAATATCTGGTAAGTGAGTTAATGAGGCTCAGAGCTGAAACTTTCCTTCTTCCACTCCACTGGATGCTCTGAACTCCTCTATCTGTAAACAAAAAAGAACAATCTGAACTGAGAAATCCCACATCTCATATTCCACATTGGATACCAATGTTGGGACACAGGGAGATGAGAAATTTGGGCTTTTTACACTTACCAGGAAGCAACAAAGAGAAATGTGTCCCTTCCCTTGGATTGTTCGAGCAGTCAGAAGAAACGATTTCTGGCCCTAATAGAGGCTTTTATATTAGGTGAAAGAGGGCAGAGAACAAACAGATGGTCCAACTTCTCTAAACATGTCCTGGGGAAAGCTATTTAACTTTTTCCCTAATATCTTCAGAACTCAAAGACAAAAGGCCCCTTTGAAGACTTTATTTCTGGTAGAAAGTTATTTCAAAAGTAGCATCTGATTATGTTAGAAACCCACGTCAGAAACCATGGCAACACTCAAGTTCATAAGAATCTGTAAACGATACAAGAATGTTTGACCAAGTATCAGTAACTCTGTTGCAAAACACTGTGCTCTTTTTCTTCATACCTACTGCCATTCTTCAGAAGAGGAATGACCACAAGTCATGATCAGACAATCTAATAAGCAGATAAGGCAATATAGTCATCTCTTTATTATTAATAGTCGTCAGCAATTCCAAAATAAAACAAAAATCTTTATGTGTTGTTTACAGTAACCTACCATTATCCTTATCTCAGACACTGGAGTGGAAACTTGAAGGACTGTCTGTGGAAGAAACATATACTAGTATAAATGCTCAGAGCTCTCATGTTTGGGGAGAGACTCAAGACATGGATGCAATAAGCTCATGCACGATGTCAGAATTTTAGACTCCTTTAGGCTTCTATTTTTGTATTCCAGGAAGGAGAATAGTTTTTATTGCATAGTAAGTGGCTGAAAGACAGAAGCAAAATCAGATAAAGTTACAAACTTCATAAGGAACAGTGTGAACACTGTTGCTTTCAACGGCAGCACAAGTCAAACTCTGTAGCCTGTGAGAGAAATGCTAAAAAAGCTCAGCTTGTCATTTTCAGTGGCAAGAGCCAGCTGTAGTAAAAAATCCTTTCCCCCTGATTCCATGGAGCCAAAGGACTGCTCTGAAAAACCTTTTAATGTGGAATGGAAAAAAATACTACTTTACATATTTGAAAAACACTCTTGATGATGTAAGGTATCAGATGGCCTGGAAGTTATTAATTTGCCAGCCTTTCATGTTCTACCACACTGGAGGTCACTCAGACTTTTAAAAGATACCCTTAAAAAAATATATTTTTAATTTACATTTCAAGAGTGGAAGATTAATCACAGGAGATGCCTGCCAAAGCAGAAATCTTGTAATATTTAGCTCTTAAATGTGTATTTTTAATCTGTAGAAAAAAATAGTTTACAGAGGAGGGCTTTATATCCAGTTTTACAGGTAGAAATACAATTTACCAAGACCTAGCAAGAGTCATAGCAAGGGCCTGGAAAGAGGAGTGCCTTTTCTGGTGATCTTCAGGTGCCGATATCAGCCAAGAGAAGTGGACTGATTCTTCCAAGGTAGTTGACTCTGGGTTATGCTCCAGACGGGACTGATGTCAGCTAGCCTAAATCCTTTATGGTTACCTGGTTTCAAAAGATGGAGGTGCCAGGCCAAGTGAACAGAGTACAGACTAACACAGGCACCAAGGGGTCCCAGCTGCACCTTGCAGTCTTTCAACAAGTCACAGGTTTGAGGGCAAGTAACATCTATATCCAATTTGTAGACCAAATTTCTGTTTGATCAATGCACTGTCCTTCCAACTAGCAGCAAATGACTACAGGTTATATAGTTCTGAGTTAATTATTACACTTCAAAATCAGATGCTGTTTGTCTTTATAATAGATCAATTAAGATCTCTGTTCAAGTACAGTCAAGGCAAGCAAATAAAACACCAGGACACATTAGAAGCAGGATATCTAATATATATTAAATCAGTACAATGCCTTTCAGAATAATCAATATTATGTCCTTTGCATGAAATACTATGTTTGGTTCCAGTTGCCCTAGCAATGTAACAATAACTTTGGAAATTCACTAATAGGCAATAGTTTAGAGCACATAGGCATAACAAAGCATAAATGTACAAAATACTGAGTAGTACAGATAAAAGTGTATTATTTATCTGTTCTCATAACACAAGAAAAATAATGCACCTAACACAAAACAGAGTAAATTTAATACCGATAGAAGGAAACATCCGACTGCTTAGCACGTAGTTAGCCAGCAGAACTTCTTTACATCAGATCCCACTTAGATGAGAATAATGATCTATAGCTACTGGAACAGCCTGTCTCAAGCAGCGCATACCTCTGTCAAACTCAAGACAAAAAAAGAAAAGTAACATGCCACTCGAAGGGTCTTAGTTCCATTCCACCAAGCTCTGTCTGAGAAACCACTAACAACAGGGTCACAGAGCATCTACTTGTCCTGGTTGCCCTCCAAGGCAGGAAGCTGAGGATCTCTTTCCAAATCCTTCTTTACTGTACCTGATTCAAAGAGGGAAATGGAAGTCTTGTTTCCTATATAGTTGTACAGCACCTTAGAAATTATGGAACCAGTAAGTTTTCTGAGTTTGTTTCTCCCAGCATTTCCTGCTAAACAGATTGAGCTGGACTTAGATTCAGCTATAAGAACATTGAGAATATTGCAGCATCTCTTTCCACACTGGGCTTTAGTACTCAAGTATCTTTTAAGAACATAGCTTATGCTTTGCTCTTTTCCTTGGCAGTAATTTCTTTTTGGCTTCTGTAAAATCCTTTTGTGCCTTCTGTGTAGCACCTGGGTAATTAAGAATTAAAAATCTCTGCATGGCAGAGCACCTCAGTACTTCTGTGGATTTAGGTCAACTCATTTACAAAGCACTTCACAGGCATTGATAAGAAAACCAGGAAATCCCATTTCTTCTGTGTTGGTTACAAAGAGCTCTCAGAAGAAGCTAAAGACCGTTCTGCTTAAGTAGATGAATAATCCATGGCAAACAGAGCCTCTAATGATATTTTAAGAACACTTTCCTGTTTCAAAGCACAATTATTACTATTTTTCCTTTGACGATGTTTTTTCTGCTAGATAGTTCTGCTGAAAGCTACTTTTCTCCATTACACTGTTGATTGTAATAGAAATCTAGACTTCTGTTGCGCAGTCTGGTTGCACCATCTCCAACCAAAGGCTCATGGACAGTGTTTGCCTGCAAGATCCCCTGACATTGCTTTCAATTACAGGGAAAGAAAAAAATAAAAGACCAGTAGGGAGCACAACATTCAGTGTGATATTGCCACTGGCACATTACTTAATGTTTTCATGTCCGTGAGTCCATGAAGTTTGAAATCTACCAATCAGGGCAGGCTGAGCTCTCAAGGGTTCATTTTTTTAATTAGAATTAACTAGGAAAACTAATTTGAATAGATTATTTCCTAATTAAAATGTAATCTGGTTAATCAAAAAGTCAATTTACTGGTTAGTCTATATGCTATTTTAGTATGTTTATCGTATTTACTTGGGGGAGAACCCATTGTTTCACTATAAAGCATGAAACTAAAAACAAGTTAAAGGCAGAAGTAAAGGAAAAAAAAGTAACAAATTGGCAATATAGCTTAAAGTTGTACTGTACTGTAAAGTTTACTCACTGAAACATTTCAATGAATGAAACACAGGTGCTGAAAGCAAGATCTTGCTCCTTCTGGCTGGAAAATGCTAACACTTACAATTCTAGGTGTACTTAATTTCTGAGACTCGAGCATCATGTTTCTTATAACCAAACCTTGAAACTAACTGTATTTTTAAAGAAAGTCCAGTTTCCAGTAAATGGGGGAGAATTAACCAAAAAATAGATATGCCTAATCCAAAAATTGCAAGTTTAGGGCATCAGCAATAATTGGGAGTAGTATCCTCAGTGTCTTTTGTCCAAAATTGTAACTGTTTCAAGCCTCTAGCAGAACCACCAAGCCATACTCATCTCATCGCATCCTCATCTTGCTCATGCAATATCAAAAAAACGCGTATGTATCTACACACAAATCTCACTAGCTTTTACAATAATACAGCAACCCCTTATCTTAGTAACACCTATGTTTCAACATGAGTTCAAAGACAGATACACCATTGAGCTACTCTCTTGAACAACAAACATAAGGCGTACTGAGTCAGGGCAAGGATGAGCTATAGCCCAACATCTTGTCTCAAACAATATTTGCAATTGAAAGCTTACAAAAAGCATAAAGGCATATATAGTATATTTCTCTAGTACTTTGATAGTCTTCAATCATTGTCAGCTCAAGCACTTTCTGAGCTTTATGTGATTGCTATTTATTTATATCATCTTCAACAGATTTCTTTTCTGCAGACTTGTTCCATGACCCCACGTAAGTTTTTAGTGCCCATTAAAACTTAAACTAACCAACATGAGTACTCCAACACAGCACTAAAAGCAGCTTCAAGTTCAAGCACTGTGCTGTTATCCACAAAACATTCTTGCCATTCCCAAACTTCAGTCAACCTAGCAAGTCCCACCCAAAACATCAAAAAATTAATCTGTTCAGTCTATATTGACTGTATTCTCTAAACCTCTAAAGCACTGCTACAGCCTAAACCTTAAGAATATTTACCTGAGGAACATGTGCCAGCAATGGATAAAACCTCAATCACAAGCCTTGGCTTACTCCTTATCATAGACATATAAGAAATCAAACATGAATTAGCAATGCATCTATTTTATTTTTTTTTTCTATTCTTACTGTCCTAGTTTTCAACCTTAAGAACAAACATCAGGTAATCCTAGGCTTTGGCGCAGCAACCCACTGTACAACAGCACTGCAGCAACTTGCTACTCATTGCAATCATCAGGCTCACAGCTAAACTTAAATCATTTATTTCAGCCAGCCCAGGCTTCAGCCTGCCTCTGCAGGTACTTAAGGGCCTATCAGCAGTAAATATTGCTCTTGGTTATAGCTCTCCCTAATAAGAACTCCAACACCACTCTGACCTTCTGCTTTACATTGGTGACCTCTGCCTCTGCCACAATTATATCTAAATCACTTGCCTCTCTTGACATTGACCATTAACTCCTCACTTTTGTCCCTAATAACCCAAACCCTAATTCAGATTTCTCTTTGGGCTGACAGATGCTGATGACTCAAGTTTAATTGAGATTTGGCCTGATGGCACAGAATTTCACCAAATTCATTTAAAAATCATTTAAATTCATTATTCATTCTTATACTAGCCAGAATCTCTTTCAGTGCCGACACAGACATCAATTGCTATTCACTATAGCTGTTGAAACCCGGGAGAGATCAGATTCTCAGTAGCCTCTAATGGTGCAATTAAGGAAAGCTATAATGATGGCAGTTCTTTTGAGCTCTTCAGCCTGTCATCTCTAGCAACTGCCTAGCTCCAGAAGGGAATTGCTATCTAATTAGAAAGCTGTAATGAAGAGAGACCAAATGGAGCATCCTTCAGAGATCCATGTGAAGTCTGGCTTAGTGAGTCCAAAGGAATTTTCCTTCTCCGTATGATTCAGAGGTCCCACTCCAGCACTACGATACATCCACCAATAATCCACATTGATTTTCCACAGTACAGATGTCCTGCACTGACTGTCATATGCACTTATGGGGATAAAGAAGCCCAATCTCACTAGAAATCAAGCAAAGTAATTTTAAGGTCATCAAAATATATTTTCCAGCTGTTTGTACACATTGGTCTCAGAAGGTTTCTGCACTAATGTTATCCACAAGATTTGAAAAACATAACACTAATTATTTTTGGCAAGCATTGCCAGGATTAAAAAAAAAAAAAAATCTAAAAACTATTAGCTTTTTTTTTCCTTTTTTTATACTATTGATATTTCTATTCAGTATTTCAGTCATTGCAGACATACAAAAACAAGTAACATTTACTATCAGGAAGACATTATTAGAGAAAATACAAAATATTTTTGACATTTTTATCCCTGCAACTAAAAGTTGTGTCCAAAAATAAAGCAGAGATCCTCAGGGAAAACCCACGTTGCAATTACCACAGAATACTAAACTGACAGAACAACGTTTTCTCAGGAAGCCTGCAAACATCCAGTCCTCTTCCTGATACAGGGATAGTAACACTGCTTAAGTTCTCATAGACACGCAAAATTCGTACACTGCAAGCTGTCTCTGTCTCAAACACACTGAACAAGCTGGGTAACAAAATGAACGTAAATAGGAAATATCTAATAAGTAACTGTCACAACTCCAATGAACACAGCTCCAATCTCACAGTGCATATGTAAGATTTACTTCTAGCCTCTACATTCCACTAAAAAAGACTTGCTAAACTGCCTGTGATAAAACATTTATGATCACTACTAACGCTTGCCTACTATTAAGAGAAAATCATTATATGAGAAAACAGAGCAATCTCTCCAACACAGGGATTGCGAACCAAAATGAGCAATTTTTCTCAACAATTATAAATAGTAAGAGCAGCAGTATTAATCATTTTGTCCCAGAGTAGACTCCTGAGAAATCAGCTTGGTACTCTGCTGATTTTCCTTGACAACAATGATACAGATCTAGCCTTAAATCAGAAATTTGAACATCCTCTACATTTGGGGCTAGAATTGTACTTTCTAGTAAATGAATGAGATTTGCATCTTCTTCTCATGGACCTGCAAACACAGAATGTCTTTACTGTAATACAGATATTGCTTATTAGACAGAATAATCTTTCCCTTTCCAAATACAGAAATAACATGTTGATCTCTCTGCTGTCAATTACGTTCCAACCATTCTGACATCACAAATCCTATGACAAAGGGAAAAGCACTCTAGAAGCAATGCTGGAAACTGAGAAAATGAAACATAGCCTCCATTTTGCATAAATCACAGTCTGTAGTTCTACATTTTGACCATAAGCCTGTTCCAAATAAAAGCTCTCTGTAGACTTTAGCAGACTGTAGTTCAGAACTTGAAACAGCCTAGTTGCTTTTTCTCTCCATAGAAATTCTGTGGCTTATAGCAGTGGTCCCCAAAGTGGGGTGTGCACACAAGGAAGAAAATATTAGAACTTCAGTAGTGCACGTATATAATTTATTCATGAATAAACATACATATATTGTAGGATGTGCTCAAAAATCTTTTAGCTATATGGCTGCGTGACCCAAAAAGCTTGGAGACCACTGGCATATAGCATGACTAAAGAAAATAAATATGTTGCAATGTTTCAGTCCTTTCAGAGGGCTTAAGAATGCTAAAATATCTTTTTGATATTGGGTTTGGGATATAAATTCTAATCCATCTAGGAAACAAGGGCAAGCAAGAAGACAGTAATTCAAGGTGTCAAAAGTGTTCTCAAGGATAAGCTTCTAGCCCCAACTGTGTTCATTTGCTTACTATCAACAATTTTCAGTGATTTCAGCAAAACCAGATTTTCACCCAGATCTTTGAGTAGAGGGCACTAAGATGCGTGTTAGTTTTCAGCAGGATAAAGATCTTACTGAGACCAAACACAGTAGCAGAACAGAGCCTTTAATCAACACAGAATGCACTTCCAACTTACAGAGCAAAACAGTATGATTTGAAGCGTAGTAAGTGCTGAATTCAAATTTTCAAATATTTTATAGTATCATTCTCTACTGTTTCACGAGAAGGTTGAGCTACTTTTTCTGTAAAATTTTTGTTTCAAGACAAAAATCTATTTACACAAAGGTTTAGAATAAGCTGTTATTAGCTTTCTGTGGCTTAAATTCATTACCTATGACTCAACATACGGTAAAATCCTTCCTGACAGTTTAAACAAGAAGGTTAATCAGGTCAGTTGCTGAACTTGGTAAGACATGCATTGACCTAAACCAACATTTTTTCATCAATCCATCCAAAAGGCCTTAGTAATATTTCAGAATGATAAAAACTGAGAAGGGGTAGGTTAGTCAGGAAATTAGTATCTGAGTTGCTGTAACTTTAGAGCTTTTATGACACAGATTTTCTGGCTTCTTCTTTTACACTACCAACATTTCTGGTAATATATATATTAATATAAACAATAATTGATACAAATGCAAACAGAGGTAGTTCTATAAATTAAAAGCTGTTCTATCCAATAAGATTTTTTTTTAAAAAAAAAAAGTCACTTCATCTCTTCATATGCCTGGATATTGTTCAGGACAATAAGATGTCATTTGGAAATGTATACAGCACATACACTGAAACATCTAGATACTTAATGCTGAGACTTCCTTCTGTTTCCAGCAAGGGCACTCTATATCACAATGACAGAGCAGATAAACCCAAAAGACATGCTACAGTTTAAAAAGAAGTTACAGGCTTAAGGAAAAAAAACAAAGCTATATATTCTGTTATGAAGGTTCTGCATTACAGTCAGGCTACTGTAACAGTTTCTTCCATAGTCTAGTAATGTAAGTCCCTAAGCCACCACTAGGACATCTTCAAGCTACTACACTTTATGTAAAATAGCCTTAGTGAAGTGAGTAAATATTCCTGTGCTCTGATTCTTAGCTAACGTTGAATTAACACTGGCATATGCTAGGCATTAGTTCAATTGCAATTAGTTGATAATTGCAGAGTTAGAGATAAATGATGTCTCCTGTTCTTTAGGTCCAACATGGGATTTCAAATATAACGTGAACATATACCCTAGATTGCATTTTAGAAGTGTTTCAGTAGAATTTAATATCATTCAAACAATTTGTAACTAAATATTCTCATTTTGACTCGACACTGGTAAAACAACTGACTAATCAGATCGATCCATCGTGGTCTCATTTAATAAAGTCTAAAGTAACAATGTACTAAAGAAAAAGACAGATACCATTCTAGATGATCTGATATAAATAACTAATTTCATAAGAATGCTTCTTTTACAACATATTATGTATAAGGACAGAATTAACAATTTTGCTATATAAAAAGTAAATATATTCAGACTCTCCAAAACAAAATATATCTTAATTTAACGGAACAGCTAAAAAATTCTTGCACTGTAAGAATGCCTATTAGGGGACGAAACCTGGAATACTACACAAAATCTTTTGGATAATAGCCCATTCAATTTCACATACACTTGAAAGTAAGAAAATTCTTCTTTTTCTTTAACAGTGCTAAAAAAAAAAAAGTCTTCCTTGACATTTTAGATATCATCTGAAAAATTTTGATAAACTACTTGAAGCAGTAAATACGTAGGGCTGCATGGCTGTGGCCAAAACAAGAAAGAGTTACTAAGCAAATTGATGCAGTGAGGAGAAGGGAGGAATTTAGCTATATTGGCTGACTGCAACAACGCAAAAGTTTTCAAAATGGGAATCGAGGCAAAATAGGAAACAGAAGTATGAAAATAGAAAAAAAAAAACTTCATAGAAAGGCTGGGTAACTGTATATGAAATAAGAACAAAGGGGCATTTGAAGATGTATTTCAAGAGAGAAGTGATACAACTGAAATCTATGATAGGAAGAAAAAGAAAAGGACATGAGCACATACATCAATCAGATATCTTTTTAATCCAAATCCTGGTAGTGCCATGCATACAGGTTTACATACTTTAGGATAAGAAAGCTGCTCAAAACATTGAAATAGAACTTGCAGATCGAAATAGCAACAGTGAAAGTCAATGTTTTCTATTTATTTATTTGTTTGTCTTTGCAGGAAGAAATCTACATTTTCACAGAAATATACAAGCTCACAATAAATACTTAGCAAATAGTGAATCATTTAGAAATATCTCAAGAGATGCTACTTACATAGAAAAATTTAAGAAATTAACAGGAAGAATGACTTTTTAATGTACTTAATTTCCTCAGATTCGTTCTAACATAAAGCAAACATTCCAGTCACTGGGAATTGTTTTTCCCTTCTGTAAATGAAATTCGTGTGCTGTAAGAGTCGTTAACAATTTTGCCCTGGAAACTTCAGCAAGCTTAACTCCTCTACCTGATGAAAATGGAGGCTATGTATTGTCCTGATTCACAGCTTCAAGCTTCTTTTAAACTCAAACATTTCAGTGAGCACTTCTGACTGCTCCTGACCATAAGTAGAATGCTTTGTACCATGAGCTGGGGCCAGCATGTCCCTCGCATACAGAAACAGCCAGGTGGTAAAGCCACCCACCCGCATACCACATGTGCTGCAATCTTCTCGTTCCTCCTGCTCTCCTCCAGGTTTGAGGCACCTTGTCTGCCAGACCAGCTATGGAACACGACACACACAACATCTCTTCGGCAGGGTGACCTTACCGGACGGGTGCATAAGAAACACCATAGGAGGAAGACAGTACTGGTTTCACACTGAGCCGGGCCTTCAGTTTAAACAAACAAAAGCAAACCAACAACAACCAAACCCCACCTTGTCTATTGAAACCACTCTTAATTAAGTGTCGACTTGAGCATATAAACTTTGTTTGCATAAGTTATTTGCACGCACAGGACTGCGGACAGGCTGCTCCTCTGCCCGCGTCCAGCCTGTGTCTATGGCGACAAGACCGCGGGCAGCGCAGCCCAGCCCAGCCCAGCCCACCCCAGCCCAGCCCGGCCCGGCCCGGCCCAGCCCCGCCGCGGGCAGCGCAGCCCTAAGCGGCCGCCCGGGCCCGGGAAGCCCCGGGAAAAGTTTCCAGACCCCCGCGGGGGCGGCCGAGCCCCGTCCCCGGGAGCGGCAGCAGCAGCCCCGGCCGGGCACCCCAGTGCCTCTCCCGGCGCGCCCGCCTGGCACCCCGCGGCCGGTCGGCGGGGGGAACCCTTCTCCAGCACCCTCCCTCTTTCCCTCCCGGGGCTCTTACTCTTTGGCCGAGACGCCCAGCAGGACGGAGCTGGCACGGCTGCCGAGCTCCTTCTTCTTGGTGCTCCCCTTGGTGGACATGGCCGCGGGTCCCGACGCGTCCGTCGCGTTGCCTGGCGACCTGTCCCGCCGCAGGTTGCGGGTCCAGCGCCGCCCCGCGGCCCAAGGGCTCTTCGCCCAGTCCCGCCCCGGCATTGTCCCTGTCCCTGTCCCTGTCCCTGTCCCCGTCCGCCCCGGCAGGAGAGGCCCCGTCGGGTGGCACCCGCGGCGACAGGAGGGGCCGGCGCAGCAGCCTCAGGGCAGCGGTTGTCGGGTGAGGGGGCGCCCCGCGCAGGTCCCGCCCGCGCACCGTGTCCACCTGGGGCGGCGGGCGAGGCGGGGGAAGCACGGACACGGCCCTCGCCGCAGTCTTCATGTTCAAGGAACCAAAAACCTGATACAAAGCGCCCTTGCGGAACGAAGCTTAGCTTGGAAGCCGATGACATACCGCTTTCTGAGCTCACCCAGCGGCTTCGGGCATCTTTCGAAATATAATTATTCGAAAAAAGCTAGAGACACAGAACAAAGTGCATTTTAGTTATAAGCATGACTAAGTGTATCTCGAACAAGTACAGAGCAAGAGCAAAAAGTACCGATTTGAAATGGTGGCATCTTTTTGCCCCTTTTTACACCAGTACATGTAAACTGCCCTGGAAAGAAGAAAAAAAGAAAAAAAAAAAAAAGAAAAAAAAATTAGTCCTGGGACCCAGAGATTTTAGAGCTGGAATGTGCAAGCATTTATTTTCTTCTTTAATTTCAAAATGATGCAACTAATTAATTCCTGATATGAAGCCTATGATTACCAAAGTCAATGGAGGTCCACCAAGGTCAGGTAAAACTAACATTAATCAGCTATTGTACTTTTGAATTCAGTGGATAGTTGACTTCAGCCAAACTAAGCAGACTTTTTTCAGACACATTCCAGAGATTACATTATTGCCCACAACTCCTATTTCTAACTCTTAACCTATTCCCAATCCGTAGTGCATGATGAAGACTCCATGATAAAACAGAACACACTTGTTCACTTATTCGAGCTAAGTCTTTTTGAACTATAAAAAACACAATGAAAATTTATTTGTGAAGTTGCAGAGGGCATGAGTAGATCAAAAGATACAGGGAAAAATATGCAGATGTTGCTACATATAGAGGCTTATTTTGGACAAATGTCAGATCTTGATTTATATCAAGATGACAGAAGGCCAGATACATACTTTTAAATATCAAAGTGGAAAATTCTTCCACGTCTTTGCAATTCCTTCAGCATTATGTCCAACAGCATCCATTTTAAATAAGGTACCTTAGGACATTCTCACTTCAGAACCACATAAACACTTGTTTGTTTATTTCTTTTCATACTGAGCAGCTGGTATCTCCTTGGAAAATTATGCTGTCAAATATTGATCAGGGCATACAGACAAATAATAGCAGAGACAGAGGTGAGTTCAAACATCTGGCTACCGTTTCAGTACCAGGGCAAGGCTGTTAATTTCCAAACCATGCTGGAGGATGATGCATGCTTGCAGACTGAGGCTGGAACTTACAGGACTGAGTTTGTGACTCAGAACATGGATAAAACCACTGAGTTGATTTCAGCCTATTCCTCTGCATCCCTTTTCCTTTCCTATGCTCCCTGAGAAGAGAAACTATTATGGAAAAGTATCTATGAAATATAGTGGCAAAAGGCACCAGTATAAGTTTTCCTAGTAGGAAAACTTCCTTCCTAATCCCATCCTAGATGATCAGTGAGGTTTACAGCATTCCAGCAAATATAATTATTGTAATACAATTATGCGAAAGATAACAAAAAAAGTAACTGAAATTTGAGTGCATCTCTCTTTAAACACTTCTGGGTGGTGATGGAGGAAGGACAGAAATCAGAAGAGAATCTATGTAAACTACAGAGCTCTTAAATGATAGCTGCTACTTATGAAGTTCAAAATGCACTTTTTACAATAAAATTCTACAATGTATTTGTTTGCAAAGAGGGCTGGTATTAAAAGCACATATCTAGGTGCTTTGTGAAGAAAAAAAAAATAACCTCAATTTTTGCATCTGAGAAGTTACATCTTTTTATTTATTCAACAACTTAATTTAGAATTCCATAACCTAAGAGCAATGACAAGGGCAGCTTGTTTGGAAAGAGATGTTAATCTGAATTTTTTAAAAGCTAGTTTTCTAACTGGCAAAGAATCTGTAAGGTCAAATCATCTGTTTCACTAGCCTCATGTCTCAAGCCATGAAGTATATTTGACAGATGCTCCCTAAGGGGAAAAGTTGTTAGGGTAGAGGCAGCCTTACAGTTAAAAAATGTGAAATAAGTATACAAGATAATAGAACAAGAAGAACAGTGCAGTTGTATGTTAGAAATCCCTTAGGATGTAGCTAAATAGGTACTAAGATAACAGGTATTGGTTAGTGATGGATGGGTGACATTCCGGTCACTATTCTTCTAGGACACCATTCAAAATATGGGAATTTTTTTTGTTGTTGTTTTGTTCTCCTTAAACCATGACATCATCAACCACTATAGGACACACCAAGTCACTTACAGGAAAACTGCCTTTTAGTCCTAAATATTTTGCACATTTTTGTAGGTACAAATACCAGCTGGGGAGAACAGAGAAAACATGAACAGGAACACTATCGAAGCTCCTCTTGGGGTTTTAGAGCTCCAACTTTACTCTGATTTTACACAAGGCACATGTATTTCAGATGAATGCAGGAAAAAGTTGTCACCTTAAGAAGGCTTGGGAATACAGTAGGGGGTGAATTTTAGTGTATAGAAATACCTGATGAGGAGACTAAAGACCCTGCAGTGTATGAGAAAGCTTGGGAGAAGCAGCCCCTGCACAGAGCTAGAAACAGTCAGCTGCTGAGGTGACATACAGGACAAGGAACTGAACTTGAACAAAACCACCCTTGAACAGACAGACTGAAAGTATTCACAAGCTGCTGTAGCCTGTTAACTCTTAAGTCAGCCTGAGGCTAGGGAGCAAAGTAGGAAAGTGATTATATTAATATCTTGGGTAAACTGGTAGAGTAAGACAAGGCAGGGGAAGAAAATTGCAACCAGCTATATAACAAAAAACAGTCTTCTAAGCACAGGACCTTCTGCCCACTGCCATTTCAAAAATACCTTATGGTAATGTGTCTCATCTAATCTTGCCAGAGATATGCTTTTTCTAGGGTTCTAGCCTCCCTTGCATTTGACATGGTGCTAGAAAGGATTGTGATGTGCTGCTACCTTCCCTTTTGTTCAGCTCTTTCTTTGCTAGAGCACCTTTTCATCACATTGTCATGATACAGTCTCTTTTTGGAGAAACATAGCCCCAAAATATTAAGTAAAATATACTCCACAGCACCACTGCATCCCATGGGCACATATTCAACTTTAAGCCAAGGTGTTTTTGTGAACTCGGTCCAACTACAACTCTGTCTACTTAAATACAGAGGGAAGAGAGTGTAGGCAGCAGAAGAAAACTAAAGTAACTCAGAGCAGTGGCATTGCCTTTCTTTTGTAAACTGGTGATTGATAACAGGACTATCTGTATCAAAAAGAAAACCGTCCCAGTTTTGATAATGTGTGAAAACCCCTATCTGAAGTGTGGAGTTGAGGGCAACTGTGGTACTCTAGCTACTGGAATTGTTAAGAAGTGGGGATCCTGACAGAGACAGTAGTATCACTTAAAACATTCCAGAATGTTTGGCTAAAAGATATGACGAATTTTGATAGCAGCCTGAGGGAAGGAATGATATTTCTGTTTTTAAAATGAGAATACACAATCAATGCAGAGTTAACGACTGAGCTGTAGAGACTATTAAATATCTTAGTACAGCATTTTACTACAGTGTCTTGTTATTTACAATTAAGGATGCAACTTTTCTGCAGGAGACTGAAAAAGTGTTTTTCTAAGTTGAGGCATGCTGCAGATCATACCAAATCCTGTTTAATTGTGATTAACTTCAGTGCAGTCTTAAGTGTAGTTCCAGTTCTGTATACAGGCTAAAAGGAAAAAGTTGTATGTTTAAAAATGCAAAAACATGTTTTAGGCACAGTAATTTAAAGTTAAGGCAATGTGTCTTGTTGGGGCAGACATTTTGCTACATCAATGCTGGGATAGCAGTGTCAATTAAAATCCACTCAAAGATGCCTTGACATAATATGAACAACGGAAATGGATAATGCAGCCCAAGTACTATACTAGAGAGCAATCTTCAATATTACAGTCTACAAGACACTTTTGAAACACAAAAATTAAGAGCCAAACCCATCTGAATGTGAGGTGTCGAAAGTCCATTATTCTGGATGAATACTATGTACTATTTTGATATACACCAGGAAGGGCCAAGCAGTTTAGAAACAGAGTTAGCATAATGGCCATGCTATCTTTAACCTTTAGGGAGCCCAGAACTGATAATTATTAGAATAACTTAAGCTTTCAGAAGGGTCATGATAATAAACAGGTTTAAAGTTCCTGAATTTAAAAAAAAAAAAAAAAGGCAAAACAGAAGCCTGTATGTTTTATCGAAAGACTGAACACTTTGTTTCATTTCTAGAACCTGTAAAATATAACTTTAAAATGCCACACAACAAGTAGCAAATATTTTTACTCCCAGCTACAAATTAAGGGCAATAAGGCCAGGAATCCTGCATATTTTAACTTCACTTAGAGTTCAGGCCAAATTATGATTTACCCAGTGATAAAAAGGTGCAATTCACTATACTCATCTCTTATTATCTTTGCAGAAGGATGAAGAAACCACTCTTGAGATGCTGACCCTCTGCTTGTACACCTCCCAAGCCAAAGCTATCTGAAACATCATCTCTACCTAAAAAGGAAGTTTTTCATAAGGTAATTGGGTAGGAAGCATTTTGTATGTACACCAATTGAAATGATATAACCATCTCAAATAATTTATTCATTGGGTATGTAAGCTAGCAATTTTCACGGAATGAACATTATTTTAGGTGGTGATAAAAGAGCCCATAATCATGTGTTTAAAAATCCAACAAGAATTACTTTTCCTGTTTAAACACAAACTGAAACAGAGAAGTGAGCTTACAAACACCTTTACAATGGTTATGTACAATTTATTTCAAGTAAACTTCACTACATAGTCAGATCTGCATCTATTACGTTCCTTATTTTCAATACTATTCTGCCACAGGACAAAGAACTCTGACTGAAGTAACCTTTTGCATACTGCCAAGTAAATTATGTATTTCAATTCAGAATAATTTATCTCACTGGCATTTTGCTAATATATTTTTGCTCCTGAAAGCATATCACTACCCCCATTTCTTCAAGTCTTTAGTTATTCATTATAGGAAGGATGAAGGCATACACACACTTACAGAACTGCGTTTCTGCACCAAATACAGTGTTCTGTAAAGGGAGAAAAGAGGTAGCAAGTTCTATTTTGGAACCAAGATCACTACCAAGATGTTAAGACTAGAAAAGTAAGGGAGCAACAGCTTAAAAGCAAAATGTTTCACCATTCAATAGCATAGTTTTACTGCACATATTTCTTTTATAATGATTTCCTCTTATCACCATATATCAAATAGTTACTCAGGCACCAAGTGATTAATCACTACAGATAAACAAGGATTTGTTCAATTTAAGGAAACCGAATGCTATTACAACTCAATAGGTCTGACACAAAGATTAAACAAACAAAATCCTGGAGCTTGGAATAGCTCATATTTTTCTGCTACTGCAGTTAAGATACACCTAGAAAATCCCATGCTGAAAGATCACTAATTACTTTAACTCCTTTCTAGTTTTGTCAGCAATTGTAATGCCTCATTAAGCTTTTTAAACGAAGAGGCTGACTTTGCATTAGCTGCAAAGACACACTGCACAGCTACAATCAGGAAGACTACACGCCATCTCCAGCCTTTAGGAAATCAGTTGATGGAAACATGCCAGGAGAGACATTTTACTGAGGCAGTGATTCAGAACTTTACTTTTTTCATCTCAAAACTGTTCCTTAAATATAGGGACTCAGAAGTCAGTTACTTGCTCATTTAAGATTTATATATTCCAGATTGCAAGAGATAATGAAATAAAATAGCATGGGACCTATGTTCATCTGATTGAGATGAATCATCATTTTACTATGTATCCTGTACAAGTAAAACAAATGATGTTTGACACTTTTTGCTCATTTATTAGCCTGAAGTTAAATTGGTTCTGTCTAAACTTCAACATATCTTTCCAAATCAAAGTTCTCGGGTTAATTAGGACAAGGTTTCATGACTAGTTTAATTGACCTAAAAACTTCTCCACAAACTACAGTCTCCTCCTCCTCTATGAGGAA
This sequence comes from Pampusana beccarii, assembly GCA_013399365.1. Taxonomy (NCBI): domain Eukaryota; kingdom Metazoa; phylum Chordata; class Aves; order Columbiformes; family Columbidae; genus Pampusana; species Pampusana beccarii. The sequence continues at coordinate 296,923 of VWYH01005372.1, read as the reverse complement.
GATGCTCCCATTCCCTTCCTCAGGCTACAATGCCAGACTTTTGTTATAGTTTTCACTATCTGGCTGGATCAGATTTCCTGAACTATTCTACCAGTCTCAAACATCGTAATGCTCCCTCCAAGGAACAGGAGTGAAAATGCAATTTGTAGCATGAAGGAAGACTGGCCATCTCTTGAAGCTCAATTCTCTTACACCAGGAAGGTGAGGGGGGGAAACAAAACAAAACAACCAAAAAAACCACAACTCCCTCATACAGGTAGAAGTCAAACTGGTTTTTATACTACTAGACTTAAGAAATACCAGAGTCTGGTCTGTAATACAGTCTGCACAGTCACTTTAAACCTTTAGGTTTTTATTTTTTGTAGATGATAGTTCCTGAACCTCACAGTCTCAACTTCTCCTGTCAGTAATAACCTGTATCAAAACTAGTATATTCCACCACAGTTTGAGTCATGGCTATTCCACATTCATGTAGAGATTTAGAAGAACACAAGCTACACGCAGAATAAGGAAAGTTCTTAAACAGCAGCAATAGCTCTTAGAGCAGAAATTTAGGTATTCTTGACATGTAATCCTATGAAGTTGTCACAGACAGGACCCAGATGAGAGTTATGCATTCAGGTAGAGTTCCAAAGCTTCAGAGTTCGGTTTTCATGCTGCTGTTGAATCTGAAAAGTAAAAAACAAGAAAAAGTACAACCACTGTTTGGAAAAAAGTCTACCTCCACTGGTAGTCTCCTCAGTACAGCAGGAACTAGCAATTGAATTTAGACCAACCTATGCCATACTAGACATACTCAAGAGTTGGTCTTTTTTGCCCATTAGTGACAAACTTCATGCTACATGATATAGGCTCAGTAAACTTACAGTTGAAGCAAAGTGAACATGAAAATGCATTTTGTTTCATCATCAAGATTTATGTTTTAATCTAGTCAAAAAGCAAATACAAAGGCTATGCACATATTTCACTGGCTAGTTACTGGATTCACACAGCTATGATTAAAGTTGAAAAAAGTTCACTGGAGATTAAACAGCTTATTAAAAGTGAGTTTACAGTCTAAATGAAGTTGTTCTGCAAGTCACTAAATTGGAAGATTATGGTAGTTCCAGGTTAGCTAGAAAGGTTAACAACTCAAACAAGCCAGCAAGCAAGGAACATGGATGGGGTGCAGATTCCCTTCTGAAGTGCTACAGGCTTTCAAAAAAAAAAAAAACATTTATAGTATGAATCAAGCTTTAAGTGTGCAATATATCTGCAGAAGACTAATGGACATTCTTCACAGTGGTGATGGTTGGGCAAAGAGAGACCGTGGACATAAGTTGAGGCTGGACAGGTTCAGATATGATAAACTCCCATGAGTAGTCAGGCATTGAAACGACCTTCCCAGGGCCATACAGTCTCCATTGTTGACATTTTAAGACCAGACCACATGAAAGCCTGAGCATCCTAGTATGACCTTGCTTGGAGAAGGATGTTAGCTTAAAAGGTTCTCAGGAATTCTATCTAAATTATCCTAGTTAAACTCAGTTTTAGCTCACGCCAAGACTTGCTGTGACAATTCTAAAAAAGCCTTTAACATAGCATCTGCTAGAAGTTGTTTTCAGATGTCAATGAAAGCATTTGTGTACAGGGTGGGACACACAATGTGGAGATTCATGTTCTCAAAAGCATACACAAACAACATACATAAGATGCCCAAATACATTTATTTGTCTCTTTAAAAGTACATTACTCTTTAGAAAAAAAAAAAAAGACAACCTAGGAAATCTCAGTACAGATTAAAGTATATCCAATATGGCACATACTTCATGCTGATGTTTAAGTAAACATCAACACCATCAGAACAAGCAACATAAGACTTCTAAAGTCAGCAGCAATGAGGTACCAGGACAGAAGAAATCCTTAAATTAAAGAGGAGCTTCAAAGCCTTTTAGCCAAGCAGAGCTAGAGTTCCAGAATGTATTCAAGAACCATGAAATCTTGGTAATCCTTCTGATCTTCATTTGCTGCCAGAAATGCATATGAGTTAAACAAGGAACCATAAACATTGCAGTATACAGAATTACAAACTAGTAAGCCAGTTCACCAGCTCCAAGTAGTCAGAAGAGTGCAGCACTGTTCTAAGATTGAAGAACTTAGAGCTTGAGGTTTCTTTTTGATAGGTTAGCAAGAACTAGTTAAGCTATTTCCTTCAAGACCTCTCTCCTCCTTTGTGATATGCAGAACCATCTCAAGACAGAAGGAAAAAGAAGCAATTTAATTATCACAGGACAGCAAGATATTTACTTCTTGCATTCTTGGTTAAGTTTTCAGTGTTAGTGCATGAAAGTTATTGGATGTCTATTTCTGGATGTGAATATGGGTGAGGTTGCTATGACTATGTACCAGCAGCACAACTGTATTCATTAATGGGTGTCATGTGTAAAGTATTAGCTGAAAATATTCTGCCTTCAAAGGCTGGAGATGCATTTTTGTTAGTATTTCTATAACCTTGCCTCTCCCCTGTTAAGTACAATCATTTACCCATCTTGTTCTTATTCAGTGGTAAAAAGCCATCTACTTCACTCAGTCCTAGTGAACTCAGTAGGAAAGATACATTCCAATCTGTCATTGCCCCCCTCAAGATTTCTGGAATGTCTTGATCGAGGAGAACTAGCAGTGAGACAGACCCTCATGGTAGAGAATAATAAATAGGGACAAGTGTGCAGGTAAGACATCAACCTCAAGTGAGACACTACTGGTGACAAAGGAAAAGCTTACTGTAAAGGTACAAGTGTCTTTTCAGCTAAAACCATGATAAGTGAGTCCTATTTGGAATGTAGCATGTGTCCCAGAAGCAAACTAGACATTGAATGCCATCTTTGTTCCTTTTTAGAGTGTAAACACTACCTTATGTTCTCAAGTAAGAAGACATTAATCAGACTTAGAAGCAGCCACTCAAGCAAATAGAGTGATAACTCAGAAGATACTCAGTTTCATGCTAAACAAGAATATGTAAACTCCCACAAGAATCACCTATTCAGAGAACACAAGACACCCCATATGGATGGTCACAACGCAGCACCATAGCAGCAATCGGATTTAAGGAACAGTCTTGCTGCTCATCTCATCACATTTACTGAACAGTGGTAGCATCAGCAGCATTGTGATTTGCTTTCTGCTTTCAATGGGTCAAGGTCCAGTTTTGGTTTCCCCACATCATTCTCTTCATTAGGAAAGGCTTTATAGTTGGCAAGGATGTTTTCCACCAAAAATCGGGCAGCTTCATCTATGTTGATGTTGTCCTAAAAATGTTGAAATTAAAGAAGTCAGTGATTTTTTTTGAAATAGTCACACATTCCTATTAGAAGCTGGCCAAATACAAAAATTCTTCTACAGTCTCATCAGCCTGACAAACAGCTTAGATGCATCAGGTTACCACTGATACACTTGCTTGTTAAAAACGTTACCAGAAAGGTTTGAGACAAAGTTATTTGTCCATATTACAAATAGGTTACTTCAACTCTAGCGTAGCATGCAGTTGGGGATTAAATGTCACCTGCATTTAGAAGACTCACAAATGCTAAAGTGCATTTCTGCATCAGGAAAGATAATAGGCAATTACACTGTCCAAAATAGTGTTCTACCTTTTGGGGCTTTTTTTGTTCTTTTGCTGCAGTATGGATGCATGTACTTATGTAAAAGGAAGGACCTGTTCTGTCAGCCTTAAAACCCCAGCTAAATCAGAGTGCCTCATCTAGGCACTCTGCATTTTCTTGTGCATGCTTTGACAAGTACTTTAACATACACTCTAAAGCAGGTGTGCATGTAAGATACCTAGAGCTGTATTTCATCAGCATATCTTAGTTACTAAGGGGCCAAGCTGGCCAATGTCAAGGGGCCTTTGGCCACAGCTTTCAGCTGGCTGGGCCACCTGTTAGCTTGCCACAGGGCTGCCACATCTGGAATCACTTGCCTTTGGTTCTGAAGGAAATACTACCCCAGCGCACTCTTCTGTCTCCATAATTGTAGCTCTAAATTCTGCATGAGCAGGGTTAGATTACGAGAACATCTGACCCATTGCTACTGCACTTTACAAGCCTGTGGCTGTCAGCCACAAACCATTTCTGGCAGTTTGAAGATAGGCACTTTTCCCTGCCCAGATAAAGATTCTCCTCACGTTGGTATACGGATATTAACAAGGTATTTCCATTAATATTTATATTCTCTGCAGTTCTTTTGCCTAACCCACAAGGAGTGGGACCTCTATTACTGCTTACTAGACTGAAGAGTCAAGGACCAGTTCCAGCAGAAAGGCAAAAGCACATTATCAGGATATTTAAGTAGGCAGGACTTAAAACCATGAACTGATTTCTTATGCTTATAAAACAAGAAAGCTGTCCTGAGTTTTTGCTAAGCTATTTCAGCTACCTCTTCAGAGTCCTAAACAAGTCAATTTGGAACTGAACTAGGACTAATATTGCCTAGACTTCTCTCTGCACAAAAAACCTCAATTTACATTGTCATGTCTTAAATGCCAATTAAAATGCAAGCTGTCACTACATTTACACACTACGTTTTGTTCCAACGTTACTTGCTTTTATTTTTAACCCATGTTGAAGTTTATGTATAGCAGTGTTATAGACAGTAAAGCTTCAGAGAAGACAAACCAAAGCAGAATCTTGGTATAAAGAGCCTTAAAATGTGAGCTTCTAGTGACAGATGGGTGAGTTTGGGAATTATTTTCCAAATGCAAACAAATTATTAGCTAATTTACCCAATTCCTGTCACTGTGTACCCTTCTTCCTTATTTTAAAATAATCAGGAAGAGGCTTGCTACTTTTCTCTTCTCATATTATTCCTACAGATTTTTTTCTTTAACAGTTGTCTAAGCATCACTTTGTGCCAGCTCATCAGCAACAATTAATGGAAGCAGGCAAGGCAAGGCAAAAGGGGGACTTCAAGGTTTAGCTTACCATATAAAGGAGTTACAAACCAGACCAGCAATTTGGTCTGTCAGACACATTGTCTTCATCTGGAAGAATCTTTCCTTTTAAGGATCAATTGAGTTTTAAGGAGCCGTTGGATTCCACTTTCAATTAAGTTACCACAAGCTTATCTGTGCATTGACCAAGTCTGTAGACTAAAACTGTACAATAGATGAAGTTACTCATAGTTATGTCTGAACAAAGTAGCTATTTGTTTTAGCTTTAGCTGACATGTGCAAGAAAAAAAGTTTCTAGAACTCAGTTAACCAAATTCTCCTATCAGCATTAAGGTTCTCTGAATTTAAGATTCAGTTCGAACCTAAATCAAGCTACAAGTCTTCAAGCTTTTGCTGAACACTGGAGACTTGACTGTCACTTTGTATACATGAGGATTTTCTTCCCCACATGACTATATTCATCCATTTTTATGCCAATACTTACAGTTAAAATATGTTTCCTCTTTATGCTCACCTTAGCAGAGGTTTCAAACCATCCAACAAAGCCACTTTCTCTGCAGAACTGGTCCATTTGAGAGGGATTCTGGCTGCCATCTTTCTTCTGGTCACACTTGTTTGCAAGAAGAACAGCAGGAATGGGGCTGCCATTAGGAAGTAGTACTTTACTGTCCAAATCATGCTTCCATTTTGAAACAGCCTCAAAAGTGGAACCTCTTGTGACATCAAAGACCACAAAAGCCCCAACTGCCTCTTTGTAGTATACTCTAGTCATATTTCCAAAGCGCTCCTGGCCTGAAAGAGAGGACAGTAAGAGAGTACACTTATATTTAAACATGAATTGTAGTCAGTGTAAATGGGCTTCTGTACCAGATTAATACATATGAATTTAGCCTTTGTCTAGTCATCTAGTTCACACAACATTCTCTTCTATCCTGTGTTATCTCATCGTAACAGCCATTACATGTATCATATAAGTCAGATGCTAAAAGCAGTATGCAATCCCAACCACCACTTTGATTATTTTAAACTTATTTGTTGAGTAGTGCTCTTTGAGAAGTCATGCCTAAAAACACTCCCAACATAGCTATACACAAATTATTTCCTCAGAAAAGCTTCTGCAAGATTTAAACCTAATCATGTCAGCTAAAGACTTAAGCATACTTAGAGACTTTTTTTCTGGAGGGTGAGCAACAAGGGTTTCCTGGAAAACAGTTCTACAAGCTCCAGGGCTAAAAGTCATCATAGCATCTTCAGAAGTCATCCATATTACAGATTATTTTTTTTTCCTCCTCAGGGACAAGCTCAAAAGGAGCTAGTTTAACAGTTCTAGCTAAACCTGTTATCTTTGACTTCATCTTTTAAGTCCAAGATGAAACAAACAAACAAAAATCAAGAGGAAAACCAATGGCCAGTGTGTATAGTCAACTAAAGCCCTTTTCTTATTAAGTACAACTACTGTAGCCAGTATACTTGAAATGTAGAATTAGAGTGTCAGTTCATTTCTTATTCTGTTTGGAAGGTCAGACCATCATGCTGTGTTTGTGTTGGAGTAGACATAGCAGCATCAAATGCAAGCATGCTGCTTGGGAAGTTTCAGCTACTAAAATAGCTTCCTGCTTTCTTTAGAAGTCTTCATTGGGAAAAGTAGCCCCTGTACTTCATCATTCAGTTTTACAGTGTTACATCCCTTCAGCTTTTAGGATTTAGTGTATATGCAGTTTTAAAATAGATAAAGTAAGAATTTTAATTGGAAGATACAATCATAAAATCATTTCAGTTGGAAGACACCCTCAAGATCATCAACTCCAACCATTACCTAACTCTAGCACTAAACCATGTCCCTAAGAACCAAGTCTATACACCTTTTGAACACCTTCAGGGATGGTGATTTCACCACTTCCCTGGGCAGCCTGTTCCAACACTCAACAACCCCTTCTGTGAACAATTTTTTCCTAACATCCAATCAGAACCTTCCCTGGTGCAACTTGAGGCCACTTCCTCTCATCCTATCACTTGTTACTTGGGAGAAGAGACCAACACCCTCCATGCTACAAGCTTGTTTCAGGTAGTTGTACACATCAATAAGGTCTCCCCTCAGCCTCCTTTTCTCCAGGCTGAACAGCCCCAGTTCCCCCAGCTGCTCCTCATAAGACTTGTTCTGCAGAACCTCCATAACATAGTTATCCTCTGTTTATAAACATCCAAATCTGCCTTTGATAAGCAAGGACAGTTACAAGAACTGGGTACTATCATCTTATTTGAAAGAGACAGAAATTCACTAGGTGAACTAACACAGGATCCTGCTCAGCAGCACGCTCTTCTAGCTCAGTTGCCTCATTTTAATGTCAGTACTCCAGTGTACCGACTAGCTCACTCCCAATAGACTTTTTCAGAAAAGGTTACCTAAGCAGCTGGTAGAATTGCTGGAAAGCAGCAGCAGCTACAGTGAAGTTCCAGGGAACTATAAAGCTCTATAAAGTAGACTTTTCTGTCTGTTCAAGTTTAAAGTATGACACTGCATAAACCAGCATCACTAGCCAGCACACTCTGAGGAATGGAAATTACACATTAGTTTCTTCACTACCAGCTCATTAACCCCTGTGTGAGAACAGGCAACTTGTAAGAGGAAAGCTCTTTCCTCCATATTCAAAACTGAAGTTCTAAAGCAGAATTTATGCTGTGGACTCTAAGGCCAACAAGCCAGACACTAACCTGTACCTCAGTGACTATGTCACTGGAAGAGGCTGACACAAGTCAGCCACAAGTCTAGTTGTGCACAGAACTTGTATACAAGTAACTCGCATTGCCTCCCTAGGCTTTTCCAGGCTGAATTCTTATGCCTAAACAGTGTGCTTGGTACAGCCTTACTGTAAATTGTGGTACCAGGTGCCCACTGCTTCCATTAATCAAATACCAGCAGGAAAACATTTGGCCAGAAGGCTTTTACTACTCCTGCAGATCAAGTGTACTGCATCTAAAAAGATTTACCTTTAGACTGTGGGGTTTTTTTGTTGGGGTTTTTTGTTTGTTTTTTTAATGGAGCTGCACAGGATCAAATTTAGGTATATTAAGCCAGTCACTGCATAAGGCACCACACAAGCTATGAGGAGCTCCTTCTCAGCCTCCCCATTTGTTTAGCTGTCAGTCTCACCACCAATTCCTGTTACACAGGAACACCTTCAACTGAGCTAAAGGCCTGAGTCTTGTGTCCAGCTCAGGCAGTATAGCCCTTCACACCATAGGACAGGCTCACAAAACAGTGTAAAATCTCAAGGTCTGCACATAACTGTACAGCAGAGTCACTTTGAATGCATGGGCTTCAGCTGTCCAGAACAACCATTCTAGTATTATTTCTAGCTGGCTTTATTGATGGAATTTGAAATTTTGCCCTTATAGTAAAAGTTTTGGAATTGGAAGAACCTTAATACATATTCTTCCGTAATTTAAATTTGGGTAAAAGTAGACAACTGATGTGCATATCAGCATAAAAGCTTCTACCTTTACTTATTAGATTTAAGATTTACATTTGGAAGATTTGATACTCCTTACTGTTAAAAAGCACACACAAGCTCAACACCACTGTAGTATTACAGATTAATGCCTTTTAATAGGTCAAATACACTCCAGTACAATTGTTGCCCTTTTCTAAAGCAGCCCAAATGCCAAAAAGATTTTACTACAGAGCTGCTTTCACCTCTAGAATTCACATCCACCAACAATAGCACTGACCTGCACACCAGCTTATTACTGCTTTTCTATTCTGTCTGGAGCTCTAACAAGGATGGGTATATGCTTTTCATTCCACAGAAGAAAGAAGCAATAACACATGGCCTGTCTAAGAGGTAATAGTTTTATTGTGATAAAAAGTATATTGCATGAGGCAGGAAGAGAATTCAGTATAAACTGAATAGCCTTTCAGTACAATCCTCTTATTACTGATAATGCACATGTTTTAGGCTGAGCTTCTTGTGGGGGATGCAGAGCATTCTAGACAGCCTTTTGAAAATTTAACAGGAGTTTCAGGCAAAGCTTTTGCAAATGCTTTAGTGCTTGCAAAAAATCTCATGCAGAAGCAGCAAAGTGTAGAACACACCATTCCTCCAAAGTTTGGAGTGTGAACATCATTATTTATTTAGATTATTAAAACTAAATTGACTCAATTTTTGCCAAGCTTAGTTTAGCCAGGGATTTGTCATTCCCTTTCCTATGTCCAGCAGTATTTTTGCTGTAGTCATTTCATCATGTATAATAGTGTTGAGCCACACCAAAAGTAGATCATACCTCCAGAGGGTAAAAAGGCTAAAAATGATCAGATGAAACTAGACTTAAAGTCTCCAGTGTATGTAATCATAGAAGGAAGAAGACAGGAAAATTACTTGCTTACTACAGTAATATGGAAAAGGACAGAGTATTAATCATCCTGGTAGTTCTAGTGCCTTGACATAAACCTGATGGTACCATGACATTATCCTTTCTCTGTGCTTTAGGGGTTCAGGTATAGATGAGGAGCTAAGCTATGGGGCAGACATGGGGATGAGATGTCTTGTTTGGGAGTATGAAAGCGGCTGCATGCAATGCAAGTTCTGCATTCTCTAACCACAAAGTTTTCACACCTACATGACTCAGCATATATTGTCACCATATTTTCCAGTAATTGCAACAACATTAAGTGAAATACTTGCATAATGTCATGCATCAGGAACTAATACAGTTCCCTACAGCAGCACCACAGGAATTTAGTTTAAAACTGTATCAGAGCTTGGGAGCTATTATTGCTTCCCATTTACAATGTAAAAGGAGTAAACTATAAATTAAAGACAACATGAAAAAAATTATAGCCAGGTCTGACATTAGAAGCTTTATCTTTTGCAGTGAAGTAAGAACAAAGATAAGTTATCATAAGATTCAGACACTGCCATACTTGCCTTGAAGTACATTCTAAAGAGTTTAAACAGCAATCCTTCACAGTGCAAGGAATGAACAAGGGAGTCCTGTTTATCAAAGCAGTGTGACTTATCATTGTGGTAGCTCTTGCTTTTAGTTAGCAGGAGTTACCCTACACACATACATTGTTTTTTGCTCTTACTTAACTAGAAAAAAGCAAGTTAAATGTATAAATGACTGCTGGATATGCATGATATTGAGTCTGTCAATGTTCCATCTCCCAGACTACCCACCATACCTAGAAGTCTTAATATGTAGCTCATATGAGCTAACAGAAACCTACTTGAGGAGAGTAAAATGAAGAACCTTCCCCAACTATGTTATTTTGCTGTGCAGGTAAATTCTGTCAATACTAGTAGTAAGCATGAGTTCCCCTACTTTGTAAAAAAAAAAAAATATATATATATAAAAATCTAAGCTTACTCTATTCTGAAGCTGCACAACTCAGAAGCCAAAGTTATGTTTGTTGCATTTAAACATCTTAACATCTCATCAGGAGTACTGATGGACAACTGGACAAACTCCAGCTTCTTTCAGATGAGACTAGCCATTTTGACATCCTTCAAAAATTGTGTCATTAACAAGGAAGAGAAAGATGACCAAGAGTTATAAAAGCCTGACAACTGGAAGAATGATGGAACAAATAGTTTCTTCCGTTGGTCTTAGTTCAAGTCATCTTTGACAGGTTAATCAGCTTAATGGTTGTCCAGAGCTCAAAATTTGATTTTAACAAGTTTGGCAGTTCCACATCAAATAATCTTAAATTAGAGATGCATAGTTTAGACTCAAGTCATCCAAAAGTGAATGCACAACTAGCAGAAGAGTTTTATTCCAAAGTTGTTTGCTGCTAACTAGAAGACCACTGCAATGAAGTTTTGCAGTTTTTCCCTGAAACAAATAATACAGAGGTGTCAAGTCTGATAAATAGCAAAAGTCCTCAGTTTATTAATAAACCTTAAAAGCTCTTGCTAACATTGTCCTTCAGAATGCTGAAAATCAGCGCTCATTTAGTTTAAATGGCAGTTTAAGTTCAACAGAAAGAAGAAATATACTACACAGGTTGAGTCTAATCTATAAAACAAAGCCAAAAAGCTATCCAGCAATACTCTAGTAGTAAAGAAAGTGATCAAGAGACCTAGTGAATCAAATTAAGAGAGTTCAAAGTGCATAGAAGTAGCATCCTGCTAGTGTGTTTGTTATTCTGTTTTTCTACAACAAGTACTATACATTGTAGTGAACTCATGTGTCACAGGATGCTTCTTAAGCTATAGTGAATGATTATAACAAGTCAGTTTTAGTCTGGGAATACTTGAATATTCCCCTTCCATCATGAGAAGGGTTCTCAGATGAACTACTTACCATGACCACTAATAGTCAATATCAATCATACCAAAATTCAAGAAGGGTCATTAATGACAGCCAGACTAACTTAACTGCCAACACCATGGCTCTCAGGTCTCTGCTATTAACTACCCTATTAGCCACACAGCATGCAAGCAGTGCCACTATTTAGACTTTAGTGCAAAACTCCACAAATTACTTGTTTCAGACAACTTCCTGGACCATGAGACATTTGTGCTTTTATTCACCTACACAGGAAAATGACAATTCAACTGTGAAACCCCTTCTTCCCAGTCTTCCTTCTGCCCAGGGAAAGCCTAACCTAATGAGCACTCTCTTCCCTGCTCCAGTTGTGCTGCTTTACAACAGGATTTTCTCTAACTCCCTGAATTTCTAGGATCAGGTTTTCTAACATCAAGGAGCATCTGAGTGGCAGCTCCTTATTTACAACTCAATCTCTTAAACTTCATGTAATTCAGTGTGATATATTTAAGCTAAAGCACCATTCAAAATGGCTGGGCATGCAGCCCAATCCTCTCACTGAGTTAGAATCACTGTCCCTGTCAAAATACCTAAGCCCTTTAGGAGCCACAAGCAGGAACAGACTACACTTCGGATGCCTGTTGGCCCTACAGCTGGATGTTTGGCACAATACAGCAAATATCCAGAATTGCCCTGAGGATGCATCTCCCAGTTCTCTAGACATATAATACACATTTTAGCGCTACTTGGGTCAGGTGTGAACCAACTCAGGCTCCTTTTTAGACAGATGTAGGAATATGTCACTGGTAAGCTACCATCTCTGACAGCATTCCCCCCGTCTCGCCAAACCAGCACAGCTTGTCCCAGAACTGTCTTACCCAATTAGACTGAATCTGTTATTCAGCAAGAAGTAGGTTAACCAAACCACTATCAATATTACAGGACATGCTCAAGTGTGCCTACCTGCTTTTTCACATGGGTAGCAGCTGTAGAATGAGAGTAGACAGACCCAAAGATGGTCAGTGCCAGGTGTCTCTCCACTCCTCATTCTCAAGGTTGCCAAGTGTTTAAACCACAGAGGTCTTAGACTATACTAGCAGCTCTAGCAGATATTAGAAACATGTAAGAGTTTAAAAAAGCACACCTAGCCTGACTTTTACTTTCCACCGTAGTGGAAGTAATATTTGGTATTCGTGGTTCTGGTGACAAATACAGAGGTTAAAAAGCAAGAACTACAGGAACATTATTTCTTCCTGTGTTAGACAGTACTAAAAACTGTTTCACTGACTGCAGCTCTTACAGTTTCCAACAGACAACAGCAGCCTCAGATGATTTTAAGTTAATTGCTAGTGTTCCTTCTTACTAAGCGTAGTGTGGGAAAGTTAACCAACCACTGGATGGACCTGTTCAAACCCCTTCAGAAGAACAGTCTTTAGGGAAAAGGTAACAAGCCAGTTAATCCCTATTTTACCACAGGAGATAACCTTTGGTCCTCTGGTTATGTCAACATCGGGCAGTGGTAGGGTACAGTTGAAGCAGTTCTGTTGAGTGAAACTGTCATGAGACCTGACATCCATAGTATGCTATATATATGGTCTGTACAAGGTACACTGTAGTCATTGAAGAGTCACTGAAAAATATCAGTTCAGGTGCAGCAGTACTTTGGCTGTTTAGATCGTAACAAAGTGTTTTCGCATGTTCTTAGAAGTCACTATTTCATTCTGAAATGGTAGGAAGTAGTTCACTCTAAAGTTTCATTGCACAACAAAGCCAGTTTAACATAATAATTTGTTAGCTACCTGAATTTTCAACACCAGTGAATAGTCTTTCCATTCACTGTTTGCTATCATTAGACTTTATTCTAAAGCAGGACAGTCCTGTTCACTACCACTGAAACTCCAAAAGCTCAGAAGTTAGACACCTGATTTCCATCAGGAACACTGACCACATCCAACATCCTAATAGACTGAAAAAGCACACCATTCTCTTTCGCAAAGATAGAAAGTCTTCCTCAAACAATTGCACAGCTCTCATGAGGAATATTACAGCAAGACTGAAACTGTTCATTGCTGCCTGTAGCCTCGGGCTAATCTAATGATTTAAGATTGTCCAAAGTTACTTTAACAGCATACTATCTTCTCTTTAAGAAGTTTAGAGGCAATACCACGCACTTAGGATTCAACTGGCTTTGTCCAGCATCAAATGTATCCTATGTAGAACTAAGACTGTCATGTTTGTATAAGGAAGTTTAACCTTTTGCTTGCATCTTTGATAAACAGCAAATTAACAAGAGAGGAAGTCCCTGACTAAGCACTAGATTCCCATCCCTCAAGAAGTAGAGTTTAACCAAGCTAAATGATTTCTAATTAGCTGTTAAATGCAGCATACATGGAAAAACTCTCCTTGCATTAGTATTCAGAAAAAGTTGGCATAGTCCAATTAGTGCCAGCAACAGCATGAACTAGTATTTCCTACATTGCTTTAACTAGACTTAAACAAGTCACCTGTCAGAGTTAAGCAATTTTCATGCCTGACACCCTGTAATCCATCTCCTTTGGTGCACTGTCGTGCAGCCAAAACTGTACTGTGCACTCAACAGTGATGCTGCATGGCACTACAGCATTGCACAGCACACAGGAGAACAACTCTAAAGTCAGTTTGTCTCAAGAACAACTTTATCACGAGACTGAAAAAATGTTAATCTCTAAAATGGCCAATGTGTCATGGCACATTATGTGGTTGGAATTTTGCATCAAATAGCTGCCACTTAGCTCCACCCAGGACTCTAGTCTGGAAGCATTTAAAGAATAAGTTCTCATAAGCTGTTTGTAGCAACCCTCAGAAGTTGCTTTTTTATCTGTTATTTGAAAAGCTGATAAAATCCATACATTAAGGAACACTGGTTTTCATTTGCTACTAATCTAGAAGCCAATGCTATTGAAAGTTTGCTGTGCTTTCTCTATTCAGAGTCAAGATATTTATTTCTAAACAAGCTCTATAAACCCTTGAAATCGCATCATTTTTCAAAGTATAATCCTACCACTCCATCTACCTTTGTTTTGTGTCTTCATAGCCAGAGGAGAACTTTGAACATCTAGCATTCTACCACAAGTAGCTTGAGAATTATGTTGTGCTTTATAGTCATTGCTTGCTGCTGGTCATGCCAGCTTTAGCACCTGCAAGAATATCATAAGAGTTATTCCTATGCTTTCATATGAAAATATAAATAGAAATTCCCTTACTGCAGATCGCTTCCACTGATATGGCATATCACACTTCAGAACTTCTGGAGTGTTCTTGTGTGTATTTGTGTATTTGGAGGGAACAGCTTACAAGAAAGGCAAGGCAACGGTTACCACTGGAATTCAAGGAAGTTATTTCCAACATCTGTGAGACTGAATCCCGGTGGCCTTGCTCACTACTGAAGGGAAGAATCTCATCTTATACAGCATGTTGGAGCCCTTTGTGGAATCAGGCAGATAAGACTATTTTCTTTCTTGCATTTCATAAGACAGGTAACCAGTTTAGAACAACTACCTTATACCACTTGCCAACTCATATTGTACTTGTGTACATGCACTTCAGTCACTCCCTGTCCTTGTGTGCATATAAAGAAAACCAAACTGAAGAGAGGCAAAGTGGAGATGTAAATAAAGTAAAGACACCAAGACTCTGCAACACTGATGCAAGTAGAGTTGATAAAGGTCCATTTACATTCATGTAAACTCCATACATTCAGATAAAAGTGTATATGCAATATTGCCTGCACCAGTTTGTCTCTGAAGGGTAATGTGCTTATCAAACCAGCTTACTTTCTGACTGCTTGAGTCAGAATTAGATGAAGGGCAAGAATTCAGCCAACAGTTGCCTCAAAAAAAGCTTATGATCAATGCAAGTGATTGGATTACTGCACAGGCTTCTAATTTACATTATAATTTGACCCAAAATTTAGTTATATTGTGTGATATATACTATCTTGCCTCCTGTCTGCTGTATTACACATAAGAACTTAAATATCTTAGGTAGCTCCCACACACACCCATTTGATGGATACCCATCCACCCTTTATGCTTTGTATCAGAGTGCTACAGAAGTATTTTTATTGTGATCTTGTAGACAACAAAGCTTCCAAGCAACTGCTATATATGAACCTTATCTATTTGAAAATAAGTCTGAAGCTCCATCTATTCCATAGTGATTAGAAGCTCAAACACAAAGTGGTTCCCATTGTTGATAGAAACTAAGAGTACCTCCAAGATCAATACAGCAAACTTTAAGTGTGTACCAGATCAGATGTTCTTCTAAGATCACATCTTTAACCTCATTTTTTGTAGGACACCTAGAAATGCCTATGGAGAAATTCTAAGCTTACTTCCAAAATACTCAGAGAATATCTGTCTCAATTCTACCATTTAACCGAAACTTAACTGAACAGCCCATTCTTGCATAATCAAAATTACCATACTAAACTGCCTTACAACACTAGCTTCAAGACAGTAACATGTCCCATATTCTTATGGAATTATCAGCACACGGGCTTTAAAAAGTTTATCATATACAATACTTGGAGTTGCTACATGGCACTCAGCAGAAGAGCTTCCACCAGTACGAATGATTCAGCACACCACTGGTAAGACAAGGAAACTGCTGCATCAGCAAGACCAATAACCATACCTTACTTGATAGCATTTAATTAAAAATGACTTAAATAGAAGAATTCCAAAAAAAGAAAGCATACTGACAACCAGAGATGTCTGGAGACACATCAAAAAGAAACCAGTTTAACATGTTGAGCGCTTATTTGGATACTTAGCTGTAGAGCTCCAGGTACAGCAAGTCATTCCCAACTGAAAGCTCACAACCCTAACTCAGCAGTTCCAGAAGAGTCACAAGAACACCCACACAAGGTTTCCCACAGAAGGGTGGTTTCTAGGAGACATACAGGACACCTTCAGTTCTTTCTTGCCTCTACTGCAGCGTTCAAAGCCTTTCAACATGAGTAGGCCTTCTACTTTCCTCAGGCTTTATCTGTTAGTTTTGCATGTTTCCGGCCAACTTCATCCTTCAGTAATTTCTTGCATGAGATTTATGCTTTAAGGTGTGAGAGCAAGAAACATTCCTAAATCAGACACAGGTCTTTCAAAACTTTGTCATCAGTCTGAATTTAACATAAAAGATTCTCTATCCCTGACTGGGAGTTTTCTGATCTTCCCCAGCTGTTACCAGAATGATAGTGCTCCCATTTCCACAGAAGGCAGCTGCAGCTGGAACCTCCATCACCACATAAACTGCGAGATAATCTCAGATCACTTGCCAGTTTCTGAAATAAAGCTCTAAACTCCAGGTTCCCCATCCATCTGATGCAGTTATTCATGTGCACCTTTTTCATTCCTCCTTCCTAATTGCACTCATTAGATATAACAGTGAGGAAAAACACAGTTGGAGGCAGATTATGCCTGGATTCTCTAGCTTCCATCCTATGCTCACTCGTACTAGGCACACAGCTAAGGAATTTCTTCATAGTTTCTTTGCAGGAGTTGTCATTTTAATCCCTACACTGATCTTCAAAATGCATTGCGGTTAAGGGCAAGTTGTTACAAGACTACCTTGACTACCTCTAAAGACTACCATCTTCAGGCTCTCCACACTTAGGAGGAGCTCCTCTGAAAAGCTGTTTAACTATGTGCCACTATGGTACAGAGATATGTATGTATAGAAAATGGAGGAACTTTTCTGGTTGCCCCCTACAGATTTTCAGGAATGCATTAACATCACATAAGGCTTGCTTTAAACCCTATTAAAAAAAAACAAACCATAATGCAAGAAACGAGCTAAATGACCTGGTACACAGAAACAACTTGGCAGTCTATCAGTAGCAAAAATGCAGACTGAGAAAATCTAAAATACACAGCTGCTTGAAGCTGTAAGGTTTTTCACATGGAAGTACACTATCTCACATATTGGAACAGCCTGAATGCCTTTGAAACTCAGCCACCAAAAGAGGCAACATTACAGAGCTATGTTCCACAGAAGGTGCATAGCCATTAAGCACTCTACCTTTCCAGAGGAGATATTGCACTGGAACAAGAAAGGTTGAGATTTATTGGATGCAGCATCACACTTGCATATCTAAGTGAGAAGGTTTGCATTTCACCTTCATTGGCTTGCTTTGCCTATGCTCATTTCAGTTGAAACCCTCCTCTTCCCCCATCAATGGTTTCCTGCAAACACTTAATCATTTCTCATGGCTTCCTATAGATAAGAGAAAGTTAAATTCCTAAAAATGTTAAAAGCTTCATATCAACTCACATAACTATGACTTATTTGTCTTCATAGAAAAGATGGGATATTCTAGCTCTTCCTCAACTTTGTATTTGTGCAAAATCCTTCTTCTGATTTCACTGTTCTCTTCAGGACTGGTATACTTTAACAAGTTAGAGTTCAGATCTTTTCAAGGAGACAGACAAGAGTTTAACAACAAATTTGCGTGCTACAGGTCTTACCATTCAACTCCTGAAAGCTTGTATAGAGCATGTTTAGAGCACTGAAGTACAATGGGTCCTCTTCTATTTGGCCAATTTCATAGCCATGCTCTTACAGTTAAAACAGTGCTTCAGTCTTAATAATCACTTTTACAAAGAAATTGCAATTTCTAAGTCCTGGAAGAAGGGTGCTCTTATATTAAAGTTAATGCACAGTCTCTCAGTCAAAGCTTTGAAATTAAATTTGTCTACCAGTTGTCATCAGTGACACGCTTCAGGAGAAGCCAAGCTCAAGTGGTCATCTGTGACTTTCACCACCCCTGCTCTCCAGAGACTGACATGTTCATACAGGCTGATGCGATTGACAGTGATGGCCAACGTGATCATAATGCAGCAGCTAACACAACTCAGTTGCTGGTCTTATTAGATCAGATCAAAAGTTTTTATGATACAGAAAGTCCTTAAAGTGTTCTTTCAATGACAGTTGACTGAGTTTCATCAATATGCCATACCCACCTCCTACATTATGCTGTGGTCAGTGCAGTATACTCTAAACCAGCATGCTTGTCAAGTAGCAATCCCTAGCATATTGAAATAGACTTTAAAAGCACTTCCCTGTCATTAAGATTCCTTTGTTTTGTATCTCTTTACCACAATGACTCATTCCTATCTCCTCTTTATTTCACCAGTTATTTATGTCCTTTGATGAAGGGGGTTAACCTGGTTCTAACATTTTCAGAACTTATCCAGGAAGAGAGATTTATCAGAACTCCACACGTCAAGATAAAAAACAAGAGTAATGCCTAAGGGCAGCTAAGGTTTAGAAGGTTTGCTCCTGTATGAACATGCACATAACCTGTTCAGCTTCTTTCAGAATACTTGATGCTGCAACCAAGGTAATTTGACAGTGACTGATCTTTCTTATTCCCAAGCTTTTTCATCTCCAGTATTCAAGAAGCTACAATCTGTGTCTGAAAAGTAAATTCCCGAGTATTTCTGGAATATACAAGTCTGGACACAAGAGTATCCTTCTTCTCCCTTCACTATTTCACACCTCCTTCCCTTTTGATTCTGCTGCAGGAATTTGCATTACTTTGTACCTTACAACAGGAAGGTTATTTTCACCAGAAAAATAGTATAGACAGCATAACATTGTCATGCTTTATTCTATAGAATTATCTAATCACTAGAAAAAAAAATACTCAGCTAGCTCAAGAAATTGAAGTCACTCAGGAACCTGTTACATCGCAATACACAGTATTCATCGTTTTGGCTACAATCACACCAAAAGTCAGCACAGTATCTGCATTATAATCTTTAGCTGATGACTGAACTACGTGGTTAGTTCTTACCATTGATTTAGGTACAGAATCCTAGATTGCAGCACCCTCTTTGAGGAAAGCTTTTCATGATGAACTATTAAGTACAAGCTTTGATCCAGGGAAAAATAACATGCCTTATTATGCTTAAGGTTTAGGCTTTAATTCAGAAACCTTTTTAAATTCATCAAAATCAATTCAGAATGCCAGCACCGTATTGCTTGCAGGGAAGTCACATGTAACATTACTTACCATAAGATTGAGATCTCTTCAAGAGATCTAAAGCTGTTTGTCTGCACGCACCAGCAGACAGTTATCTACATGAACCAGAAGACAGTTGGACTGATGAGTTAAAAGGGAATGACTATCACATGCTCAGATACTTTGTTACACACTTTAATAATGCCCTTTAGGCAATATGTGCTATGATTATATTGAAGCCATCTTCAACCTGGTTCTCCAAGTAATAATTTATATATAAATCTATTAATATCCTCAGGTATTTAGAAATATTCATGAGTATGGACATGGACAGCTGCAGAACACATTCTCAGGTTAAAGACATGAGAAGTTTCAAGACCATGAAACAACTCTTATGGATACCAAAACCCCTTTTATTTTCATGATTAATGCTTAACCAAGATGTCAAGTTCTATAAGAGCCCTGAACTGTTACTCTCACACAGGCTAAGCACAGCCCAATTNAAAAAAAAAAAAAAAAAAAAAAAAAAAATCACTAAGATTGCTTCTGTTCTTGGTCTTGTTTTTCAGTCGGGGAAGGAGCCCCACCACCTTGGAAACAGAACAGCCTAAACTACCAGATTAGACATAAGAGTCTGGAATACAAATTGCAAAATAATTGTATTTTCCTTTTTTCAGTTTTGCTAGGGAAAAACTAATCAGGAGTTTCACAGAAAAGTACACACCACACTGTAAAACAGGAAAAATACTTCAGTGACAGGAAAAATTTCATTCTTTAATCTATCAGCAATATTAGCACAAGCCTCTGGGATTTATCAGCAGCTCTTAATTCAGTTTTCACCTAGCAATGTCCAACATACACCAAGGGCAACAATCAAGAGTGAAAAATACTTCTGGATCTTGAAATTAAGGCATGGGTGTATTGACAGGACTTCCCATAATGTAAACAGGTTCTGTCTAAACTTTTACAAACTGTTACAAGTTACGGATAAGTTTCTTCACAGCTTGTTGAAGCATTGCTTTGGCAAAGCACACAGGCTACCCCAGTCTCAGACACCAAGGGCTGAGAAGTTGCAGCCTGCCAAACCCCAGGATCCTGATAGTCTCACCTCTTTAATCTTTGGAAGCTCAGGCTTGCTAAAATACATTCAGAGTGTTGTAGCAGCTTGCACTGATACTGCCAATTGATTTAAAGGAAGTTAAAGCCGATCTGTAAAACGAATACATCAGAAGAGAAAGATTGACAGTATTTTACTTTCTCTCCAGAAGAGCAATTAGAAAATGTTTTTGTTTGGCCTACAGGCCAGCAGCAGAAAGATCTATGGTGTGTTTCAGCATAAGGCAGTAAGAAGCAGGCTCTTCAGTTTGAGGAATCGCGTTTTAAGTGTTTTAGGATAACCTTTAGAGCAGAAAGACCAGAAGCTGATGCACAGCTGGTCTGTCACAGGGTTACAGCAGCCACATGTTATGCTTCCTCTTTTCTGAGCTTCCACTTGATAAAGTGTAGAATTCATGGAAACAGTAATTACCAGGTGTTATCCTAGTATCTTCCAGTAGTGTAAGTTTAAACATAAGCATTTGAAATTAAGTCTACATCTTCATATTCAAGGAGATATTCTGAACATGGTGGAGAGCAATGAAGAGAGCTGTAGGTTAATATTGGGGCTTCAGACAGAACTAGAAATGCGACACTAACTTGAGACGATTAAGGAGTTGAGGGCACAGACTACTTACAAGACCCTAGCAAAACAGCTGTATAAGCAAAGTTAACCATGGTAGGTATACAGTTGGAGTCATTAAGACAGAGGCATTAAAAGATCAGCTTTGAATTATACGAAGGAGTGACATGTCATTTGGACATGCGAACAAGGCTTTTTTGCTTCCATGTGCTCAAAGTACCTTTTTGATTCACAAACCCATGATTTCAATGTAGAACTAAGCATAACACAGTAATTCCATTACTTCACATTGCATGGACAAGTTACTTTTAAATTAATTGACTCCAAACATAAGTTTGAGCATGCTTCTTTTGAGGACAATTTTGAGGACAATTTTAGCTTTAAGTTACCTTCAACTTGTAAAGCGTGCTTACTAAACACAACGTGCTTGGAAAAAATATTTGTTTTCTCTAGAAGCATTATGGAGCCACAACCATGAATGAATTTAAGCCATAGTCATAACCAAAGCCACAAGCTCCCAGGCAAACAGGTCAGGAGGACCCATACAAGCAGGAACCCTCGAGCCAGCAAGCACAGCAGCTTTTTGAGGACTGCTGTAAAAACCTGGGCCAAGAGCCCCACAACATCAGCTAACAGGAGCACACACACAGAGCGTATAAAAAGTCAAAACCTTCACTCCTACATCGAGAACTCCCTAAACTTATGCTTCAAACACAGACAAGAGGGGTTGCAGGTAACAGGGGTGAGAAGAAAAACAAGGAGATAGACTTCGCGGTCAAAATACACTTTCCTCCGCAGAGGCCGGGCCCCAGGACCCGAGGCAACCGGGTTCACGGGTCTCTACCCGCTCGGGGCTCACCCTGCAGAGACGCCCGGCCCCGGCCCTTACCTGCTATATCCCAGAGCTGCAGCCGCACCAAGGTCTTGCTGTCCCAGTTGATAACTTTGAGTGCGAAATCCACCCCGATGGTGGCTCGGTAGTGCTGGGAGAAGAGCTGGTGCACATACCGCTTGATAATACTGGTTTTACCCACGCCCAGCTCCCCGATCACCAGCACCTTGAACAGATGCTCCCGGCACTCCGGCACGCCGGAGCCCGCTCCTTCCCCGCCGGCCATCCTCGGCCGTCCCGCGGAGCGGAGCGCTGCGGGGCCCGGCGGGGAGACCGGGCTGCCGGGGCCGCGGCTCTCCCCACTCTAAACTTTCACAGCTGGCAACTTTTCCTCCGACTTTCCCCGGCCGACTCCCCGCTGGGCCGGGCCACGCCGGGCGGGGAAGCCGGAGCGGGACTAAGAGAGGTAGAAGCGAAACCCCGCAACCACCTGACTCCAGTCACAGGACGCGGAAACTCCGCGGCCTTATAAAACCCCGGGGGAGGGCGGTGGGGAGGGGCAGGGGGAGGGACCTGGCCTGCCCGGCTGCTCCGGGATACCGGGGTTGGGGCGGGGATGGAGTGTGTGACAGGATGGGGTCCCTGGAGGCATTTCGGCTTTTTCGGTTCCTCGCCCGGGCGGGATGGCCTGTCCGTGGGGCAGCCGGCGGCGGCCGTAGCGGGAGCTGAACGTCAAAAGGGAAGGGGGCTCATGCCGAGGAAGTTTCAGCTTTATGCCAGTGACAAGCTCTGCCCCCTTTTGCTGGTGACGGCAGCAAAGTTTTCCCTTGGCAAAGTCTCGGAAGCACCCTAATGTCTGAAAACATTGGAGTTTTCTCCTCTCTGTTCGGCAAAGCATGTTATTGCAAAGAAGTTCATGGGGCAAAGAGAGCTTGATCAGGTTGTCTGCTAATAGGAGTACTTCAGTAATGCACACGTTCACCCACAGCCTCCTATCCAGTACTGGGCTTGCTGGCTTGCCCACCTGGAGCCAGCCTGGGGCTCTGTGAGCGCAGGGTGTTTGCACCCAGGCTGCCTCCCTGCACTTGCATGCCCTGCAATAAGGCCTGGAACTGCCCAGCGGGGAAGGGTGGTGCTGAGCTCACCCTCTGCAAACAGGCCGAGGGCAGAGGCAAGAGCAGTGACGTAGCACAGACCGTCATGCATGCAAGGCTCAGGTAACCAAGGAAGAAGTCACTTCCTCATCTGAAGCATTCCCATCAAACACCTACAGCTAAATTTGGTTCCCTCCTGTTCCTAAATTAATCTAACAAAATATTTTTTATCACTCTCTGGTTGTTTTAAAAAATACATCAGACAATGAATAGATACATTGTTAAAACCCAACATAACATAAAACCCAACGTGTTTCCTGTCCCTAGGACCACATAGTACCACGTGTGCAGATTTTAGGTGCTGGGGAAAAAAAAAAAATCAAAAAACGTATTGGATAACATGCTCTCCAAATGAAACAAAACAACCCCAGATGTCTGTCCTTGCAATGAGCGGATGGATTTGTGTGGCTAAGTGGTACAGTCTTAGTGCTGTAGTGTTCAGTTATGGTGTAAATTCCTTAACAGCTATTTGGTGCTGGAGATGCATGGGGACTGCTCTGGAAGGGAAATGTTACGTGACTATCTAGACAGTGTGTGTGTGTACAAGTCATGGGCCCAAGTGAACATCCAATTAGGAGTGAAGGGATGCCTCCAGTGGGAAACAAAGTAGTGGTTAAAACATCTGGTAAATGATCTGTCAAACAATCATCAGTTGCTCCTGATTTTATAATACTTTATTGCTTATACTAATTCCTTTGTTACGCTTTAAATTAGTGGCTTCAGCAAAGCAATCCAGATTACCTCAGTTGGCTTGGAGTGTGCTTACTTCCATGTCACGCAAAAATGATGCATACAGTGTAGATGGGAGTGGGTAAAGAGAACAGCTGTTTGGGAAAATAAGGTAAAAAAAAAAAAGCTAGAGTTGTTGGAGAAAAGTTATATTTAGAGATTTAGGGTTAAATTTATTGATTTAAGCTATCATGCCGTACCAAGACAATTATTCTACTCATTATTTACTTTCCAGCAGAAGTAACAACGTCAGAATATAAGCTAAGGGAAGACTGTTACTCAAAACTTAGGGGTTTTTTTTGAGGGCTGCAGGGCGGCACAAGGTAGTACAGGCTCTCTGTCAAGAGATGAGATAAAAAAAGAACGCCATTAATTGGGAGGCTGAAGATGGATGTGAGGCATCTTATTTCAGTTATATGTACTTTGATGACTATGAGTTCTGGTAAACCACTCTAACTGTACCTAGAATGATGTCTATCTGTGTGCACAGCTATGGTCCGTTCAGACTGGGGATTTGGCTGGTGTGCACTGAAGATCTCTCCCCACATAGGTGCTCAAGTTTGCCTCCTTGCAAAAATCAAGGTGGGATGAAAGTGAATCCATGCTCCACTAGGGATGTGGCTGGGATCTAACATGAATACAGAAGGCCAGTTCTTCAGCGTTAGATGTAGTCTTCATGTTTTCATTCCTTACCTGTTAGATGGTGATTATAGAACTTCCCTACCCTACAGGAGAGTTGTGTTAATTGATTGGCAGGCAAATTCTGACATTATATTGTATATGGTAGAACGCTTGCTTGTTCTAATTGCAGGCTTCTCATACCATTAGATAATTGTTTTTCCTTGCATAGATGGGGTGGAAATTTTAGGCATTTCCTACCATTTGTTAGGCCAGCCTACTACTCTCTTTATCTTACATGCCATAGAAATTCGTTACTCCCATTACTTTCTTCATTCCTCCTCCTCATTTTGTAACAATAGGAAACATATATCAGATCAGACAACTAAGTGAGCAAATATACTAGTGATAGTAAACTGAATATGAGTACTTCAGTACACTTGAAATTTGGTAGCAACAGCACAAAAGAAGCCTGTAGGTTAATTTTTTCCTCATTTATTGATTTTAAGCAATTAGGACCAACATCAAAACCAAAGAAGTCTATAAAAGTCATGATCTGTTCACAGAAGAGTCACTAACAGAAACAATGGCAAAATGTGACTGATAATTTTTCCATGATTAATAGTTTGATCACTTCTAATTACCTTACAGCATGCCAAACATATAGCAGTGGATCTTGCCTGAACTAATAATTTGCCTTAATTTTATTATTATTCATTTTGTTCAGGCTGGCTGATATCTGTGTGGAACAGCTTGGCAAAATTCAGTCATTTGCAGTCCTGTTATTACTGTTCTGTCTCTCTCTGGTGCAGTATAATCAACCATGCACGAGGTTACAAAATAAAGTATAATCACCACCTGCCTAGTGCAGGGTAGATAATCTTTATACTGTGTGCTAAATTTTCCTGTCACTTGGTCTTTTGCTTGTAATTCTATTTTTTAACTGACTCTCTTTTACCAAGTTGAATGTCAGCAAAAGACTTCTATTGAACAAGGATTGCTGGCATCATGGTACGATAATTGGGATTACATTATTATACTTTGCCTTCAGTTACCTACACTGGGAGACCAGAAAAAGGTTATTCTTGTGCCATTTTGACTAGCTTATCTGCTTGGTTGCCTTTAAATAATATGTCTGCTTCATATTTCAAATAGCAACTGTAAAAGGGTTTGTTTGTTTTTGTTTGTGGGTTTTTGTTGGTTTGTTTGGGGGTTTTTGTTTTGGTTTGGTTTGCCTTTTTTTTTTTTTTTTTTTTTTTCCTTCTCCCTGCATTGGAGATATCAGGAATGAGGAAGACAAAATGTAAATCTTACCAAACAGGCTTTTGGCATCCTCTCAGCCTAAAGGCTGGAGGCTGGTCTGAATGAAAACTAGCTATTTTTTTAGTTGCTCTTTGCTGTTATTAGCCTGCCCATCCACTGGGGTCCTTTGCTAAATTAGCAGTTTATCAACATGCAGTTTATTCCCTCCCCACCCTCTATTTTCATCATACCAACTGTTATTCTTTAATACCTTCCCTATTTGTCTTTTTTCGGTTTTCTATTTTTATTTCCTCTTCCCTTGAAAGTTCTTTACCTCACCTCAGTTTAGGCCTTTTGGTTTTTATTTTTTTTTCATGTTTTCTCCCTTACATATTCATCTTTCCATTCATATGAGCTTTTTCTTCTCTGAAGCAAATAAGGAATTCTTCATGTTTCTTCTTGTCAGCCCTTCAGCAAGGAAGGGACAGCAGCAGGTTCAGCCAGTTAGTCAGGCCAGGAAAGCTGCAGGAGGCATATTATTGCCTGAAGCACAGGGGTGCGTTTTTTTTACTCTCCTCGGTAGTTGCAATAGAATTGAAATTCGTAGCTGAAGGGGTGGTGTGAGCAGCTGGAAAAGTGGATGAAGTATGGCAAATGGAAGATTTCTCTGTATCCATACGAGGGAGCACAGCTGCTTGGCCCCCATGAGTGAGCAGATTTGCATGCTGTGTTACCTCTCTCCATGTGCTTTTCTGGTCAGGTGGAGGATGCCCAGAACACTTGCTCTGCTCCATATAGCATTTCCTAACAGTCAAAGGGTAAGAAAAAAAATCTGTGTTGTGAAAGAGTATTGTTATAACAGACAGATTGTACTGCCTGGAGCAGTGCTGGTGACTCAATACTTTCTTTTACAAGTGTTTTTCTAGGGAAATATCCCAAAGTACTACTTTTAGTGATAGTAACATACAAAAAGTAGAGACCAAGGTAAGCATGCAAGGCTGAGGGTCTGTTGGAAAAATACTGCTATGGCCAAGTAAAACACTGGACAACAAAGCATATAGACAAGAGGACTGAATTAAAGTTACACAAAACTTATATGTGAGTTTATGGTCTACAAATGTATGCTTAGTTTTTGCCCACTGAAAATATTCTCCATCAATTGTGTGAGAACACCCATGCACAGAAAGCTAAGATTATATGTATTATCTTGTGTGGGGCTTCACTTCCTACAAGGCGATATGATATACTGCTGTCTCCTGACCATGAATTTAACTGTATTATGTGGACTTGAACTTGTAACATACACACAGCCTCCATACAGGACAATTCTACTGATACTTGAAAGACGTAGTTGTGGAAATACAGATACTGTGTCTGTGTCAGTAGCAAAATGTATCTTGGATGCCTGCAAGCAAAACTATTATTAGACAACTGCAAATATATATTGGAAAATCTAGAAAAACAGATGTTAAGATTTTATTAAAACCCATAAAAGGGGTCTATACAATGAAGAAGCAGACGAATGCTTCTGTCTGGAAGAGGAACAGAAACCAGCCATAAGGAAGTCACATCAAACGATGATGTTTTCCAGTCTTTGGCAAATGTCTGGAGTGAGCCCTGATGATCCCAGATGGAGACCTTTTTCATGAGGCCTGATGGTCTTGCAGAAAAGATAGGATATTCCCCCTCAGATGAACTCATCTGCAATCTATGCAAATAAATGTTGCAGAGCTTGGACTTCCGTCTTCACATGGCAATCAAGCATACTTGTTCCCCTTCTACAGGCTTCCTGTTAACCAAATTCTGGACTATGTTTGTTTTATTGTTAATTCTGTTCTTTTGAAAAGTTTTCTGTGCCTTTGTGTTAGTCAGGAGGTGAGTGGGTACAATACTGATGGGGCTAGAAGTGGGCCTCAGAGGCTCTCTTGTCCTCTGGCTGTGACTGCAACACACGAGGTGGTAGTGAAAATGCTAAAGATGTGCTGAATTCTTCCTTGCCTTCTTTTGGTACATCTATATCTAGTTAGACAGCAGAATGAGAGAACCAGCATTTGAATTCTCTCCACTGCAAATATTCATATTTTTCCTCTTTGCATATGAGAATGGTAAATCTTTTGCCTTCATTATCAGCACTCTGAAGAAGATAATTGTTCAGTACTCTAGTATTGAATCAGTGCAGTGCTCCCCAAGAGAGTCATTGGCAGGCATATTTGTGGCAAAATAGGAGTACTTGTAGAACATCATTGCAGGTCTGAAGACTGAGGGCCAGGAGGGAGGACGGTGGTTGACTGCAGTTCAGGAAAGCAAGACAGGGAGGCATTATTGTAAACTCTTTCTTCCCTTACTAGCTGTTCACTCCATTTTGTTAGGGGTCTTTTTTTCCCCAGATTTCCCCAACACCTTTTCCAACATTCACTAATCATCCCCTTATTGTCCTCGGTACTCCCAACCCACGTGCTAGGAAGGGCATGTGCAAGGCCCTTGCTTTCCATCCACAGTGCCTCCACCTGATCTCTTCCACAAAGTCAGGGTAATTTGATATCAACATAGAAGACTAGGCAATGGCCTACCTGATGGTGATTAACTAATGGCACCTCCAGCCAAATATGAAGGCTGTGAACAGCTGAAGGTAGGGATGAGGTGAGAGAATTTACTATAGCAGCAAGTGGTGGCATCTCCAGCTGGACAAGGGTGGACTGTAGTAGTTACCAACCAGACATGAACTGGCCTAGGCAAGCACTTTTCATGTGTTTTAAAGCAGTTCTGAAACCAAAATACTGGAAGGTACTAGTAACTCCCAATTACGTTTATGTTGATGAGGCAATAGAATGTTTTGTATCATTCTTATCTAAAATCCTTATTGTTCTTAGCTTATCTTGGTTGACAAGTGTACTGTTCCTATACCACACTGAACAATATCTGCAGCTACAGAAGTATGGCTAAAGATGTAACTTGGAAAAATAGATATCAAATTACATAGAGTGACGAGTGAAAACTGGACGCTAAGGTAAAGAAATCCACATTGATCCCCGTATTTCATTTTAATTAGTTCAAATTTATTTCATTTGTAACAACTCTTCCAAGCAGCATCGTTTGTTGTAGCTTACACATGGAGCAAAGTGGAAAAACTGAAATGAAAAGTGTCCTGTGACATTCTTTGAACTACATAATACTAATACTAATAATACTAAGTCCCCATTCTGCTTACACACCTAAACAAGTGCAGAACTTGAGACATCATGAGTCATCCCATCCACCTCACTTTCTAGAGGTTATTGATGTGCACGAGCTTTCTCACATGCATCCAGCTTCTTAGTTTTTGTGGTGGGACACAGAATGAAAAAGACCAGTATTATATCAGACCTGAAAATACAGATTATATGCATGTAAACATAAATATACATCATACTTGTTTGCTCATCGCAGGTTCAACTGAAAATATAGATACTTTCCATTGCATTCTTTGCTACACAGTTTCACAGCTATGACATGAGAGATGAAGATGCCCTTTCTTTTCTATATTTCAATTCAAAAAGGCAAGCTTATCTGACAAAGATTTTGAATTAAACTAATTGTACTTACTGTATTTTGAGTTGGCCTCAGTGCTATTCTGTGCCTTAAGCAGACCATGAGCTCGTGCAATGGAGCACATCATATTACAAACAAAGTAAATAGTAGCTTCAATCTAATTTATATGGAGATCGTGATGGAATTTAATTTGTAACTGTGTGTCTTTCTTACAGCTGATTTTAACCGGCAGTCGCTAAAAGTAATGTTTGAACTGAGATGTCTAAGAGGCCCCCGACCAATTTTAAGACTTTTTTATGGGTATGTGAAGTTTGATTTGTGCTACCCATGCGCTTCTCCTGTGTCAGTTTTCAAGATCCTGCTGACAAGCATGGGAGTTCAAACCTTTCCAGTCAAAAAAAAAGCTGTTTTCCCTTGACCTGGTACAATAATATTTTCCCCTGTAATTTATTATTAAGAAATGGCTGAACGGCTCTTACTGACAAATTTTAGAGGTTTTCAGCCTGAGCCAGATACCTGGCATGAATAAGGTTTGCTTGAGTTTCAATTAGGCTAAAGAACAATAATGGATATTTCTGGCCTTCATTACTGGGAAAGCTATTAGCTCCTGCTGCAATACTATATCATCCTATCCCCACTGCTCCTCATTTCTAACAGTTTTATAGGTTTGCCACCATTTTCAACCATTAAAAAAAAATTCTGTCTGAGATTCTTACATCTTTAAAGACCTTCAGGCTCGATGTATCTACATAAGCAAAATGTATTTTGCTAATCACATTAGCTTTTTTTTCAATCAGTGGTCTTTAACGGAAAGTGTGGAAATAACATATTTGGAATGCAAGTATAGTGTGTGACTACTGTGATTGTGTGAGAATGAAGCTGGGTTTAATTCTCCAATTGCTTTACCTGTATTTGCAGACGTAACAGTCTTCAGGTTCAGCATTCACTGAGAAAAGCACTTTTTGTGTGTGTGTGTGTGTGTACAGGATTAGAGTGTCCTTGAAGCCATTTTCTTCCTTGAATGTGTACTTCATCACAGTGCTCCAGTTCTTGACCTGCCCCAGGCCATATGTGCCTTGTTTGCCAGGTCCTGCCTGAGGAGCAGCACCGCTCAGTCCGTGCAGAGCTGGCAGCCGGGGAAGGGAGGCTGAGCACTTTTGCCAGCTGGCTGATCAGCTGAGGGACAAGGACAATCACTTATCTATCCTTGCTCTGGTCAGCACCCAAGACATTCTTGTCCTTCAGACTGGCATGACTCTTGGGTCAGTGCCAATTTTCATCACTGTACTGCTGAATTGTGCACATTTTACTCGTTTTAGCTATGGTCATTTATCATTGTTCCATCATTTTGTTTTTATTTGTGGGCTCATCTAAAACACCGGTGCGTATTTTCTGCATTGTTAGCAGTTAAACATAAGCTACTGTCAGTTTGATCTACCTAAGCTGTAGCATTATTTTCTCAACCTCTATTTATTCTATAGACACCCCATTGCCTACACATGTCTAACATGTCTGAACAAAAATGAAAACAAAGAGCTCTCTCTGGGCAGAAGTCCTGGCAACTAAATATTGCAAAATCACAGAATGTTAAGGATTGGAAGGGACATCGAAAGATGATCTAGTCCAATCCTGTGTTTAATGCTTATGGTATACTCTTCTAAAAGGTAGCTGCAGGATCTTTTTCAAAAAATAATTGTACATTTACCCATACATAATGTCTCAAAAGCCCAGGTTCTCTGTGGTTTTTTTGTTTGGTTGGTTGGTTGGTTTGGTTTGATTTGTTCATTAATTTCCATAGCTAGTGAGAGAGGTGACTTAATGAAACAAATTAATAAGCCCTAACCTGCATCAGATCAGGATATTTGGAATTTCTTTTCAAGCTGAATAACAATCAAGCTGAACATTAGGATGTAAGTGTTGCTGATTCCATGAGCAGCAATGAGCAAGGAAAAGGGCATCTGGCTTATTGTCTATTATCAAGTTATACTGGAGATTATTAATGACTGATTATAATTTGCTGGTTTGCAAACTACTCCCAAGAGAGTACATAAAACTGCCAGTGGGTTACATATTTAGGTTTTAGGATTGTACCTCCAACTGGACAACTTAGAATGAAATTATAATCTTTATCTCACTTTCCATCTCACCACAGTAACATGAGTTATGTTGCAAATCTCTCTACTTCCAAATACTTTGCTTTGTGAGCACAGTCTGTTTATGTCAGACATAATAGTCATAGTATTCTCAGACTTTACACTTTATATAATTCACAAGCAATTAATTCAGCACAAACAGCCAATGAACAAGCTTATGATTTGATCCAAGGTTTTCAGGAGACATTTGTCTCTAAGCTTCCTAGAGGTGACTAATCACTCTTGATTAGAGGACGGCAATTGCCTTCTAGTGTAGGAATCTGGAAGACAGCAAGTATTTTCCTAGGGTTCTTTGGATGAGGGAAGAAGCTTTTATTCCAGAGTACTTCAGCTCAACATAACCGATTTTCCTTGGGCAGCTTAGAGATGCCAGTGAAATTTAAAAAGATGGCAAGTATGGTGAATTCCTAAAATTGGACCAAGCAATGCTGCAAGGAAATCTGGAAGAAATGAGATGTATTAAGTTACTGCCAATTTTCAAGAAATTAAAGAGAAGAAAGACAGACAAAATAGGGAGAAAGAAAGAGAAGACAGTGTGCACTGTTGCGCCTGATTTCAGAACCTTCAGTTTCAGAAAGTCATCACATCATGAAGAGTGCCCCAAACCACACAAATCAAAATAGGCAAAACCACAAAAGAGACACAGACAGCTGTAGCACATTCACAATGAAAGCAGGAAGGCAAAAAGAAAAGGCAAAAAGAAGACTTCATCACAGTTTCCTCAAAATTACTATGCTTTTCTGGTCCTCAGTCCTAAGTCATCTCTCATTCCTAGGAAGGCACCGTGGTGTGAAATGTCAAACCAATATCCCAGAATCTCTGTTTGTGTTTTATTTCCAGCTGCTACTAACATGCTGCACAATACTAGAAAAGTCATGCGCTCTTCCTGGCCGAGGTTCATCATCTACAAAACAAAAATAATTACATTAATTTTGGAAAACTTGAGATGAAAACCTAACAACTAAAAATACTTTTATAATTATTAGTCTGATGCATGACTGATGACCAAGAGTCCTTAAGTTCATATGTAATTTTGATAAAAGACAAAAAAAAATTGTAGCTTAAAATTAAGTATTTCTACTGATTTTTCTATCAGTACCTATTTATCTTACTTCAATTCCTCTTTTAATTATTTTCTGCTATATTCTGCTATATTCTACTAAATAAACTTAACTTCTCTAAGTACCTTCCTAAGATACTGTCTAAAGTATACAAACGAGGCACAATTAGTCTGTCATTTAATTTATAGGAACAAAAAGTTCCTGACTACTTCAGAAATGCTGCAGTCTGTGGTTTGTTCCCTTGTTTGTTTAATCTAATCCACTACTGGTAGTGATGCCAACTATTTTAATGGTGTCTAACCACTTTTGTCGTAGAGATAGTTCTTACATGTTAACCTGGTCTCAAACATCCACACAGAAAATTCAGTGGCATAAAGCATGGTGGACTACAGAGCGCAAACCCACTCCTTTCCATGCTGTTGCAGCTCTGTGTCTGTGACTTGTCTCTATGATGGAGATACTAAGTTCTTCCCACACGGCTTCCAGATGATGGACATTTTCTTCCCAAAAACAAGCTGACTGGTTGTAGAGCTCAGATATCAGCTCTTGGGAGCTACTTTTGCAGTTTCCTACTGCAATAGATGCAAAACACCAAAGAATTCAAAAGAACCCAGTTCTTGGCAGAAGGAAACTCACTTAAAGAACTTAGTTACAGATTGCATAGATAGAAATGCCATTTAGAACGGAAGGTGTTTATTTAAAATGTCCCAAATAACATGTTCTTGTATGTGTCCTGCAGATCAGAGGTCTTTTCTTCTGATAATTGGTTCTCAGATGTGAAGTTTTAAGAACCACAAACAGTCTTTTTGAATAGCAGCTTGTCACATGATACATCATAGATACCAAGGAAGGGTTGTTTCCTTTTCTCTCCTAAATGAAAACATTTCTTCTGGCAGTCTTGGCAGTCTCTTATAAAATACTTCAAATAAGTCTTCCTTTTTTTTTTTTTTTAGTTGACCTACTGTTCTTCTTCTTCACTCCAGAAAATTACCCAAGATGTTTGAAAGTTGAAGAGTTTGACCTAATAGCAATTTTGATTTTTTAAAACTGTAATGTATTTCAAGACTTCTGATTTTAGTTTCAAAGGTTCTTTAGTTTATACCTCTCAACTACAGTGAAGATCTATTTATAAAGGGCTGGAGTAAATTTAGTTTTTGAAAACTACAAGACTAACAAAAAAACAGCCTCAATCCAATAGAGTACTTAGGATATGCTTAGTTTCAAACATATGAGTTGGTGTAGGAAAGCTGAGGTGATAATTTAGACTCATGCCTCACAGCTAACGTGTTTAAGTGCTTTATTAAACGACTGCTGAGAGAGCAAAGTCTACAGGTTTCCTACACAAGTTGGCCACATGCAGCAATAGGAGTTTCTCCCATGCAACTCAACTCCTGGATTGAAGAACCCATCATCCAGTGATCTCTTAACCTTTTTGTTTAATATGCCACCAACTGCTGCCCATTGTACATAATGCAAATTTTAACCATGTTGTGTCAGGTTGGTGGGTATTTTTCAGTGTAAATTTTACACAGTACAGTTGACTGAAACTACATTTTTAGATATTTAAGAAATAATGTTCTGTTTGAAAAGCCAAGCATTCAAAGTTATGAAATGCCGGAAGTGGGGCTGCCCATCCAACCTTAATTTGGCACCGTATATGTGCCAGTCCTTGATAACACAACCATATTCTTCCCCTGTTCCCAGCTTCATTCAGTGTAGTGGGGTACGTTTACAGAATCCAACATCTGCTCACTGTTTTTATCCTTGCTACTTAACTAGTGGTTACAACATGGAATGAATGCAGAATTGTTACTTTCCTCATGATCCTTTCTCGAGCATTTCTCACAACAGCACCCAAATGAATTGTAAACTTCAATGATTATATCTCTGTTATGAGACAAAATGCATTCTATATCCGTTTACTGTCTATGGAAGTGGAAAAAAATCCCTCTCTGGAGGCCATGAGAGGAATCAATGGCAGAGCTGGAACTGGAATTCAGGGCTCAATCCAGTGCTTGTTCTGCTAGATCAACCCACTCTCCTCTGGGAACTGCCAAGCAGCCTTGGCTCTCATTGATTTTGTACCTTTGAGCATTCGTTATGCTTGTTCACACTCACTAAAGAAGCACAACCAGAAAATAGAAACTCAAACAGGCAAAAAGGTTCTGTCCCTGAAGGAACAAAACCAAATACCTAAATTAAACAACCTTTTCAATGAACCGATGGAACTGAATGAAGTTGCATCTTTTCATTGTCCTAATGCTTCCACCTTCCACCTTCTCACTTCAAAAAGCTCAGAACATGCTGAAGAAGACACCACTCATGCTGGGGATGGCATGGAGCTACGCTTGTCCTGATGTCAGGCCAGAGCTGGTGTGACCACTGATGGACTGGCGCACTGCTGTCCAACTGGATATAGGGTGGACAAATTTCACCTGCTTTCCTGTGGTGAGATTTGGGCACGTACCATAAATCCAGTTCCTGACTTTTTTGAAACATAATATTACTTAAGGCTGTAATGTTGCTTCCCCTTTATCCATCTGTGCACGACTGAAATGAACCAGTTTCTTCAACACCTGGTATGGAAGGGACTGATGGGCAAATGAACATGCAGACCATGTGAAAACCTAGGCCATCTTTCCTTGGCAAACCAGAAGCAGTATTCATTTCCTACAAAACATCCTCAACAAGAGGAGGGTTTCTAGCTCTGAGAAGACAAAAATACCTCCAGTTACATAAAGAGGATCTACTCTTTCAGCCACCTTTACATGTATGCTGTTCAGATACTTGCAGGGATAATGACAGTATAAAATCTTTGAGTAAGTAGATAAAAGTAAAGAGTTTTCTTTCACCTCTCATGATGTCAAACTAGACAACAGAGTGCTAATGTTTTCCAGATGCAAAAAAATGACATAAATCAGTTTTTAAAAAATCAATCTAGAATCTAAAAGCTCTACACTTTAATACCCATCCATGGTGTCATGTAGTTTCTTTAGATGTTCTGAGAAAATATGACTGGTGTTTATTATGATTTAGTTCAGGTAAGCTTGTTAA
Organism: Pampusana beccarii; assembly: GCA_013399365.1. NCBI lineage: Eukaryota > Metazoa > Chordata > Aves > Columbiformes > Columbidae > Pampusana > Pampusana beccarii. The sequence continues at coordinate 261,681 of VWYH01005372.1, read as the reverse complement.
AGAATAAAGGTAAAATCTCCTATGATAATCTCTGTATGATAATCATAGAATCATAAAATGTCCTGAGTTGGAAGGGACCCACGAGGATCATCAAGTCCAACTCCTGGCCCTGCATATGACAATCCCGCAATAAATGTATGGTGATCCTTCATTTTTTTCTAAAAAGTCTTCCTCAGTATGTCTGGAATGCATAGTTTTTGAAGGATTTTCAGAAAATTGAGCCATTTCCTGGATTTGTCTAGAATGTATGTGTTTATGGCATAACAGATCAGCTGCATAATTAGTAAACCCTTCATCTTTTTCGGAAGCAGATAATTGTGTTTGATGTGGTATGTGCCTCAGAGATTTTTCAAATGAGACTTTAAAACTTAAAACTAGACCATATATGCTTTGATTTGCAGGCATTTTGAGCAACCCTAATGTCTGCATACAAGGAAACTTGGGACTTTAGCAGAGACTGGCAACACACCAGAACAATTCAGTGTGAAAGACATCACAAGAAGTGAAGTCATCTGCACTTTCTCCTGGTTCATCATTGACTAGCAGGTCCATTTGCTGTCTGAGGCTATGCTCACTATTCTTCCAAATAGTTTGCCATGAGTAAAAAATGCCACTGAATTATCACAGAATTGGTTTCCGAATTTAAGTGCTCTTGTGCCATGAGATTTTGCCCAAGGTTTGGATGAAAACTCATCATCTCTGCCTGCCTTAAGCTATCACCACATTACACCTCTGTTTTCCATTTACATCCTCATTCCATGAGAACTCTAAACAGCTGTGAGAATGATTTGAGGGCTTCTGGTATCTACTACAGTATTCCAAACAGCCCAAAAATGAAATACTTAAATAATTGGGGGTTTTTAGTTAGTGTAGCCTGTGTATAAAGATAGTAACTAGAGATTGTGGCATACAATTAAACCTCTTTAATGGCATCTACAGAGCTCTCAGTGGAGAAGCACCTCACAGAGGGGGAAATATTTGTAGTTACAGGGGGAAATTACTGGTGTTGTAACTGCTGAGAACTTGCACATAGAGGAGAGACGAAGGAAGGCGCTTCTCCTACACTACCAAGTTCGCAATCTAAACAAGGCCAATGGACAAGTCGAGCAGAATTATACAGTGATTCTAACATAAAGCATGTTGTCTATTAATGTATTTTGCTTTGTTTTTTATTTCACAAACGGATAAAAACTCATTCACTTAAGCGAATTGGGCTCATGGATACAATATTAAAAAGGGAGTTCTAGAGAGGAAATGCTCCCAAAGATTTAAGGAGCATAATATTTAGAGAGAGATTGTACCATAGTCATGGAAGCATTTAAAAACATTCCCACACAGCATAACATGCTGCTAGGTTGTTATTCTGTGACAGCTCTCCCTATTTGCTCTGAAACAAATCCATTCTACAGCTAATGAACAAGAGGTGGCTGCCCTTTATTTTTGCCTCTCCTTTCTGCTAGGAAGGACTAACTGGACTACGAACTACTTCTCTTGTTGAATTACGGACTTTGCTTGATGTATTCTTACTTGCTTGACAATGAGCTTCTTGAATTGTAGGGTTGCTGTGAAATGTAATGAGCAGATATGAAACTTCACGCCAGAGGATCTAATTTCTTTCTGTAATCATTCATTTCTACTCTGCAAGCTTTTGCTTGTACACCATGGTTCTCAGTTTGTTAGCCTTAAATTAAAAACAAGCCTGCTGGGACCTGTTTCTGTTTAATAATGATCTGAGTAACACGAGCCTCATAAGGTATAAGAAGTCTATAAAGAGTGTAAATCTTTCTCACATTCCAGTTATTCTCTGTAAACTAATCACATTTCCTTATTTTACTTGTTAGAAGATGTAGTTCTTTGAATGAATCAATTACTCCTTCTGTTCTAAAGTGATGAACCTTGTTCTTGATTTAAAACCACTTACACTACAATTTCCACCAAACAATATGGGACAGTAAAGATATCAATCACGTCTAACTGCAGAGGCACAAATCATTACTTATATGGCTCAGGGCCCCTGATTTCACAAGCTTTTTTTCACCCTTTTTGAAGTTCACTGCAAGACATTCACAGTGTCTCAGTTTTTTCCAGTATTCTGACATCTTCTCACTATGACCTGACTTACAGAAGACTGAAGTGCCAATGACATATATAATTATCGTGTTATTATAGCACATTATAATTTTATTACCTGTGTTCAAAGTTTCTGTGCACACATCCAACTGTTGAGTTGTAGTCAAGAGCCAGGTGAGGAGAGACGTAATATTGTTAATTATTTTCCATATTAGAACTGTCAGGCAATGATAATTCTTCGACCATCAAAAACAGGTGAAAGCAGACTTGTGCCTAAGCATTATGAAATACAGAAAATTATCATGCATTTTCATTCTAACAACACTTGCATACCTCCTTTTTTTTTTTTTGTCCCCAAGAACCAAACGATGTTCCTGCAAAAAGCAATTGTAACAGTAATGAGACACCAGTTTTCTACCATCTTTCCCATCTTTTCTCCTGAAAGTATTATGACAGCTTTTGTCTTTTTTAGACTATTTTGAGATACCTTGAGCCTGGAGTTCAGATTCTTTTTCCTACTTATTGACAGTGTACACAAAAGGGTATCCCCACCCACTTAAAAAAAAAGAAGAGACACAAAATCTCCAGATAGGAGCCAGGTTCTGCTTTTATGATCAACTGTAGCAAAACCAACACGTTAGCAAAACCAACATATACGTAACTTCCTTTTACACATTAGACAAAAAGTGCTCTTTGTAGTTTATTTTTTCACCATTGGTTTTATGACCTCATTTGCACAGCAGTATTGGTTTTGGTGAAAGGGAGGATGTTTGATTAATAAAGATCTTTTCTAAACTACTATTCTGCCTCCCTGACCTCACCACATTCCTTGTTATTGGCCAAAAAAAGACAAGGATCTGCTGTTGCGAGTTCATCCATTGCTTTTCTAGACAGCTCTCAATGTAGAAATACTTGAACAGAGCATTTGAAGAAAGCGTTTGACTTCTTGATGGGATAAGTTATGGTTTCCCAGCAATCAGGTAAGATACTTGACAGTTTTTCTGAGAATGACTAATCAATTATGGTTGCTCTTTTTACAGGCTGACTTAACTCTCTTACTGTGAACTACCAAGGTTAAAGACAGATCCTGTGGATGCATCCAGACTGAACACTGCTCCTTTGGAGGGTAGGTCTAGTGTGAGCTGCACAGAAGACCACTGTCACTTGGTGCTGCAAAGCGTTCTGTCACCTTACTGGATGACACTATGCAACCAGGCCCCTTGGCAGATGTAGCTGTACAGAAGGAAGACAACTTTTGTCAGCTCTACTTAAATTGTCTGTGTAGCTGGTGTAACCAGACCAGCGGGGAAGCTATTCATATATGCTAAGTTTCCACTCAGGGGCTTTTCAGAAAAAGCCTTGTTCACAATTCAGAATTTTTGATATTGCTTCTCCCATAAAAGTCTGGGTGCATGAAATAATGACTGTCATGTATAATCAGATATTCACAAAATAATGTTTGTATCCATCAAGTCATCTGTTCTGATAAGATTTTTCCGCCTATGTGTCAATGCAGAACAAGACAAAGTTATGATTATAATTATTTATAATATTTCCCCAGTTCTCCCTAGTATGCTGACATCAAGTTGTTGTGATATGACTTCCTGCAATGTAAATTAGCTACAGCAGTAGAATCTCTGGAGTGCAAGCACAAGATCCTTGCCACACGGCTCCCAAGGGACAATCAGTGTGCAAGACCAGCTCAGCTGCCTCTGCCCCACACATCGAGAGGCAAGCTTTGAGGAGCCGAGGCAGCAGCCCCTGGGCAGCCTGTGGGAATGAGACAGGAGCTGGACTCAGTCTAGCAAGGAGCTCTGACCCTCAGGAAGGTATTTCTCAAGTGGTGCGGAGCCACATAAAAGTGAGAATCAGTCATCTAGATCAGGTCGTTGCCGTTGTTCTTGGCTCTATTACTGCTTAAACTTAGTGAATAAAATTGCATATCCCTTACTGTGAGAATAAATATTTGAACTTGTTTATTTTTACATTTCTCCTGGTCTCAGAGAGTACAACATAAGTATTTTGTGAAAAAATAAGGAGACAATGTGCCACAGGCACTTCAAAATGAAAAGGAGGGCTAAGACATGGCAAGAAACAAGTGCTAGATAAATGAAGCTGAGATTGTCTGAAAGAGGGGAGTGATTGAGAGGCTTCAACAGAGATGTGGAGTATAATTTAAAACCCATGTATTCACTCTTTGCACTGAGCACTGGGCTAAATAAGCTTTGGATCATGCTCAAAGAGACAAATTGTGTACCAAGTCACCCTCATCAAAAGGTTTTACACAGGCATTTTGATCCACTTAGGGAATAAGGTTACTCAGCAATATCCTTTCCGTTTCTGGAGTTTAGTTTGCAGCATACTGTGCATATCTTACTGAGAATTCACAAAGTCTGTTATAGTCTGCAGATAGTCAAGAAATTCCAACGGACACCTTGAAAAACTGGATCTCAGATAGTGTCAACAAATGCAGCACTTCAGAACTGAGATGTTATCAGTCTTATCCTTTCACAGATGAATAGTTTAGTGTTTGGAAAGCTACGATGACATGTAGCAAATATTGCAGAGCAGGTTCAAAGAAAATTCAGGTGCAGGACACAGCCCTGTGTTGTAACCACTGAATGATCACAAGAGTATTCAAGGGCAGGCAGCACTCATGTATCTTTAGGTGAGTATCATGTGTACATGCCTTCTTGTGCTTTTTAATGTTGCTGCTCTTATTTTTGTAAGATTTTTAGTGCTTAAAGCCTGTAGGCATGAATGACACTAAGAAACTGGATTTCTTATCACCAGAAAGAATCTTAAAATTGTTAAGTAATACAATATTGTTCTAAGCACAAATAAGTCAGTTTAACACGGATATATTTGCATCCATTGTGATTTCTGTATCTCTTAACCTGAGGGAATCACAGTTTAACAAAGTTTAGATTCCATGCACTTTACTGAAAACAAATATGATGAAATCTTAAATGCATTATGAAAATAAGGTCAATATAAAGTAGTTTTAATCTGGAATGGCTGCCTCGCAAGAGTGAAATGAAAGCTTTACTCAGTTTTAAACATACTGAGAACCTCTCTGAAAATACCTGATCTGGAGATTAAGTTTTAGGTTCGCATCATTCAGGTAATTATTAGACAAGAGAAAGGCTGTTTGGTTCCACTTCAGTAATACTACATTTTTATTATATTGTCAAACAGTACTTGGAGGATGGGCACTCCACTGTGCCAAGTGTGATTCCTGGGCACAGTGAAGGGGAGTTTCTCTACCAAAGAGACAAAGAAAGAAAAAGTATTACAAAGGATTGTTGTTCTCATTTGGTAGAAGATAAACAGAACACCAGATGATGTTACTTGCAGAAAATCAGCTATCAATAGGCCAAACAGTGCTAAACTGGATTTTCAGTTCACTTGCAGATTGAACAAAAGAAAAAAATGTTTTCCAGAAAAATAACAATATAGAGAAGATTAAAAAAAAATAAATTGTGTTTATTCTGAACATTTAGAAAATTAAGTAGAGGGAACTTTAGGTAAAAGACCTTTACATCAGAAAATCAAACCATTTAACTATCAGAATGTTGAGAAAAGTACTTGGAAAAGATTATGTATTTTTTTTCCTAATTATTTCTACCTGCTTTGTTCTTAGAACAAATAGCAAAATAATTAAACCTATATCTGTTTATAACATGGTTATATACCCAAATAAAATATTTTTGAAGAAAAGGCATGTTTATTTGTGAACAGAAGGTAAACTTCAGAGCTAGGAGCTAAATGTGGCATAAGTGCCATACTTATCCTGGAGCCCAAGGCTGTTTTATAACCCCGGTCTTTCAGCAAATTCTAAAGCTTATACACGTGTTACCTGGTACTTGATAATATTAATTTTTAGATAGCACTGAATGAGAAAGTATTTAAGAAAAGAGCTTTGGTTGGAAATCAATTCATTGAAAGCGTAAGAAATCAATTAAATATGTCAGTTTTAATAAGAAAATAGTTAAGCTTACAGTAGTTTTTCTGTTCAAACTCAGGATAATTGCCAGGGAGTAAGTATAGGCAATGTAATATAATGGAGAACCTCTTGACTCAGAACAGGGCCTTAAATTATGGCTTCTTGCATTGCTTCTTATTGCAAGGTGAGTCACAGCCTAGGACTCATCTGGAAGTTGATACATTTTGTATAAAAAAAATCAAATATTCAGTCATTAAGTGACTAGTGATAGGAAAGACAGAGGTTTCTCTGCCCATTCATAGTGGTCCCATATGTCTTGAAGTTGTCCTGTACCAAGTCATATTGCATGATATCGCTCAGAAGGAAGGAGATGGCATACATTATGCAATGAATTTCCACACGATACTCCCTTACGCGGTGTTTCTCATCCAAATGTCTTGTGGAGTTCATTTAACATGAGAAACATCTCTGGAGATGCTTTCTACGAGGAGCTCCTGACACCCACTCAAGGTGAGAGCCTTGAACATATCGCAGCATCCATGTGTCTTTGGCCTTTACCTCCTGGAAAAGCAGGACAAGTTAGGGTTGCGCTATAGAAAATAAAAATACCGCTGGCACTGCTCCTCCTAGCTGAAAGTTCTCACCTAGTTATGCAGAAGGGTATAAGAGTCTCCGCGTCTTCCCTCTGGCCTTGCCTGCTCAAGTGTTCATGTGAACAATCCAGGGTGCAGATGGCTGTGCATTCCAGGAGGACAAAGCACAGCCCAACATGGACACTTGTAAATAATGTTGCTGTGTGCCTGCCTCCAAGCGCAATCGTATTTACAGGCTTAAATTCAGAACCGTCACACCTGGCACAGAAGCTGACTGTGATTTAATGTCGGGCTGAAAACTACGTCATGCTGAAAAGAACCATGCTGAGTTAAATGGCAGGGTAAAAACAGGCAGAGAGGAATCGTCTCCTGCTAAACTCCCTCTAAGGACTCTGGTGAGCGTTTCATCCAAGCACAAGGGAAAGCAGGAGGATCTGAGAGCTGTTTTTCCTCAACAGCAGGTTGATGCAGGCTGGCAGCTGCAGTCACGCCAGGCCCATGCATTGGCCATCCGCTGCTGCTGGGTGTTGCTAATCTCTTGGCTGTGCCATCTCCTGTCCCTGCCACATGTGATGGATGATCCGTTGCTTATGCCAGGCTTTGTTTCCTGCGTCTGCCTCCCTCTTTTATCTACAATGTCTCCTGAGTTCAGGACCTTTGCATCAAGATGGCCACAGTGTTTTTCCAGGGCTTCAACCTCAACCTGGCAAACTTTGGAAAAATCTAGTGTCAACAAAAATAAATCAAAGTAACAGTCTCCGTAAATTAAATGTTTACAGCCTTTTAGGACAGTAGAGTGTATCTGATCAACCGGTCTGGTCACCATGTAGCACAGGTCATAGCACCCATTCAGTACTGAGCCCAGTAACCAACTGTGACTGATTCAGAGAGTAATCTGCTTGGCTCTGGGCAACAGTTGGTTCAGAAGTGTGGAAGTATGCTGAAGTATATACCTCCACTAGGGAGAGAAGGAAGTTTTAAACTAGAGAGGACTGGATAACTCAGAGCTTGAGTAAGCATAATCTATAGCACTTCCATCTGTCTGCCTTTTTTCTCCAGATGTCTGCCACTATCTAGGTTGTTCTGGCACTCTGGAGCTTGAAAATGTTGTGAAATTTAAAGACTATTATTCTGAACGAAAATGATGCAAATGAGGTAAGGCATAGATAGTGCCTGAAACTAGGGCCAGCGCCTGAAAAGAGCAGGCATTAAGCAAACCACCATCTGCACAGCCTGAAGAATACTAACGCGGAAATGCTAATCTATGGATTGGTGTTGCTATCCGCTGTGGTTTCCAGCAAGCTTCCATTGAATTTTTCACTGCAGCTGATACCTATTGTCATGTATCCTCTAAAAAAGGCCAACGATTTAGCAGAATTAAATTTTGGGTTTGTGGATTGCGCTAAATACACAGCGAACTCGAGAGCATCATGTTCCCGCTACCATTCAAGTACAGTCCTGTGCTCAGTCTACCATAGAAATCTTTGCATTTCTTCAGTTTACCAATCTGAAACTAGTCAATTTCAAGGGATAAGGAACTCCATCACCTGGTCTTGTCAGATTTTTTCTTATGAAAAAGAAGTTAAGGAAGATGTCATTTCAACAATGTTTTATATGAGAACTTCTGGGGATTTTAAGAAAATAAACCTTTCCAAAATTGGATACTGTAAATTAAATATTTTCACACGACTTTTCTTCTTTTTCTCTGCAAAACACTTTTCAATCAGCTCAAGTTTTCTGTCTTGCAGGATCTGGCAAGGCTCTAATTTGTTCAATCTACTGTGAGAGTTTTTGTATATAATCTGCAATGTGTTTTACTCTGTATACCTTTAAATATTAGGTGCTATGTCTTGCTTGGCATTTTCGAAACAGAGATACAGCATCGTATGTCTGTAACTACTTCTTGACATTACTGAGCAGCAGATGATTTTTTTTTTTTAGCAGGACGTTGATTTAAATGGCATCTGACTAGGGCTAACTTTGTGCACGTTGTTAAGCTTCCTTTGGCATGGTCCGTACTGAGAGGCCTTAAGCAGAAAAATTGGTGAGACCCTCCCGCATAAGGGAAAAGGGAGGAGGGGTCTGAGAGAGGGAAAAGTGGGGACCAACCCGTGGCAGAGCAGGTGAGGGAGCAGCAGGTCATGGCAGATGAATGAGACTACCCAGGATGGCAGAGGCCATGTAGCCCTCGTTGACTCCCCAAGCACGGATGATCCACCCATTATCTGCCCTAGAAAACTAAGCAGAACTAAACCAGTCTGTACTGTTAAATTGTTGGCACAGCCCTTTCTTGGCATGTTTTTCGGTATATGCCTGTGAGGGGTCTCCCAGACAATTCCTGGGTGTTGTCAAGGGCCAGCATGGGCTGGGAGCCATCCCCAAAGGCAATCCAAGTGTGACTGCTCTGTGCTGGAGAGTAAGGGATTTTACCTGTAGAGATTCAAGCGTGTCAGTGTGCTTCAGGGCAGAAATTAGGTCTTATTTTATTTGGCATCCCTATAGGCACTGGGGCTGCAGCGTACAGCAGCAAACATTGAGCTGGCAGGAGCACAAGCCTGTGCCCTTTCCTGCTGGGCAGAACGTACTCGTGCTCTGCCTGATGCTGCCTGACATTTGGACATGACAACTGTGCTTGTCATGTATGGTGAAAGCTGCAGACATTCTGACTGCAGTCACCATGCTCTGAACACTGCCCACCTGCTCCACGCCGTGGTTGCATTGAACACGAGGTGAATCTGGAAGGTCACATGGTACCGCATCCCCTCAGCAAATTCCCTGGAATCGGTCAACCTTGTGCACTTGGGAAAAAGCAAGATCTAACCCACATCATCTCATCAACCTTCCTACCAGAGGGGCTTGTTGGCAAGTAGAGCTCTGTAATGCTGAGCCTTCGTCTCACCTGAGCCAGGCTTTATCCACACCCAAACTTTGGTGCAAATCTGAAAACTCAGCTTTGAAAGTCAAGAAGATATTGTCCTTCAGGGTAACATAGATGTAAGAAACACGATTAAGAACGTTAGCATGGGCAAACTCAGACTGTGTTCCTCTAACAGGCTTATAAAAGCAGTTTGTGTGGTTTTTTTCCTATAAAAAAGACTTTTTTGTGATTTGCCAGCCTGTGCTCTTTAAATGATGTTTTAAATTATCTCTGTGCCTATGTTTGGAATCAGCTTCCAAATAATACTGTTACCGTTAATAAAAATGGTAGTTCAAATGTCACTATTAGTTGCGTGCTTTGATCTGTGACATTTGCATATTAATATTGTAATCTGTTGAACTGACATCAGAAGGACAAAAAGGACAAAAGCTTTTGACAGCTTATTTTGTTCAATTTACATTCAGATGATACTGTTTTATTAACAATCCAATGAGATCTGTGCCCTTTTCAATCCTCCTGTGAAATTAATTGTCTTTGAGCTTGCAGAAGCTGATTATTTATTTATTTATTTATTTATTTATTATTCTGCCTATCTGAAGTGGCTGAATTAAAAATTTAATGCTTGAATTGTGGTCCAACATAATTAAAGCACACTCATCTTTAGTGTGTCTTCTATTAAAATGTAGAATATTTTTTTCTTTTACTGAATGAGTTTTTGAATTATTTAATCTAAATGACATCAATATTTTGAAAGTTCATTTTTTAGACTAAAAGAGAATGTAAAATGTATTTCTCTCTACTCATTATGGAGTCTGCAGATGTCACGTAATATGTGCCTCAGTATCTCGCTATCAGGATCACGTGGTAATTTGGAAAAACAATGAACAGTAGCTGGGGGTTCCAGCAGCTCTAAGATAATCTCCAAAAACCATAAGATCATCCACAATTTTTGTAATAGCCTCATGTTCACTCTAAACTGGCCATTTATCTTGTTCTCAACAGGTGTTCTAGCTAATACTCTCAATAGTGTAATTATAAATCTGCATTTCCAAATGTCTACACAAAGATCATAAACACCTTGCAGTTTCTTATGTCTCATAGATTTTAGCCGAATTTTACCTTCTGCTAAGTCCGTATAGCTCCCTTGACCTCAGCACCAGCAGTGTAATAATGTGTATTCCAACCTGGGCTGCTGTGAAACAGCGTACTGTTGCTGCAAATGGTGAGAGAGACACATCAGGTGCCTCCTTTACAGAAAATGTGGAGAAAGGAAACCATGGCATAGTGGGAAGACACAGGTCTAGCTATGAGGCTTTGCCTGCAGAGGAGAAAGTAAACTCAAAGCATTCAAACTACAGCTTTCCTTGGGCAGACACAGGTGCAGATTAATAGCCAAACCACTATTAAACAAAACACTCCTATAGTTTCTTCACAGAAAGTGATGGTAGCTCCTCAATACTGAGGAATATTCCATGTGGACATTTTTAATTGTGCTGAAAATTCATTTTCCTCAAATTAACCAAGACACACAGTTCTGAGCAGCATTATCCAGACATAATCCCCTATACACAATCAAATTCTGGATAAATGTATGAAGTTTTACAAGTAAACGTGTTAATGGAGCAGACATTGGTCTACTTGGCCTGGAGACATGAAGCATTCTCTTGCTTACTTATCCTTTCTTTGAATTTTTTATGTTATGATGTGTCCTATGATACAACAAAGTGGTAAAGTATCACAGCGATAACAAGTGTTATTTCACAAACTGCTCTCTAGCTTCCCTTGGATGTTCTTTCATCACTCAAGGTTACAAAACCATCAAAACAGGAAGCCCCCTTTTATCTTTGTACATATTTTAATCACAGACCTTGATCCAACCTTCAGCAAAAGAAACCCTGTGAGCCGTGCTAAGCTGACATTTCATTTTTTTGTCTTCAGTCACTTGTCTGACTCTGACAGAATTCCTCCAGTAATCTTCCTGTGATGCTTTGTACAGAAAACGTACACCACTGAAGTATTTACAATAATTTTGAGTACTTAGGGGGAAAAAGCTGCTTAAAATCCCTAGAAAGTCTTTTTTTTTTCCTTCAGCTGTCATTCCACATGCAGCTGTTGAAGTGTCCATTGTCTTCTGACAAAATGTGCTTGCTGATATATTGCTCTGACTTGGCTAGTTTTACCAGCAACCTCTTTCACATTAGTGACTGTGCATAACAGCAGAGGACGGCTCAAACCTTGAGGCTCAATTCAGAATCCTGAATCGAATATTTGTTGAACAGTCACTAAGCATTCAGAATATTGTTGTCTGCTTATGATGTTCACCTGCAGGAAGAATTGTTCTTATGTTAATCCTAAATATCGTGTGCTGAAATTCAATCCTTTTTCTTATTTATTCTTGGTCATTCTGTGCAAGACTTTTAGCTAGTTAGCACAGATTTTCTCCCTGCCTCATCACGACTTAGAAGTGACTGAGTGGCATGGAGCTTTCAATGAAATATTTAATGAAAAGGAAAAGATATTTCTTTGTCAGTCCCAGGTCCCTCTCTCCTTCATTAAATCCACTTTCTCTTTCCTAGGTGCAGAAGACAGCTATTTAATAAACAATAAGGTGATGTGAAGTTAATAGGCATGACCACCTGGCCCGTTGCCAGTCTGCTGGGTAGTTGCATGTTCCAGCCAAAGACTGATTTTGATTAGTTACCACAATTACAGTTACACTTGCTATTTAGTTTCATGTTCGCCAAGAGAAGAACCATCCATACCTTTGGACAGTATCCATTTGCCAGATTTTTATGGTGTTCGTTCATTTTTTTTGGAAAACTGTTTTGTTTTGTTTTGTTTTGTTTTGTTTTCCAGAGGTATCATAGTAAAATGGCACTGGAAACTGGGTAGTGGTAAAAGCAATGGTTGACTTCAGAACAAACTCAGAAAATAAATCTTAATTAATAAATATCTCAGAGCAAGTTTCCGGAATTATTAAAAACTAACAGGTGAAAACCAGACTTATTTGTGTTTGCAGTCTCACTATTAGTGTGACAGATAACGTGTTGCAGGGAACACGGTGCCCTAATTCTGGAAAGCAGCTGTAAGTCTTTCTGGAAGAGATGCCTCCTGGGCTGCGACAGTAAGGTGGGAGACGTGCTTGGAGCTTGGAGTTTTAGAGAGTCTTACTCTGGGAAAATTTCTGTAGACCTCAGACACAAAGGCAAAGCCACACAGTTATTGAGGGGTTGCCATCTTGTCTGTAGTCTGCATGGTTGTGCCAGTTTGAATCATTAAGTATTATTTGTATAGGGCTTTAGACATATATTGAATGCGTTTGTGTTTGTCTGTGTGTGTGTACAAATATACTTTTATCTTTCTGGAGACTTAATCCTTTGGCAGTCAACTCCGAAGTGCCTGGGATTGCAGCCAAGAGTACTTTCTGAAATATTTTTTTAAGGTCTTCTTTTTGAGCTATGAAAATACCTCTTTTTATTTTTTTTTTTCCACCTCAGACTATTTTGTTTCATTTCATTTTGTTTTAAGGATGCTGACAGCTTTGTTGCTTTGCATTCTAGATCACCAAGTGTGCGTTCTGAACAACCCCAGATGAAAAGAGGTCTGGAGTTCAACTGCATGTGTGCGTTGGCATCCTATGGAGATGACATTCTCAAGGACTTCTGATGGACAACTGGGGCCTCTGTGCATCACAGTGGGATTGTGAAAGATTAGCTGCTTAGTGATGTTATGAAACCACAGCATCTGATAAATGACCTTTTTATGAAGACTACTGAATGTGAGTGATTTACCTCTATCTCCCCCTGACCCCATAGACACAATGGTGATTAGATGCACCAGTCAAAATGGATTCATACAAAAGATTGGGTGGGATTGGACTAGATGATCTTTTGAGGTCACTTCCAATCCCTAACATTCTGTGACACTGTTTTCTTTCTATCTTCCAATAACAGAAAGCTCATTTATTTGTGCAGGCATTATGACTTCTGTATCAGTGGAATCCAAAAACGTGTCAAGTGTCCTGTCTATAGGATCAAAGTTTGTATTTCAGGGAGAATAAAAGAAACAGACTCTAAGCAAAAAATACAAGCACACACTCTGTTTCTTCCTGATTATCCCAGTACCTCTTGCAGTCCTCTTGCTAATTACATAAAATGGCCTTTTTTATTTTCTTTATTTTGTTCACTATTTCCTTCTCCCCTATTTGTTGATATATACTTTTATTTTTTATATCAGATTTGTAAAAGAGGGAAGACTTGGAACATTTCTAAGCTGATGAAAGGTTTAATTAAAATATTTTAAAATCCTGACTTCTTTTGTTTTATTTCAGCTGGCTTACTAAAGCTATAAAGAAATGGCCTGAGATAGCCAGATTTTACAGCATTTTCTCTCTCTCTCTCTTTTTTTTTTTTTTCCCTGTTTTTCTTCAGTGAGATGCTTGGCTGTCTTAACAAACACAGAATATCTTTTATCCCGTTTTTGAACTGTAAGAATATTCAGATTTTCTTGCTTTTCAGGTTGCAGATGGGCAGGGGTTTTGCATGCCATGGAAAAACTCACTGAATTTAATTTGGATGTGAGAAAAGAACAAGTTGGCAGTGCCAATTATTTGTCATTTGTAAATGATTCATTAGGGACTATTATATCTTGTTACATCTATCTGCATTAGATAAGTAGCACATTCCCACAAATAATGTGAATTATGAGTTAAAATATTAGAGGTTTCTCTAGATCTGTCTCTTATTTCACACACAGACATCAGAGACATGAAAGCCCCTCTGTGGCTTCTTACTCCCGTCATGCACAGCAACTTACCCTCCCTTCCACACAACGTGGCTCATGAAACACCAGGGCCCTACTGGACATGCCAATAGTTAAAACCAAGAGCAATGGACATGCTGTCAAGTGGAACAGGGCTGGATGTTCCTGGCTGCCAGGGTGTCTATATGTTAGGAGCTGTAGGAAAGAAGGAGCTTTCTCTGTCTTCACTACAAATTTTATGTCCTTCCTTTTGTGTGTTACATATTATGTCTGAGCACACAACGCTATTAAAAGCTACTGAAGAATCCTCTTTGCTAAATTGATGAAAACTGCCCTTATAATGGGACAGAATATCAAAATTAACACTGCCTAGCAAAGGAAGTTGCCAGATTTCTTAGATGAGCTATAGTAGAAGCAAAAGAATGTGATTGTCTCTCATTTGATTAATTGTAGTGGCAACAAAAGCCCAAAATAACACCATTTATATTGTCAAGTGATTTCCAGATGAATAACTTTTCTTTCATCTAAATAGCACACAGTCACAATAAATGTCAGGGGATAATGAATGCATCTAGATTTTCAACCAGACAGACTGCTTGACAGTGGTTTAGAACTGCAAGAAATATCCTACTGAGCAGAAATAAGAACAGCAAAGGTGTTTTCCTGTACTTCTGAATTTGGCTGATGGTCTGCCCCAACATGTGTCGCTAAGGGCTGCTACCCTGGCATTGCCTTAGCGCTTTACACAATCTCTTGTTGTAAGATTTTGCTTGCAGTTGCTCAAAATTTTGTTACATTCTTTTGGCTGTAGTTTTCCAGCAGTTCAACCAATCTCAGTTTTTAAAAGGTAAAATAAAATATTTCCTCTTGTCAGTTAAAAAAAAAAAATCAACAGCTTCTTTAACAAGCACTGAAATTCACTATGAATTTACTATGAGGATCAGGCCCACAATGTGTCTGTCAGAGTGGTACAAGGTACTGGGCATGGAGACTGCGACCCTCTCGCCTGAGCAGGGAAATTGTAGGAGGTCAGAGGGGAAGCAGACACACAGAGATCACTCCTTCCAGAGTGAGCCAGTGGTCCCAACACGTGCTGTTCACTCGCAAATCATCCTCCCACCCCGTATTACTGTGACATTGAGGGGATGAGGATCCCTTATTGCCACTCGGTTACTCCAATGTCTATGCAATCACTCAACACATCCCAAGCCATGAGCAGCTGTCACGGGGCTGTCAAGGCTCTGCTGTTCACTGTGAACCCCAGAATGTGTTTCAGTTTGAAAAAAATAGTGGTTCTGGCCACAGTATGAACATGCACCATCTGCAAACTTAAAATCTTAAAAAGCATAAGCTTGTTTTGCTCCCTTGGTATAGACATGTGAAGACAGATTTTAAAGGCAGGAGCAAACACCATTTTCCCATGGACTACTTTTCTATTCAATAACAGGGTGAACTTGTTTTAGGAATGAATCAGGTTCATGTGGTAAATGAAGATCCCGTTGCAAATGAAGAGGGTGATTGAGAGAAGGCAGAAGATTGAAATATAAGGCTTGATTTTCAGCTTTGGGCTGTCATATGTAGCACCAAAGTAATGAAGCTGTGATATTATGTATGACTTCTATGTAATGTCGTAATGTTGTGTGAATTGAAGTAGCTTGGCCAAACTGAGGACCTACAGTTAATGGTTTGATGCTTCCCTCTCTCTGTCTCAGTTTTACATATAACTTTTTGGGACTAATACTGTCCTCATGTCTCATAGGAGACTAATAAAATAAAATTAATTTCATTAATTTGAATTATGCTTACTAAAGGCACCTAAACACATTAGAAGTTAGATCAACAACCCAAATTTTATGTATGTGCTTAATATCTGTAGCTGCCATTAAGTTCAGGAGAAGATGAGAACTGAAACAGGCTATTTTTTTTCTTTAAATATCAAAATAAGAACTTAGTGCTTAGCTTTAGGAAAATATTTGCAAATGTTGGTGTTAGTACACAACGTGTCAGCCTCCTCACCTGCCAAATGGGGAGGACAGTGCTACATCCCACACAAACACACTATATTACAGATAGACTGAATCCATGGCTATTTTATGCTCTGTAAAGCTCTAGGAGAGGAGTGCTCGTAGTCTTCCAGAAGCCAGCCTTCAAAGAGCCAAGGGTTTTTTACCAGGCTGAATCATGACACAAATCTCAGGGGCAGAAAGTACTTGAGACTGAGCTGCTTAAGTGCAAACACAGTATTTTGTAAGATGGCATGTCATTGGTTTAAAAAATCTTGGAGCTACTTGTGAGAGAGAATGCAGATATTCATGAGGCTTAAATCTGTCTTGGGTAACTTCAGCAGGCATAAGAAGGTAAGTTTACTCCCTCTTATATTTTCCAATAAAAGTGCTGATTACTGACAATAAAAAAGGTGGAGTGATGCGTTTTATTTATTGGATTAAGACCAATAACTACTTTTCCTGGATAACTTGAGATGATTGTCAATTATGAAGACAGAACCAGGCAATCATTAACAACTGTAAATTGTAAATTGTAAATATCAGGGTTTCTGTCTATGTGCAAAATCACTCCTTTCCCCCAAGGAAACAGCTTTACACTATTTCTTTCTTTAGAGCAAACACCTTTCAGTCTTTTGTTGACAAACACTGAGCAACATAGTTCTAGGAAAAGATGCAGTAGAAAGTGTAACTGCTCTATGGGTTTATACAGGGCTTTCCTCTCAAAATAAAGGAAATAGAGCAAACCAAATCTTCTGTTAAAGACTATTTTTCTTTGTCTGGACCTGTTTAAATGCATATTAGCCACTCATGGCAGTTATGAGTTGCTCAAAAGAGAACTACCTCTTGGAAAAGTGAGCAAAACTGGCCTGACTGGATTATTAGCGTCAGGCATTAGCTCACTACGTCAGGTGTTCAGCCTTCGTCAGGCAACACAGAAGGCACACATACTGCATCTTTAAATGTAGTTGCTGTAGTAGAGAATGAAACATGTCTAAGAACCTTAGGAAAAACACTCATAATTGGAGAATCCTCTCCCTTTTCTTCTTTAGGTCAAGCAGTACATAATGTGTGCCCAACAGCTGATGTGAGAGCTGTGAGAGCTGTGATACAATTTCTATATACACCTGAAAGTCTGCAGGAGGTGTTTTGTTTTTTTTTTTGCAATATGGTAAACTAAGTAATAAAATAAATATTTCAGTACTTGAGTGGACCTTTCCTGGTAGGGAGTGATACAAGTTTTCTTTGAAGTATTCTGCAGCTGCAATGATATTTTCAAATCTGTGTTAAAGAAGAAAAAGATTTTTTGCCACTTCTACGTTATGAGCTGGACCCTGATTCCTCTGGCCTGATCACTTCACGTTAATCATCCTTGTGAAATCTGGATGCTGAGGCATCACTTCAAAATTTTTAAAAAGAGTACAGATTTCCACAAAAGAGCATAAGATAGAGAAATCCTTGGGACAGGATTGACATGCTACAAGGCTTCTTGTTTCTTGATACCCTGTTAAGCATTATTCTCACCCTTTGGCTGGGCTGAGACTAAAGCATTAGGAAGAGAATCTTGAAATAACTTCTAACATCTCCACTATTAAGTTCAGTAGCTAACATGTCTGTTTTAAGAATTAGTTCTTCTTGCTGAGAGATGCACATGTTGCCTGATGGGGCTGCTTCTCTTCTGTGTTTTGCTTCTGTTATCTTTTCCAATGTGATCCATTGTGTCTATGGGTACAAACTGACAAGGATGTCTGAGCTTGACCTATCAGGGACAAGACATGGAAGTCTAATGGACAGAAGACACCACTTCTCCCATCCAGACCAGTCAGAACTCTGGATTTTCATGATTTAGTCAGGATTTCATAGATGTCAGAGTGAAACAACTCACGAGGACCATTCATGCATCTTGTCTCCCTTTCTATCCCTGTGTGCTATATGTACAATGCTGACACTGCTGGGTATTGACACCACTGCTCTCCCTTCCCAGACAGGACTGTGAGAGCAGACCACCCGCTGGCTCCTGTGCACCTAGGGCAAGCATCAGTTCAGATTTCAGTTTGCATTTCACTTAGAAGCCAGATGAAAATGCATTAACAGAGACCTCTGGAGCAAGCAAACAAAACAATCAGAGTCCTGCAAACTGCTGTAGGCATCTTCCCCAGAGGGAGGAGAGAAACCACTGGGAAGAGCCAGGGCTGGAGCTCAGGAGCACCCGGAGGTGAAAACAGCTGAGGCTGGGTGAGCTGCTGGGTGTCCCCAGCACGGCAGCAACTCCTACACTCACACAGACACCCTGACCTGAGTCCCTCAGAGGACGGTGGCAAGGGGGAACTGCCTGTTCTTGCCTTTTCAAAGCTCTCTTTTCCAAACTGGTCCCACATCCATCTTGGCTGAGTTGGTGAACAGCACCTGTGAAATTACCTGCAGTCTCACAGGGCCTGAGAGAGCGCTGTCCACCCGTCTGACATCCCTAAGCTGTGTCCACCTAGGACACTTGTCTCCTGCGAACGCGGTGGACCCTCTTGAGGGATGTGCCTGGCCTCTGTGAAACAGTGTTCTCAGGGAAACCTGTCTTAGCACTGAGAAGCCTTCACACAGAAAAGTGTCTTTCTTTTCCATTCAGGCTTTCTTCTTTGTGCCATGGGTGAAAAGTTATCTATGACAAGAAGATGAGGCATGTGGGTAAGGGAAGTCCTAGCAATTAAGCTGGGGAATTGAGGTCAAAAGGTAAATATTGTTTTTTGTAGTGTTTTCTCACAGGTGCATGTTGTTCGTGCTGCTGTGAACAGAGGTGCTGAGCCTCCTGGCAGCCAGAAATGCTCAAAGAGCTCTAAATGCAGAAGGAAAACACATACAACACAAATGTCTCAAAGCAGTGTGCTCTACAAGTAAGCTCATCCTCTCCCTGGGTCCTGATCTTGCTCCTGGGCTGTACAGCACCCAGTTTCTCATTGGCAGGGTGTGCTTTGCATTGCAGACAATGATACCTATCTTGAAAAACAGAAATAAAATGAAAAAGGCATTGAATGGCATCCAGCTCCCTTATGCAGCTTTGAAATACCCCTTGGCAGATGAATGTTCCGAAGTTGCTAAATGAATCAGCAGCTGAAATGGGGACAGAGCTTGGACCCAGGCTGTGATGCACTGAGTTTGTCGCCAACAGCATGACTCCTGCCAGACTGCCCTGTATGAGTGCTGGGTCCATGGGTCTCTGCAAATCCTGCTGTCAGGGACAACAGGAGGGCAACGTTTTCTTGTTCTGTGTTTTTTAAAGTGAACAACCATGTTGTCCAAGCACAAACAGCACGATGGAGGGCAGGACATGTAGCATAGCTACCTCTAGAAAAGGAAAATAGAGCTTAGATGGAAAACGTCTCAGCACTTGCTGGAATCACGGCCTGATGAGCACTTCCACCTTGCAATTGTGCCAAGGCTGGTAAAGGCACCACACCAAATGATAAGAATAATGAGCAGCAGTAGCAGCAAAACCAGAGATAAACCGACGATCTTCACAACTGCAAAACAGAGCTTGGAGTGGGAAATGAATCTTCAGGAAACTAAAAAGTTAATAGCACAGGTACTGGACTAGTTTCTTGAGAAAGCTGACATAATTCAGGAGTTAACACTTATTCATACACATTGAGGATCTCAGCACTTAGAGGCTTTGGTTTCTAAATTAGCATTGCACAGATGCACATGAAAATCCTGGCACAGTTATGGCACAGTTATTAATGTTGCTTGGTATTCCAAGCATTATTTTTAAGCAGAAAGAAAAAAGACCAAAACAAACAAACAAAACCCAGCAAAACAAAAACAACCAAAAAAACCCAAACCACAAAACAAAAAGCCAAAACCAAAACAAGCAAAAAAACCAAAACTAAGACCAAAGAAACAGACAAAAAAAATCCCCTAAACAAATAAACAAAACCCACAAAACCTCACCCAAACCAAATCAACCAAAACAAAACAAAAGCAACAAAAAATTGCCAAGGTACCTGCCAAATTACAATACAGTTGAATTGTTTTGCTTAAGTGTTCAAGAAACCTGCATATAATACATCCCAGGAAAACACATTCATTCTTCCCTCCTGACCCAAAGAAAGAGATATCTATTTGTCAGTGCATTTTTAAGTCTGAAAGGCACATTAAAAAACTCCTGTACTGTAAGTTTCTGAAAACATTTCTCAGACTCAGCTTCCATGAAAGCCATCACTCCCAGTGGTGGTATTTAAGCATTTTGCTTTGATAATTTTGCAGTTTGTCTATTTTAGTGTTAACTAACAACAGTAGCTAAAGAATGAAAGGCCAGCTCTTCAGGTCTGTCCAAATACAGATCGCAGGAGCTGACGTGACTTTGCCAGAAGAGAGGCTCTAGCTGAAGTCTGTAGGGACACACTGCTGGCTCCACAGCATGGTCCTGCCTGCCTTCCGTGTAAGAGACATAAAAGCAAGTTGTTCTCTCTCTTCTGCTACTCCTCTTTCCCTGTGTCATTAAGCACAGCAAAAGCTACACTGAGCCTCTCAGTGCCAGGGAGCAACAGGAGTGATGTTTCTGCTGAGGATATGCTCCAGGGCTGGAGGCACGCCACAGACATTGGGCAGCACTTGCTGCTGGGCATTCAGGAAAGCAATGGTTCATCACTCCCTGAATTCAGGCCATAGGATTGACAGGTCTGCTTCACCATCATGGAGGAGACTGGTCTCACCTCAGCTTTCATGCAGTCTGTTGGAGGGGAGCTGGGAAAGCAGCTCTTGTTAAAATATTGGTGTCTTTTGAGGCCCTCCACAGCACTGAAATCCCACATCTGTAAGTGGTGCCAGCATGGAAAAAAAAAAAAGCTCTTGGTGCCTTGCAAAGCCACTCGGTATAAGGAAAACGAGAATTCAGAGGTAGCGGACCAGAGACCTGTCTACCCTGAGCCAGTCCCCCAGGCACACCACCTTCCCAGCAAGGAGGTCTGGAAGATCCCTGTTCTTGACACAGATTCAGTGCAGCACAGAGAGGTAGGAGTCCCACACACGATACCCCGGCGTGGGTGGGGGGATGGATCTTATGCCACCTACATATTGCACGGTGTGCAATAAATAAGTGGGTGGATTGAATGTCATAGATACGTACCACTCCTAAACACTTATCTGTCTGCACTGGTATCCATGCCAGCTGCTTCTCCACCTACCTAGAGGCCTTTTGGTTATGGAAACCCGAAGTCACAATTATATTTTACTTCTGTAGAGATATACCACTTACACCCACCTTTGAAACTGAGCAGATAGCAGATGCTGTTTCTTCGTACCAAACAGTGACCTGCTCTCTCAGGTGGGGAGCAGTCCTCTTTTGTGTGATTTACTGAGAACTGGAAGTTGAATTAGCAAATTCAAATAATCCTTTGCTTGTTTTTCGAGTTGGATAGGATTTACCTGTAGCACTGGAAATGGCAATCAGCCACTCCTGCTCTCATCTGCCATCTCTGGGAACTTGGACGGTTCACTGAAACACGGCTCCAGGTCCAGATATGAGGCCTGTGGAAGCACCATGTATTTGGCTGCATTACATTCCTTATCTCCCTAATATCCCTGTTGGAAAACTTATGCAGATAAAAATAAGTCTAGATATTTGCTACAGTCTGCTTCTCCTTTCCAGTGATTTGCAGACAGGTACTTGCCAAGTGTCTAGTGACTCATTTATTTGGGAAAAAAAAACCCTCCACAATTCAATCTGCAAAACCACGCTTTTCCCACTCCGATGTAAGAAACATTTTAAACAGTCACTAAGACCTTGCATAGAATTGCAATTCACAACCTGCTTCTCTGTTTTGCCCTAAAGAGTGATGAATACAACTCCAGGGGCCAAATTTCCATTGCCTTTTGCTTCTGGCAGCCACTTCATGCAAACTAGATGTGACACACTAGTCCGGGTCCAGAGACCCAGCTTACTGAGTAGAACTTGGGCAGATAGACATGGACTGTGCTGGTAGAGTCACCAACACTCTGTCCTCGGCAGGAGGCTGGAGACTGGTTCCCTACAAGTTGATGGGGCCTGATGGGATTCATCCAAGGGTACTTAAAACCGCATAAAGTTTAACAAGGGCAAGTGCCAGATTTTGCACCTGGGACACGGAAACTCTGACTATACATACAGACTGTGGAGTGAGATGCTGGAGAGGAGCTCCATGGAGAGGGATCTGGGGGTTCTGGTCGATGGCAAGTTGAACATGAGCCAACAGTGTGCCCTGGCAGCCAAGAGGGCCACCCGTGTCCTGGGTGCATCAAGCACAGCATTGACAGCCAGGCAGGGAGGTGATTGTCCCGCTCTGCTCTGCACTGGTGCGGCCTCACCTAGAGCACTGTGTGCAGTGCTGGGAGACACAGGATAAAAAAAGATGTAAAGCTACTGGACAGTGACCAGAAGAGGCTACGAAGTTGGTGAAGGGTTTGAAGAGGAAGCCGTATGAGGAGCGGCTAAAGTCACTGGGTTTGTTCAGCCTGGAGGAGAGGAGATTAAGAGGAGACCTCATCATGGTCTATGGCTTCCTCACAAGGAGAAGCAGAGGGGCAGGTGCTGATCTTTTCTCTCTGGTGAGCAATGGCAGAACCAGAGGAAACAGCAGGAAGATGTGCCAGGGGAGTTTTAGGCTGGACATTAGGGAAAGGTTCTTCACCCAGAGGGTGGTGGACACTGGAACAGGCTCCCCAGGGAGGTGTCACAGCCCCAAGCCTGACAGTGTTCAAGAACAGACTGGACAAAGCCCTCAGACACATGGTGTGAACTGTGGGGTTATCATATGCAGGGACAGAAGTTGGACTCGATGATCCTTGTGGGTCCCTTCCAACTCATGACAGTCTGTGATTCTATAAGTATGTTAAGCTGCTTTCCTTCTCTGTGGTCCTGGATCAGTCATACATTTAATCAGTGTAGAGCTATTTTAAATGGGCTTTTTTGGCAGCTTGTGAACATAGTGATCATTTAATCTGACCCCCTGCATAGAAAGAACCTACCAAGTCTACCCTGTGAAATTCCTCACTGTTTTGAAGACTTAAAGAAAATTTGCTTAAATCTCCCAACCATCTGCTGCAGTACTCAATTATCTTGACAATTCAGATTTGTTTATTTCTAATTTAAAGCTTTCATACTTGTGTCTCCCCAACCTTGGATTTTGTTATGCCTTTTCTTAGGTTAGATTAAGAGAAATATAGCTGAAGGCATATAACTCTGTTCCCTTTCCACCTGTCAGGAGATCTGCCCTTGAAGCTGAGGCCAAATGACTCTAAAAAGACTCTACAGTAACAGAGTAGCTTTTTCCTTTGTCAGACTAAAGCACATTAGGAACTGGAAAATCTGGAAATCTAGACACTAATAAAGCAGCTTTAACAGGCTGGAGCATCTGGCCTTCTACATATTTTCCTTTAGCACTTCCACCAACTGTTGTTTGCTCATATCTACTGGAGTCTGTTTATATAGATTTTGCCCAATCTGCTCTTTCTGGTAATGTTCATATTGTTGTATGTTTATGTGGAGGAATTAGGGAAAAAAAAAAAAAAGAAAAATAATGTTAACTGAAATATTTATGTGGTCTAGGATGACTTAAACTGAAATGGTTCACATCCATGCTGGAAGCTCAAGGCACAGCGAAACAAAAACTGAAACTGCATCAAAAAGAAAGTAAGACTTGATGGGCTTGTTATGCTAGTCAGACTGTTTGGAAAGTCATGCATAAAACAATTAGTGCTAACCTCCTATGCAGATACTGCAATTTCAAAATTACTTCATTTGCACAGCATATGTGTAGCTAGTTAGAGACCAGATAACAATTGTTACAATATTTATAGATGATTTTCAGTTGTTACTATCATACTTATTCCCATGTTCGTTGTACAATGTATCCCCAAATACCACGTGCGAATGCTGAGCTGTGCAGTGGCCTTAGGATCAGATGCTGTGGGCTGGGTCCTACAAACAGTAACTGGTTGCAAGAATGGTGTTGGCAGCAACTCTGCACCGGGGCTCTGGAGGGGAAGAACTGCTGTGTTACCCTGAGAGTGTTTTTATCCAGTTGATCAGCAGAACTGGGACATAGATTGCATAGACTTTAATTGAAAAATAAATAATTAATTTAAAAAAAAAAAAAAAAAAAAAAAAAAAAAAAAAGGAGAAAAAACCCTCACAAAACCTTCTACAAGTAAAGAGGCTAAACTTTTGGCACTTACCGCTGAATGGAATGTCATTCTTCGTATTCCAGCAATGTAGTCATTGTAGGTGGACTGACTCCTCAGACGTGGGATCTTGCAAGGCCAGATCCAAACCAAGGAGCCACTAGAAACAAGCCTATTCACAAGTGCAAAGAGAAAAATAACTAGATTTTCTATATTTAGTACCACTTGGACCTGAAAATCTCAGCAGTGTTCCAGGAAAAGCATTTATACTTCAATTTTACTGAGGCACACAGCAGCTCAGGAGTCACCAAGAAGGGTCACACACAGGGTGTGTGAGTTGCAAAGCAGGAGTTGAGAGTCCCAGTACTTTGCTCTCAACAAAGGCAGTAAAGGAAGGAGGCACAAGATGTCTGGTGGGGGATCAATGCTTATCACTTACAGCTGTCAAGAAAGCATGCTTCACTTCCCCTAATGGGAGAAGCTGACATCTCACAGAATCAAACACACAGAATTCTTCCAGTGAAGGGCTGGTGTTTCCCCATGTCCTTGGGTAGCAAAATTTCCTGTCATTTCCCATTGAATTCTCTTCTACAACATGTCAGCCCAGATGCATACCTACAGTGCTCCTGATTTTAATTAAGAAGCCAAAAAAGTGATTTTTGTTGTCTAAACAAAAATCTTCCAACCCTCCACCTTCTCACCTACATGCCACAATCTAATCCATACCTACCTCCATTTCAGCATCCCACCATCTCTCTCACATGACACTAAAAATCCCTGGAGCAATTAAATACTAGATACTGCTATTTTCTGTTTAGGAAGCAAAAAGTAACAATCTTGGCATTCTGTTTTTAAATAATAAATAGAAAATATTTATTTTACAACATTTTCAAGATCATTTTGACAAAAAGGCAGTTTTCATCAAGCATTTGACAGACCAAAAGAAAGAACTTTTACAGGAAGCTTCATAACTCATACAACTACATACACAAGGTGAGTTTTTGCTCTTTAGATATATTTACGTATGTGTATGTTTCCAGTTTTAACAATTACAAACTAAAAGCTAATATACTGAATTTCAAGAAACTCCTACACATGATATAATTACATTGCAGTAATAAAACCAGTGCTTAATATGTTCAAAACAGTCAGATATTAAAACAATAGTACCTGGCCACAGTGCTGTCTCCCATCTATACGAGCCTGCTATGTTTCTTTTTCTTATCTATCTCTTCAAAGACCAGCTTCCTAGTATTAGCTCTGTGCTACTGACAATGTATGTTTTTGGAAACAGCACAACAAATATTATACTAAGATTATAAGAAGATAAAATTAATTGCCAGTGTTGTGATAAGCAAAGAAAACATGACATTTTTCTCATTGCTTTAATGAGTAATCACATTTAAAAAAAGAAACAACAACCCCCTACCCCCCAAAAAAAGACCCAAGCAAACAAAAATCAACCAACTGATTCTCAGGTGTCTTTAGTTCATTATGGAGACATCAATCTACTGACAAAGACATAACCCATGTCTTTGGGCAAGGTCATTTCATGCTTTACACATTGGGACATTGATAGCAACTGGCCACAAGTCATCTTGAAAGGAGCAAACATCGTAAAAAGAAAATGAGGAAAAGAGACTCGCTCTGCTTTTGAGCACCAGCGAAACCTTCTAATACAACTACTGTATAATCAGAACAAAATAAGATTTGGATCTGCAGAGAAGAACTGATGACTGGCAGCAGAACTTTCTAAAACTCATATGAAAAGAAAGAAAAATAATAGAAATATGATAGAATATTCACAAGAAGCATGGTTAAAGTTTTGCAGCTGTATTAGCATGAAGAGATTCCTTAAAAGTATCTTTGGAAATAAAGTGTCAAACTGCGGGACAGATCCTCAGCTAAATTCAACAGCACAATAAAATTTCATAGCAGCTAAAATCCTGTCCTGTATTTGTGTAATACACACGTTTATAAAGAGGGTAATAATAAGTATAACGAAGTTCAAGCCATGGCAATTAGACCTGGACGTTGAACATGCCAGACATTAGGCAGCTTTGGATTAGGCCCATCTCTAGGAAACACATGAAGGGTAAAGCAGAAATGAATGACAGAACTACAGCTGCCTAAAAGTCATCTTTAAGATACAATATTGTATATTAAATAGAAGTGAAAGCATATTAAAAGAACCCACAACTAAACATCATAAAGATATTAAAAGAACTGTTTATAAGAAACACTGGGATTTTATGCACACATTAAGCACTGATGAAATTTCATGTCCAGACGTAATTTTATTTTAAATTATCTAAATCAACAAAGTAGGTTAATTATTTTTCATATATCTCCTTTATACCAGCATGTGCAAAATTTCTAAAACAGACTCTCTTTGAGTTTTGTTTTTGTTTGTTGTGGTGGGGTTTTTTTGTTTGTTTGTTTGTTTTATTAACCACACTTGCTGCAAACATGTAAAATAACAAGGTTTCAATGCACTGGTAATTAATACAATATGTCTACTTCATAAAATATCTGCATAATAAAGCACCCTATTATAAGGTAACAACTCTCTCAGCTTGTATATGAAAAAAAAAATGTGTTAGCACAGCTTACAGACCTCCAAAGATCTATTGAATATTTGTTACAATGCAATATAAAACATGATTGAAACATAAAAATATTCATAGTATATATGACAATCTTCCAATGGTAGTTACTGGACATTACGCTTCACACGTACTGTACACACGCATACAGAAACACATTCACTCACTCTTGCTTCAAGACTGACTCTATAACACCCCGTATGGAATTGCCTTTCTTTCAGAGTAATAATCGTTGCTCTAAATATACAGCTATTTTTCAATGAATTTGATTCCAAAGTAACACAAATGAATGATGTCATCACATGGCAAATATGTTGTGTTATGAAAAGTTAGTCAATAAATATTATTCTGCTACAGGAAATGTTGTGTAACAGTTTAGCCACATGGTTTGCAACCTTATACAAAAGGGTAGTTTTTCTAAGTCCTTATCACATTATTGAGTACTACAGCAAGGGCTTTCTTCAGAAACCTCTCGAGTCTCTATCATATTTCTCGCTCCGTTTACAATCAGTGTTAAAAAAGCCCAGATCCCCCAAAGAAGCAGCCTAGTATGAAGAACAAATTGTTCACATAAAAGTCAGTAAGAGCCATGTGCTTTCACATTATCTCAGCTCCTCTCCCAAAAACACATTAGGCAGTTATACCACCTGTAGAAATCAGGAAAAAATATTTATGCATATGTGGCTCATAGACAAGGAGCTTCATTCCTCCTCACCACACTCCATCCTTCTAGCTCCTGGGTGTCTTGCTTCTGCAGCAGACAGACAGCAGTCATGAGATGCACTAATGATTTCTCCAGGTCACACTTCCCAGAGTCCTTTTCAAGCTTTGCCAAGAGCGGGTGTGGCTAAGTGTGATTTTTTTTCCTGTGTGTTCATTAATATTTTTTTTTTGCTATAGAAGTTATCTCTTGCATTTGTGCTTTGTTATAGTTTCCTATCATTTTCTCAAAGTACAACATTTTTATTTTTAACAGCTAGAGAATTTTGAGCCCTCAGAATAGATTATTTTTTCTTTCCTTTTATTTGTTTACTTAAGTGCAGAATGAAGTTTTTGCCCTGTCATATGTGACTTCGTTCTCTGTCTCCCTCCAGCCCTGGGAGATATGTCTCTCCAGGACCTCCCAGTGAGCAGCTGCCAAAGTCCTTCTCGTCTCTGTCAGGGTCTACAGGGTGGACGAGCTTTGCTTATAATCCCTCAGGATGACAGAGGCATAGGTCACATCTGGGGGGGTGCAGAGCACTGACTCTGAGACGGGGGAGCTGGGCACGGAACTGCCCGAAGCCACTGAATCCCGGAAAGGGGATGGGGGTGTCAGTGCCGGAGAGTCTTCCAGAGTCAGTTTGCTGGTCACTGGCTCCTCATCCTCATCCTCCTCTGTGTTCTTCTCATAGACGTATCCCTGAATGAGCTTCAGCTTCTCGCTCTCTGCTTCCTCGGCCGGGGGAGACAGGGGCTCCTCGCTGAAGGCGGTCACCTGGAGGGGTGGCAGGGGCGGCTGCTGCAGTGGTGGGGACTGGCGGGGGGGTTGCATGCCATTCCCCGAGCTGGGAGTGGAGAGGACAGTGTTGAAGTCAGGGATGCCGGTGGCAAACTTGTTGACCACTCCTTGCAGCTGGTCCATGAGAGACCGCGGCTGCAGGGGCAGGGTCTTGGGGGACTGTTCTGGCAAGAAGAGGCGGGTGTCCTCCGCCGTGGCCTGCAGTGGGGGGGTTGTCGCCACCCGCCTGTGCACTACCATGGAGGGGCTGCTGGGCTGGTTGAGGCGAGTAGGGTCTCTATCTTCTTCCTCCACCACGTTGTACAGAGTCTTACTGCTGATGTCGGTAAAAGTCAGGCTCTTGGTTTGGCCGTGGTAGCTTTTAGTGAGGGGTTTGATCACCGCTGTCTGATTGCACCCTGTCTCCTGGTTCTTCACATGCACTGAGAGTCTGTGCCACATGTGTTCCCCCTTGGGACCTTGTCTTCCACCTGGTTCAGACCATGACACAGACTTTCCATTAGAACTATGAATAAAATAAAGATGGGTTTATTTGCATTTACATTACACAGACATGGTCAGTATCACAAACAAGCCAACAAAAATACTGATTGCTTTGCCTCATCAATAAGCCTCCCCCCCCTAGTTCTTCATGTCCTCACATAAATATCACAGAAGGAGACAACAGTAGCAATTACTCCACTTTGGTTACCCACCACACAGCCAGCCTGGAAAGGCTACCCCACAGGGAGGGCTCTGGGAGGGCTGACAATGTTTAAAGGACTCTAGCCTTGGCATCTTGCAGCTAGGTTTGCCCACCCCACCTTGCAGCAGGAATAAAAAAAAAAAAAGTGGAAAAGAATCACAGGAATAGCTTTAATTAAACCCGATTTACAGCTTATAGGAGATATTTCCAAACTGTTGATAGAAAAACAACCCAAAACCTTAGCCTTTCACACTCTGGTTAGAGAAAGGAATTGTCGCTAGCCCCTCCTTTCCTTTTTATTCCCTGGCCACTTTTGCACATAGGAACAGATTAGCTATTACAGAATGAAAGACTTTCAGGACCTCCATCAGGTAGGAGACAAATGTACTTCTTCCCAAGAGACTGTGGTTGACAAACCAGGATAAAATGCTGGGATTGAAAACAGATGGTTTGTGTGGGTGGAGGAACAAGCAGCAACACGATCACGGCGAGTCAAACCCTCCGACTCCACATGCGAGCTGGATCCCATCAAAACGCTGGACTGTTTGGCCGAGTGAGGACCTGAGGATCAGCCAGGTCTGTCCCTGAGGAACTGTAGTGGGATTTTTGCATTTCCGTGAGCAGCACTCAAAGCAGAGTGATGTCTCATTAGCAGCTGGTGGGACAGGTAGCTGAGTGCTGCTTAAGAGGACCAAGCAATTGTTTAACTGCAGGTCAGGCAGTAGAGAACATTTACAAATTATAATACACATCACCTGGGTGGAAACCAGAGATGGGAGAGAAATTCTCAGATTATTTATGTGGAGCAGCTTCGTCTCAGGGTTTCGTCCCTCAGGGGGCAGAAGTAAACAAAGGATTACATTTCAGCCCCTGTGACTGCAATGCAGGTGGGAGGCAATCCGTGTGGGAGGCTGGCACAGCAGCACTGCCTCCCACTACTGCACACAACAGGAGATTGCTTCTCTTACGTACAGCCTGCAATATTGTTCTCAGTATTTTGCTTTTTCGTGCTCAGACTCCTGCGCTTGTCTTTTTCAGGGAGCAATTAATTAACAGTTGGATTTTATAAAGGAAAAAAAAAAAAAAGACTGACTTTGTGATAGCTGGAAGAAACAGGTACAAGAGAGATAATGCTGTAAATCTGGCAAAATAGGAAAGAAATGTACATGAAAATGTGACACTTAATTCGAATTAAGTGGGGAAGTTCATCTCCAACTCGAGTCTCCAAACACTGGACCTGTGACTCACCACCTCTGTGGGAAATGGCTCACAAGAACAGGCCAATCTAAAAAATGTATAACTCCACAAAGCGTGTAGCTGGTAGGACTTGGAACTGTTTGAATGTAGAGATTTATCCTGGAAGGAAAAAAACGAAGTTCCCAGCTGAAGAATGAAACCTCTATGTTGTATCGATCAATGAAAATATAAGAAGGAAGGTTTAGAAGCATTCCCATTTTGATCAAAATGAGCTGTGGTATGGCATTTTTTGAAGTGGTATAGAGATAGGCAAATGAATATAACTGTTGAGCATGAAAGATTTTTAAAGTAATATTTTAACATACCAAGGTCTACAAACTCTTCACACAGAAACACATTTTATCTGCTTGGACTTCAAAACAAGTCTCTTCTTGTATAGAGGAAAATAAGTCAAGTACTTTCATACTGTATTTTGCTGATGCTATAGCTTACAAACAGTGCAAAGGACTTTTCTGAAAAAAACATTATTATCTGCTGTCTCTTATGCTAAGTCCACTTCTGCATCATTTACTTCTTCGTATCTAGCTCTGGTGTGTCATCTCACTTTTGAATCCCTCCTCACACCATCTGTTTAGTCTCTGTCTCATTTTGTTCCCAAGATTTTGTATTTTACATCAAAGGCAAGCACTGCTATTTTAAGGAACTCATTACCTCTGTCTTCAGATCTTCCTCCTATTCAGTTCACTCTCCTCCCCCTCACTCTCAAATTCTGCTCTTCTGACTTCTTTCTTCTGTAGTACTCTCCATAATGTACTTCATCGAGCCCAAGTCAACAGCCATACTTAAACTATACTGGGTCTGCAGTACCCAAATGTGAACAAACTGCTTAATCATGACTTGCCTGTTACCAGCTTGCTCTACAGGGAAACCTGGTGCCGGCAAAGCGCCTCCGCTTGCCAGGCCTGGCTGCTCACGTCTCCGATGACAAATATCTTTAGAGCCACAGTGGCTCTCCGTGGGGTCAGTCTGGCATTTTCCAGTGGGAAATCTCTCCTTACTGTTACTGCTCTCCTCAGCCTCTCGTTCTAGGTCTTTCCTTCAACTTGCTCTCTTCGCTGTGCCCATGCACCATTAGCCTGTTAATGAGTCACGTTTGAGGCAGAGCCACAAGACTGTCATAGAAATACCTGGGCTCTGTCTTGCTGAACAGAGTCACTCCAAGATTGACACATTCAAGCAGAATTGACAATTAACATGCAAGAAAAACACTTGTTATCCTAGAACAAAGATCAGGAACCTTGAATGGCTTCAATCAACATTTAGGCAAAAAGCAAATATGGGGCAGGAAAAGCTCAGACTTGAGCTGAATCTTGGCAAGATACAACTCAACCCACTTGTGTGAAGCAATGATGATGATCCTGGCTACATGTGGGATTGTCCTGGTTTTGACTGGGACAGAGTTACTTTTCTTTCCAATAGCTGTGTGTTGGATTTAGTATGTGAAGAATGTTCACAAAACACTGATGTTTCGGTTGTTGCCAGGTAAAAGGACTTTTTGGATTCCCATGCTCTACCAGGTGCGCAAGAAGCTGAAAGGGAGCAAGATAGGACAGGTGAGCCAAGCTGGCCAAAGGGATATTCCTCACCATATGACATCATGCTCAGTATACAAACTACAGTAGGCCAGAGGGAAAATACCATTGCTTGGAAACGAATAGGCTATTGGTGTTGTGAGTGGTGAGCAACTGGATTAGGCATCACTTATTTTGTATATTCTATTCCTCTTATTATCTCTTACTTTGCTGTCCTATTAAACTATTCTTATCTCAACCCACACAAGTTTGTTGTTTTTCTATTTTTTTTTTTCCCTGAGTGTCTCCCCTATTCTACTTGGGGGAGGGGCAATAAGTGAGCAGCTGCATGGTCCTAGTTACTGGCTGGAGTTAAACTATGACAGGGATGCATGGCCACCATTTGCTAAATGATTGTCATCTTCTTTTTTAAGGAATCATTTGTAGAGGAAAGCAAAGATCAAAATAATCTGCCTGATACAGTGGGAAAAGTGAAGATTTTCCCACACAAAAGCAGAAGAGGGTAGCAAGCCAGGTAACAGCTGGAATATTGAAAACGATGTTCATTTGGACAGTGACGAGGTGAGACTAACCTGTGTTTTCTTGCTTTTATCCATAGGACAGTTGCCCATTTAATGTCCATCATGTGTTTTTTTGCCTTTCTTAACTTTCTCCTTTATACAATCTCTCATAGGATTTACATTTCACGCTTACTGCCTACAAGTGAATTACTTGGAGTGTCAAGGCATCTTAAAGTTTGTAGTTGTGTATACACCATGTAAAACTTCAAGTGCAATTTATTCAAATCCTTTCATCTAGCCTAAATGCACAGACAGGTTCTTAGATATCCTATCAATGCAGATGGGCTTGATTTTCCTTTACAGGCAAGGTCATATTATACAATGACTTAAGCTGCTGTTTCTCAGTTTTTACCACAGATTTGTCTGCAGTTTTTGTACTCTGGGGGAATCGACATAAGTATATTTCTTGTGTGAATTTTTATTAGTTCCATAAACAGATCTGTCACTGTTTTTGGTAATTCTAGCTGTTATTTTTAATACACGCATCGATATTTACAATGTACTCTCTGCATGACTCTGAGGCAGTCATTTTCAGGTACTTTCAGCTGATAATTAGAGACACTAAACAAGCTGGAAAACAACTTCAGACCTTGATAGTTACTTTCAGAAAGTCTTTTGAACACCCAATGTATGCAAATTTGGGACTGTAGTCCAAAATACCCCTGCCCAGCTGTAGGACTACATCTTGTTAGATGGCTCATTGTTCATCGTTAAGTATCTCCAGCTTCCCAAAATCCTGCTCCTGCCTGTGACCAGGACTGCCCTGACTCAACCAAGTCACAGGCCAAGACCAGAGTCTTGCTTCTGCCGGTGCCTGAGAGATCTGACCTTGTTGGCTTCCTTGGAGCTATGTTGAGTCTGAGCCCCCCACAACAGGTGGTTCTTCCCCACACTGCAAGGTCCTGAAGATGTCCTACTTTACTCATTGACTAGCAATGGTTTGTTTAAATCTTAGGGGCTGAGTGTTCCTGAGGTGGAAGGTGATTGCCCCAGTGGTCTAAGGGAATCTACTCTGTGCAATTTCCTGATCGTCTTATCAGCAAAGCTATAGTCTGAGACCCAGAGCATAGAGTATTAGATGAACTTTCAGTCCTGTGTGCCTGAACCTTTGTCTTTTTTGCCTTGAACATTTTAGGCATAACAATCCCCAACTGATACCACATGAAGTGGTTCAAGAGAGTGATATGTGCTCTGATGAGGTTAACTTCAGGAACCAACAAATTGCAAAAAGGCTCCTCATCTGATGTAGTGCTCATCACTGCCAGAGTGAAACAGCTGGAGATGCAGTCAGGCAAAGTGCTTGAGAAGTGCCTTTCCAGTTGAAGAGAAAGGGACATTCCTTGATCTGCTAGAGTCCATCCCCTGTTTCATTCCTTTAGGATGCCAGACTTGTGGTCTGTTACCTTCTCCAAGTGGCCATGAGCTGAAGGGCATCTTAAGCTTTCTGAGATGAGCAATATGGT
The DNA here is from genome assembly GCA_013399365.1 of Pampusana beccarii. Lineage (NCBI taxonomy): Eukaryota > Metazoa > Chordata > Aves > Columbiformes > Columbidae > Pampusana > Pampusana beccarii. Next base: position 227,678 of record VWYH01005372.1, on the reverse strand, counting down.
CATTTGGGTCAGGCCAGCTTGTGTTAGACAAGATTCAGAGCACAGATTTATGACATAAGGCTGTTTTTCAAAGTAACAATGGCCGTTTAACAGTGGAAAAGTTTATAAGAGAAGTGATATATGTTCCCTTTCTTTCGTTGTCAGACTGACGCTTTGGCCAGACCTATCACCTCGTAGTCACTACAGTAACTGAAATGCAACAGCCAGCAGGAAGCATTGGGTTAATCTAGTTGTCCCTTCTATGAAGCTAAAAATCTTAGGAATGAACACTAAATGTAACTTGAGAAGGGCCTATGAACTTTTTCATCAAAAATTAGGTCCAAATCAAACTCTGAATCATCTTATCAGCAACAAGATGAGGTCAGTGTCCTGATGGACAACAACAAATGATGCTCCTACCTTCATGGAACAGGGCACAATTCCCAGCCACCTGAAAACTCTGCTCCAGAAAGCAGCACCCACAGGGCTGTCCCAGCGCACCTTCAGAAACAGCAGGGAGCAGAGCAAAGGAGAGGGCCATCCAAAAGCTGCCCATTGGACAAAGCCTTTCTCAGCTAAACAGCAGCTGCTGCTGAGTGCTCTCCTAGGGAAGCAGGCAGGGGAATTTCTGCCCTGCCCACAGAAAGGCAGTTAGCTGTCCATGAGCTTTTTCCGACCCTGCAGTCATGTAGGAAGCAGTAATGAGCCTGAGCAAAGCTCTGCCCCACGGCAGCCTCACCATTCCCAGGACCAAAGCTAACAAGCTTAAAATTTAAGGCCAGTACCTGCACTGCAGCACATTGCAGGTGCTTTGCTGGTATCCCCAAGGTCTCTTCCATTACTCCTTCCATTTCAGTAAGACCACTGGGGCATGAAATTTGTTTAAGGGAGTGAACTGGTTTTAATCCAGGGTAGTGATACCTCCCTGTGCTAAACAGGACCCTCCTCTTGGAGCTGCAGCCATCAGCTGTGGCACTCACTATTAGTAGCAGAGCAGGCCACTTTTGGAGCATTGCTTCTAGGGACTCATCTCTTTTACTAACCCAGGTTTAACCTCTCTGTGCCTCACCCAAGAGTGAGGGAGCCATCATCGACTACACTCCCAATCTCGTGTATGCTCAGGTTTTTTGTCTGATAAGCATCAGTTATTATCACTTAAAGAAACAAAACAAAACAAAACAAAACAAAAAAAAACCACAAAAAACCACAACACTAAAACCAAACCAACCAACCAACAAACCCAAACAAAAAAACCCAAGTTCAGCCTCAGTCCATTTACACTGTAATTGCTATCTCATTGATAAGAGGACCTTGCAACATTTCTCACAGTGTGACTCCAGTGCTTTCTGTGGTGCTGCGTAATGAGAGCAAAGTTTAACCTCTCACTGGCATTTCTAGAAATTGAAATTACTGAACTAATTTTTTTACTGTCGCTCCCCTCCTTTTTTTTTTTTAGGACAAAATCGCTTTGGGCATAGGACACAATGTTGTATGTAAATTAGAGAGCTGCTCCATGTATGATGGAAATTGCTACACAAACTACAGGAAACCGTAACACTGCCAGTTTGCCTCACACGTGCAGAACCCGATGATACTTGGGGTTGCTGTGGGTGAGTACAAGTCCAGAGCCACCTTTCCAACCCTCTGTCTTGCCATTGGCTTATGTCAATTAAATCTAACCTAGTTATTTCCTTCATTAGTTATTCTGCTACAAAAATGAAACATTGATGTGAACTGCACAGAGGTTTTCTAATGTACATCAACACTATTGATAACTGATTTTTTGCTGATTTCATTTTTTTTTTAAATCAAAATCTTAATATTATACGGTCCGTAATGCAGATGCAGTAGCCATGTCTAGCCTGCGTACCTGTGGTGTGATCCTGGTTTCCATCCACAGGGTGCCCCAGTTGGGATCAGACCCCTGTGGCAGGATCAGAGGGTGCCAGGCCCCACCTGGTCACCCAGACGGGGAAAGCAGGAGCCAAAAGTGGGGTCACACACTTTATGCTCACGCTGCTATGGAAGTAGGTTTCTGCTAGGCTCATGCCTGGTCTCAGGAGCAGGGAAGTACTCCCAAACCTAGCAGCTGAGATATAGCCAAATATCCCTAAATAAATAGATTTATTCACTTTAGGACTTAACATTTACATATATGTACATAGATACTTTTATACAACTGTAAATTTGGGGTGAGGGGTGAGAGAGATGCTCACTGCAATGATTCAGTGTGGTTAAAGTCCTACAGCTTCAGTACAGGTCACACATCTTACTTAGGTAAGCTCAACAAAGGTATGAAAATATTACATTGATAATGTGTATGAAGAGCTGACTATTAATGATAGTTATTAACATTATTTTTTGTCTCATCTGAAATATAGAAGCTGTTTCACATTTCTGTCATCTATCTAATTATTAACAAAGAAACTTTGAGTTCATCTGTGTGGTTTGTTATAGCAAACTGATTACAAATAAGTTACTACAAATAATTTGAAGAAATCTATTTGCAGAGTTTGCAAACTACTTGTTCCCTGTTGACTTTGACATTATAAAAGTGTCCTCAAAAGCACAAAGCAGTGTTGCAGCTCACAAACCCTTCATTAAGTATTTTGAAAAAAATATCTTGCTTGGAGAAAACAACTTATCCTAATAGACAATACAAAGTTCAGGACAATAAACAGTTTGTCTCAAATAACAGGCAAATTCATCCAGTGTTCAAGAAATGAAGATCAGAAACCTGCAAATCAAAGTGAAGTTAAAAAGTGCTCTTACTAGTGAAAAATTCATAATACGTTTATTTTGTTGTCATTAATAAACAAACCCCATCAAATATTCAGAATTAATGCATCCTATCTTCGTAATTTTTTTGCAGGATTTTAAAGTTAGTGCATGGAAAAAGCTTGGTTTAAATCATTATAGATCCTCTGATATCAATGGAGAAGCACATTTGTGTTATCTGAAGATGTCTCTCATACCGCTCATTCAAAAAAATATATATGACAGTGCAGCCAATAACAACACCTGAACTGAAGAATTTTTTAGACAGGCTCAAACAGGAGCACAGCAAATAGAACTTGAAAATCGAAAATTACAATGCGTTGAGCAAAAGCACCTGGAAAGCTTAGGAACATGGGAAGAAAATGGTAGAATGAAATTAAGTTCAGAAAAGTGTAGGTGGGTGCAGCTAAGACAAAGTAGTTTGTAGGACTGGAAGGCTGTGAAGATCCACAACCTTCGAAAAACATTGACTGAAAAGAAATACCATGGAGCTGCTGTTGAATAAAATCCACTAATTAATGAATTTTGAATATAATAATGCCACAAAAAATAGCCCACGAATTCTCTGTTTCCTGCTCAAAAGCACCACACCGTGGTACAGACATTAGGAGGTCTTTCCTATGAATGCAGTTTAATAGCAATTAAGACAGTCGGAGGTTTGTCCTTGCTTTCTGTAATCCTCTGTGGTTCTGATGGAAAATGATTTGGAGCATCATGTTTTTTACCAGAAAGATATTGACAAACTGAAAGCTGTATACAGAACAGCAAGAAAAAAATATTGGGGACAGATAAGAGAGTGCATGAGAGAAAGATAAAATAGCCGAACATATTCATTTTGGTGCAACGACCCAGTAACAGATTTCAAACAACTGAAAGGCATTAGAACAGAGGCTGGAAGATATTTCATATAGCATATAGATGCACAACTGAGATCCTTAAATGAAATTAAAAAAGGGAAAAAATATACTGAAAATTCAGAAAACTTTCTAGTCAATAACTGTATCAGAGCAGGAATAAATTCCTAATGAACTGGCCGAAGCCTATTGCCCTGGATATTTGCTGCCAAAAAGTGTGCAGCCCTTTGAAACACAGCAGTCAATGAGTCAATGAGTCTTTCTGTCACTATAACTTGTCAGGTTCTCTGGCATACTTGAGAATAAAATAAACTCCCAACAGTTTAAACAGCGCTTGAAGAGCCATCAGACTTGCCTTAACATGCCAGCATTTTGAATGCAAACTTAACCCAGTTGCCACAGGAAGCTTAGTCATGAGGCCCCTCATTTGTGCTATTCAGCTTTCCCTAATATGCTGTAGTAGATAAAGCAGCTGGTAAAGCCTGTGGGTTTTCTGGGTGTATCTGGAGGTTTCCATGGTAACAAATGTGCAGTTTCAAACAAAAGAGCCCTGAAACTCAAAGCTGGTTTTGCTGAGTTTTTTAATATAATAAGAAATTTTTATTATTCTATAGTTGCATGACTCTACATTTCTGGCCATCTCCAGGATCACACAAAGAACGGAGATCAACATTAGCACAATAACAGATTCTAAGTATTGTGTATATCAAAACGCAAGAGTGTTTGAAGTCCCTACATCTTTTTACTTGCAACTGGAAGGCAAGGGAGACCATAGCACCTGTGGGGATTTCTAGCATCTTGGGAGAGCGAAGCAGGGCTTCCCCAGGAAGATCCAGACTCATGAACTGCTGCAGTCCTGGTGACTGAGACTCAGGCATGAGGCCAGGCGGTGGTGTTGGGCATCTGGTGAAACGATGGACACGTGCCACTGCTCAGCCTGGGCCGTGTGGCCACAGGGAGCTCAGGCAGTCGGTTGCTGATGGAAGATGTGCCCTTGCCCTGGCCACAGTGCAGCATTGACTGGCCTCTGAAAGCATCAGCCCTGGCTGGAGGGAGAAGCCTGCAGACCAGGGATGGGAGGGAGAAGCCAAAATAGCAAGCTTCATGCTCAGCGGGTCTGAAAAGCTCTGCTACTTTTAAAGCCTTCCTTATCTGTGCAGCTGCCACAAGCATTTGAAGTCCTATTGACTGGTTGGAGTCCCACCAGAGGTGTTTCTCGAGAGCTCATGTGGATAAGGATTTTTTTTTTCCAAAATGAAAAAAAAATCCCAAGCGTTGTCATGCAAAAAGCAGGAGCTTCAGCCTTCCCTGTGCTCATGAGTTTTACAGTTTGTGCCCAAGCTTTTTGAAAATAATCTGTTGTTGAACTCGCCTTTCTTTGCCTCCTTATGGTACATCTGTACTGGAGTCCCATTTCATCATCAGTCTTTCCAGACAGACAATTGGCGATCTGTGCCCTGCGAATCTGCAGCATTTGTTCCAGATCAGAAAAGAAGGGAGTACTGTTGTCAGGTTGGAAGCTAGTAACAAACTGTTTGTACTTCTCCTTACACTGGATTTGCAAAATTTGCCTTTCAGGGTGGCAAATCTCATTGCTGCACAGGCCCTGGAAAACGATCACTACTGCTCCAAATATACGATGCACCGTATGTATTTGTTCTGATCTGCAAATCAGAGGGGCAGATTTGATTGAGTTAATACCAATTCTACCTGTCGACAAATAGCATAGACTGTTAGAGGCATATACAGAGCTAGACTACTTTGTCACTGATTAGAGGAGCTGAGCAGCATCTCTGGCCATACAGAGATGGCTGCTCAAAATGCTGTGTCAGTGGATCACAGGCAGCTTTCCACTCAGTCACTGCACAACCTTCCCTGGGGCAGGGAGCAGGACTGTTTCACATCTGCAGTTTGTCGGATGGAAACGAGCATAAATCTGTTCTGGAAGAACTGAGGCGAGGCCTTTCTGTTTCTGCAACAGTTAGCATGTTTTCTCCACCGAGTTTGTGTTTGCTCAGAGAGGGCAGTATTTGCACTTCTTTTTTCTGAAGAGCTGAACTTTGCTATTGTTCACTAAATGCATAATATGCAGAATCTGAACATCTTTCAGAAATTATAACAGGAAAATTTACTCTGCTATTGTTCAAAGGGCAACTGTTTGTTCCTAAGTCAGATTCTGCTGGTTTTATTTACATGTGCCTGCTCATGATTTCCCTGTTCTGCAAATCCCATCAAACCAGTGTTTTCTGTGTTCCCTCTGCTGGCTCTGCAGCAGCAGTTCACTAACAAGCACAGTCAGCAAGAACTGTGCTCAGCAAAGGTGTCTTGCCATGAGACAGCCTCTAGATTGTTGTTTAAAGCACACAGGATAATGTCATCTTCATGCAAAACTGTAAAAAAGGAAAAAAAAAAAAGTTGGCTAAATGGAAAAAGAAGATAAATTAGTACAAAAAGGATGTATTTGTAAAGTTGTAGGCATTTACAAATAAAACTGAAGGCTTTAAAAAATAAAAATATAAAAGCTGCAAAAAAAATTATTCAGTGTCCTCTTCACCACATCTGGACAATGAGATTAAGGCATTGTGCAAAACAGGGGACATAAGCAAATTTCCCATCTTTAATGGCATGCACCACATTTGTCCCATCATTAGACATGATAAACCAATGAGAAAGAGAAAGCAAGGGGTAAAACCACTCTTTGTCATGCAGCTTCTCTTACACATTCACTGCAGTGTGGGATTTTTCAAAGCTGCACATGTGCCGACGGACACTGGCTGGTGGGCGAGAATTCTGGCTGCCTCTTCCTGAAGATTGAAAAGAAAAAGACACCCAGTGAGTGGTTATACACATGTGCACACATGGTGGCTATACCACTCGATAGGGTGCCTGTCCCTCACCTACGCCTTAGGGGCACTGTGGGCTTTCCCATTTTTTCTCCTCTTGCTCATTGGGCCAATCACCTCAACTTTCACACAGGTTTCTCCTTGGCTCCAGCTTGGTTTTATTTCAAACAGGTTCTCAAGGTGTCTGTCTCTACTTCCCTGGCTGAGCCCTGATGCACTTTACACACCAGATGGCAAGGGCTGCTCTGCATTTAGCTGTCAGTGTCACTTCTCCCCTGGTATTCTCAACACAGGGTGAAACGATGAAAAAAGAGCAACTGCCTTTCACATCTTATTTACAAAAGCATCGCCAAAAGGTTTTGTTGGTGGAGTTTTTAGCATCTACTCAGCTCCTGATTTTTCCCTGTGTCTCTTATTCTCATAATCTGCTTTCCTAAATGTTTCCTTTTTTTTTCAGTTTTCAGCTCTACCTGAACAGTCACTAGCTTTCATTACATGTGATTTCACTGCATGTGCTTCTTTTCTATCCTGGTAACATTTGCTTTATTGAGGTAGATGCAAAACGAAGAGTCTCCTAGACTCTAGTCTCTATCTGCAATGGTAATTCCAAAAGAGATTGCAGATTGCAGCTTTGGCCATGAATACAAGACAATTTCCACTTCATTTTTCTCCTCTTCCTTATCCTGTCAAGTAGATACAAACTGTCATTTGTCCTCCCCAATATCAATAAAAACATATTAACACACACATGTGCTTTGACAAAAATCTCAGGTATTTTTGCATGTGGAATGTATCAATGAATTTCTGCAAAAAAATATTGTCATTGTATTGCAAATAAAGTGCAAATCAAAATTCAGCATTTTCCCCCATCAAACGAACAATCATAGTGCATGCTTGCCAGACTTCCATTTACCTCAAAACAACAGATTCATGGGTGGTATGTTCATGTGCAATGTATTCAGTAGAGCTGCTAATTAGCCACACAAGCCATTTTTCTCACCACATACCGAAGCACAGGAGCACAGCGTGATGTACACAGAATACATGCATACCCCTTTTGGAGAGGTAGATGCCTTGAGATGACTTCTGAACTATTATGAATAAAACACAAATAAGACATGCTGCTGAGCAATTTTGTAAACCTACTCACTTTGAAGTTTCTACAATAATTAAACGCTTTACCAGATGCAATGAGATCTCTGAGATTTGACAAGTTAAAGGCAGTCATAATTAGGAACCTAGCTACCATGGTCTCTCCTACACCTTATTGAAGTTAGAGATTATTAACCTTCTGATTAAATAGAATATGCAACATTTCTACAGACCTCCGGTTTTCGTCATCTATTGACAGAACAAGAGCTTTCTACTTTCTGTGCTTGCTTTGTTAAAAGTCAGAAATCAGTAGTTTATTCAGTCACAGGAGCTAATTTTACAAAACAAGCAGCAACATGCAGTTGATTATCTGAGAGAAAAATCCAGTTCTAAATGTATTTCATGCACATGCAGTGCTATATGAACAACAGAGGGCTCACAGCCGCAGAAAGCCTTGCTCAGGGCCCCTGCAAAAGGTGGAAGACTTTTGTTTCAGAGCACTGCTTGAGGCCTGGCTCTGCCTGAGCCAACAGGCTTTACCAGATATTGCCCCTCAGCTACTGCAGTCTGCTGTTGCTTCTGGCTTACTTAGTTGCATCCCTTCTTTCTCCCTGTTGTATTTTTTCTTGTTCAGATATATCCATGGAGTCAGTTCAGAGCACTTTGCTCTCCAAGCTTTGGGCATCTGTTGGTCTTGTTATGAAATCCTACTATGTGAAAGGAAGAAAGAAGCCTACTTCCCCAGGCAGTCCAAAATGTTTCCTAACATGTTCAAAACACAGTGAACTGTTTTCTTACTGTGGCTGTAGTTGTGCTCCTCAGCCAAAATCAAACACAGATATTACACGTAATATAGTATGCAAAGCCCAATGGCTCACCGGGTTTGCATTTTGTGAGAGGCTGTTGTTAAAATACTGCCAAGCTCCATCAAAGCACTGGTCTGCCTTTTGGTCAAGATCTAGAGGGAACCTCGTGTGGTGATACACAGCATGCACACTGTAGAAATCAGCTCTAAATCTCAAGGTTCGTGCTTCAGTAAAATTTGGATTTGGTTTTACAGCGACTTTTGGATTGATAGTGTGATGGGAAGTGTAGTGCATGTGTTAATTATACTTCAGTGTATTTTGCAATTATCAAATAATTGTCAACTGCATAAACAATAATAAATGTCTTTGAAGCATTCAATTTGAAGTATCCTTGTAAGCTTGCTTTGTCTTACTAATAGTGCGTGCTAATACTGCAGAGCCCTGATCGAGACTAGTGCCCAGATCTCCGTACCCCTCTTTTTTCCTTCTATTCTTAATTATGACAAGGTATACTCTCTTTTTCTTCCCAGCCTTGCAGGCAGTGATGGAACTTCACGTTTATTTCTCTGGGTACCAAAATATTAGGTAGCTTGCTCGTCTTTACAACATGAGGATTAATGGGTCGTTTTTGAGGCAGTCTTCTCAAGGGTAATTCCTGCTGAGTTAAGGATGGTTATTTGTATCCTGAGCCCAGAGGCAGGATGGTTCTTCTGTGCATTTGAACCAGGAGTTGGCATACCATCATGAAAGTGTCTGAACTGCTTTCTAACGAGCCCCTGGGTGCAGTGACAGGGAGTCTGGCAGAGGAAGCAGGGTGGCAGTGCAGAGGGTTCTGAAGGAAGTGGATTAATTGCTTTACTTTATGTCCTTTGAAGCAGAAAAATGCCTCTAGCCAGTCGTTCAGCACTCAGGGTAGGTAACAGGCCTGTTGAAATCTGCAGCAAGGAATATAAAGGATCTGAGGGAAGAGTCACTCTTGCCACTATTTTTTCTCTTAAGTGTAAATGAATCATCCCACGAGGCAAACAGCTGTGTCAGGGTTGCAGGAAAGTGTAAATTGCTATCTGTAATGCTTTATATTTGGACAGCTATGAAACAAGAAACATTCACCTTCTGATCTGGAATTACTCTCTCTGCTCATCCAGACTCCCCAAACAGACACAAATTGAATGAATCTGTCTGGCATCCAAGATAACTGAAGCACAGGACACTGTGTTACCTACCATCTGAAGCCACAGTCAGAGATCCTCCACAGTAGATGCTGTCCAAGCTGTAAGAAAAGCTTCCACTTTTCCCACAGTTGAAAACATACAGAAAAGCACAGTCCCAGATTTTATACAATCTAATCTGAAACAACTGACTATCAATAAAATAAGGAAGAAAGCAAAGCAAGGAGGAAATTCAAGAGAAGTGGCAATGGCATCGTGCTGGTACTTACAGTGGAAGTCCTGAATTATTCCCTAGTTTTTAAGAACTTATGCACAACCCCTAGCTTTAACACAGGAAAGCAGAAATCTTGTGCCCTGGGTACACTGTCATCACATCCTAGAGTAGTTCCTGCTCCAGCACTCAGACTGACCGCCCTCCCCACTCCCAAGGGACAGCTCAGCAAAGCCACAAACCTTCTAGCCTGCTTTTCACCCCCTCAACCAATCTGCAAGGTGACTGTGATGGTAAACACACTTTGTATGTAGAACGAGAGCAGTAAAGTGCTCAACTAAATGTTCTTCCCAAATCCTCTTGCCTCTCTAAATCTAGCATCTTCCAAAGCAGAAGCATCTTCCTCTTCTAATGTTTGTGTCCTTGAAAGGTCAGGTTTTATGTGTGGTTGTCACGGCGGGATCAAAGGTATCTACATAAAAGAAGGCCATGTCCTTTTCCTGTAGGAGAAGGAGCTGAATTTTCAATATCTTTTCTATGAGCCAGGATCTGATAGAAGATTTCTGCAATATATTTAATTAAGCCAATAGATGAAGTTGGGAAGATGGACAGGTTTTTAGTACAAATTCTTTTTTAAAACACAAGGCAAAGTAAGTGATGGTTGGAAATAATTGCTCTGAGATTTAACTTAATTATGCTAATCAATGGTGCAGTGGCAGCTTTTGGACAGAAATAAGTCGTTAAGAGCTGTGGAGTACAACAAGCAAGCAGGAGGGAAGTTATAGGGTCATTCACTCTTGCCAGGCAGTGTGAGACATACAAATAATCATCACCCGTGAAGGTCTGCAGAGCAGGAGGTATTTCACAACACACCGTATCTGTTGAAGTGTGAGCATCTGCCAAAGAGGGCAGAAGGGTCACAGTCACCAAGGAGAACATAGTCCCAGTAGGATGCCCTGAAAGACCCAGCGCTTAGCTGCACAGTGGAGACAGAGCTGAGGCTGCAGCTCAGGTCACTACGGGCCAGCAAGAGCCAGCTGTGTGCCCAGGGGAGTGTCGGCTGCTCCCTCCTGCCACTCCACCCATTCCTTGTCCCCACACAACTCTCAGTGCCGTTGCTCAGCCAGCTGGCAGGGAATGACAGGGACAACTAATCTGGGTCACAGCTAAACCAGAAAAATAAAGGGAAAGAAGATACTATCGGTTTCCTACTCTGGTTCACAGTATGGCTATCCAGGATCTTGTCCCTGCATAAGTGAAGGGACAGCACAGGGTAAAAGAAGGCTTTAGGTGTCATTTCTGCTTTAAGGCAGCTTAAAGCCTTTGTAGATTTACAGGCTATGATAGCCTAAAGTAGCTGCAGGCAAATCTCTTGGCTGTCCAGGATGGTGGCAGGAGAGATTTTTGAGATAATTTTTATAACCCTAAGGATTAAGAAATGTGTGTAACTTAGGTTTCAGAGAATACAAGGAAGTAGAGGAAGGACTGCTTACTGACTAGGGAGCACAGAGATCTCTGGAGCCACACTTCACAGGACACTATACTGCCCACACGCGAGCTCCCCCTGCGCCCTGTGAGCCCATGCTGGACACAGCTGAGCTTCCAAGGGAGGCACTGGGTTGTCCCTGCCCACTGATGGCATTAACCTGTCGCTGGGGCGGGAGAGCCGGAGGCAGTGCAGGTTATAGCTCTGGCTGGCCTGGCCCTCACAGCCCACAGCTGGGCTCGGCAGGATGAACACCACCCCCATGCTTCATCTGCTCGCTGGGCATTTTTTGCAGTCATCTGTGCTTTCAAGCGTAGCCCCTTGTCAGTCTGCTCAAGGTAGATAATCCCTCCGCGGGAGCTTACGGACTCCAGGATTTGCTTTTTTTGTTGTTGTTTTGGGGGTATTTTGCTGCTGGCTGGTTAGTTGTCTGGTTTGGGGAGCTTTGGGATGCAAAAAAAATCAGTAACATGAAATAAGTCCCAACTTCCCAACAACATTTAATCTGGGAATGCAAGTCTTGCAAGTCAGCCAAAACAGGCTGAACTGAACCATCTAAAATGATCTAGTTTGTGCCATGAAAACAAATGTCCAGGAGACAATATTAAAAAAAAAAAAAAGCATGGAAATAGAGGGGAAGACTAATTAGAACTTGAAGTAAGAAAATAGCAAGAGCAGACATTCCTGGCTTTAAAACACTAAGGTTAAGAAAAGATGCATGGTGCTGGGTAAAGAAAAGGGGGAAATGCTAGCTATAAGGTGTCTTGCAGACAGGCATTTAAACTGAGCCTGTGATTCTCTAGAAGTACCTGGGTCTGAGCAAACTGAAACTGCAAACACCAGCAAACCATCTACTACTGAGGAGCTGCTAGAATCAGATTAGGGGCACTTGTTTTGCTAGAGTTTAAGATCAGCTTTGACATCTCCAGCTGTGGTGCTGCAACACAGCTGAGCTAATTCAATGATTTGCTGCTGAAAGGCACAACTCTCACCCCTGTTCCCCAAACCAGGAGCAGCAGGGATGTGTTCTCTGGTGCTGATATTCATGTTTATCTGACCTTGAGATCTGGCTCAAGGACAATCTTGGAAACAGTAACTCACTTTTTGCCTTCTGCACTTCCATCCACTCCGTAAGGCTAATTTTACAGGGTGGAAGAAAACAACATCCTGCATGCACAAAAGAAGAACCACAGAGCAGAGAAGGGGAAACAGCTTAAGAAGAGATAACTGAAGCATTAAGCCTGAAATGGTAAATTGTCTATAATGCAGTAATAAGAAACCCGGAGCTTTTAGCTTTCAAGTGGGCTTTAAAGTGACAAATTGTGTGACTACTTCTAGCCTGCACAATTGTTTGCTGTTTACAGTGATAATGCCTTTTAACCTATGCTTGTCAGGTGTGGGAGGCTGAATGCCAGAGCACATATATACTCTGAAGAATTAGCTGACTTGTTATTTCAAAATTAAATAGTCTTTAACAACTTCAATGTGGAGGCAGATGTTCTATCAGTACAATATACTTGCCTTTTCAACCCACACTTAAAGTGGCTTCCTAGATTCCTTTGGTATAGCAGACAGCATACCCTGTGTCATTGGTCATGATTATTAGTGACTCTTTGACAGTGGTCTTCTGCATGGACATTAAATCTGTCAAAAAGTCTGTTCTGCAGACTCTTAAATCACCACAGACAAAAATAAAGATAAAAAAGAAAGTTGCTCCATTAGAAACATCTGTGGGACAAGCATTTAGCAAAGACTACATCCATATTTTGAACTAAGCAGTGCACCAGAAATTAACCTCTGCTTTGCTACATATCATATCAGCACCAGTCTGTGGATCTTCTCTGTTCTATGAAAGTAATGTGAAGCATGTAAAAATCAGGATGGCATTAAATGCTGTATGAGGTAGTACAGGTGTTTGTAAATTAGTGTGTCTGACTTTCGGAGTAGCTTAAGAAAAATGGGCTTCTGCAGGTGCCTGGCTACTGTGTGTTCTGTCCTTGTAATAACTAAAAGTCAGCTGCTGATGACCATAATACACAAATGTGTGTAGGCTCTGGTCTCATGAGGGCTGGTGCTATCAAAAGTGGTTCACATTGTTGCAGCATATGTAAGCTAAAACTGCCTGACTTTGTTTCCAAAGTCTAGTAAAACTCCTATTGTCAAAAATACTCCCAGCTCTGGGAGTACAAATAATGGAGGGGAGCTAACCTGAGCTACTGCTGGTGAGAAGGATAGAGAAGACCCATAGAGAACACTCCCTATTTACACTGATGATATAAGTCAGCATAGTTCAGGTTTTGTGCCTTGGTGACAGCAGGCATCATCCTGGCATATTTGATTTGAAACACATTTACTGACCAACTGAAAAGAGCAATGTGCGGGCCTATTCCCACAATAAAAAAAAAAAAAAAAAGTGGAAGTGTCATCCACCAAGGGGTTTGAAGATATGTTTTTTAATGACACATAGAGCAGCACTGAACTAACACTGCATAATCAGAGTAAAACCCTGCTCAGACGATTTAATTTTTAACAGAGTGGAAAACCGTATATGCCTAAGGCCCCTTAACAGAGACTGACCATCTTCTCTCCCTTGGGGTGTGATTTGCCTATGAATTACAGAGTCTTTCTGAAAATCAGGTGCTCTGTCAACGTGTGTTTGCAGCATTTGCAGTTTGGCTCGCAGTGGTTTGTTATGTGGGGCATCCCTGAGCATTGGAAGTGCTCTTCTTGGGCTCTTATGTGCTTGTGTGTCCCTCAGCATGAAAAAGGATTAAATAAATTACCAGTAGTTTTGCATTTCACACTAGGAACTTTGCAATGAATTGCTGGGATGAATCAAGAATATTTTTCAGGCTATGTCTTAATTTGAGGAAAAATACCCCTCTGTATAAACTATATATAGATGTGCTTGTGCTGTCTTATGGCCTTATCCTTATCTAGAGAATATCAGAGGCCGATGTGATATCCTTCAGTACTCACTTTTTTGTTCACCTCTAAATTAGCTCAAAGATGTATGAAATCACAAGATGGCTCAGAGATCCCTGCAGAATAAACAGTTGCAGAATATCTTCTGTGTTTATTCTAGCAAGTATTTGTACATGAATTATCATGTGTTCATGAAATGTCACAGCTTTATTTGCTTCTGCTGAGGGGAGGTGAATAACTGAGGCACAGAGCTGAAACATTTTACCTTTGAGGACAGGAAGGAGGTAAAATGCAATGTCTTAAAAAGTCTTAAAGTAGCTTCTGGGAAACTTGGATTTTAGTTCTTTAGTCTATTTCCATTTTAAGATGCTGAATTAAATAAATAAATGGCTGTTACTCATTTTTAAATGATATTTCAGACCACCCCCCCTAATCATGGGTTGGTGGTTTGTTTTTTTTTTCCTAAATATGTGCTTCTGAGAGTTGGAGTCTGACTTCTATGTGTAATATAGGGGAAATACCAAGGTTTTTAGGTAGTTATCTGGATGCAGTCTTCAACAACTATTGATTTATATGACATTCTTAAAAGGAGAAGATTTCTTCCTTATTTTTCTCACAGAGAGAATTCTAACCAAAACAACATGAGATTACAGTGCTAAGCAGATAAACATCTTTTGTTTATACCGACATGTAAACACAATTTTTCGTATCACTCTACTGAGTTGGTGGATTTTTGTAGCATCCTAACAAGATTGTTATGGCTACATTTCAAAATAAAAATGCAATAAATAATATATAAAAATACAAAAATACAAGGAAATGTAATAAGTCATCCAGTCAAGCAAGAAATTAAATTACAAGTGCTGTCCTTATTCCTGTGTTTTACGCCAAGAAAGATACTAGCATTCCCCAGGACTTCTGTAGCACTGCCTTTGCTTCCCTTCGGTCAGGAAGCAGAGATCGTGGTACATAAAGCTGTAAAGCTCCCCCCTGATGTAGTCGCGTATCTATGCATCATTAAGTATTGAGATTCATTACTGCCTGGTGCTATAGCAGTGCCTGTAAGTAAAACAACATTTTACGATTCAGCATCTCCAGAGAAGCGAAGTTCTCCAGGAGTCCTTTGGTAGGAATCAGGCTGCACTCAGAGACTGTTCCTTGGCTTTAAATCCCGTCAAAATCCCCTGGGAGGGTGGAGTTGTGAGTACCCATGAAAATAAGGTAACAAAACTTCCCTGGACTCGGAACTTCTGAGAAAGGGAGGAAATCACATAAAACCTTACACAACAGCCCTTTCACCTAAAGGGACCATCCAAATAAAAAGCGGCTCTCACTGGTTACAAAGAAGCAGAAGTCTGGATGGAAGCCCAGGGTGGAGTACTGTGCCCAGTAAACTAATTCAATATAACCGGGGTTTTGTCTGAGGGGGTTTTATCGCCACTGATCACATTGGGAGGCCACTGCAGAACCTCATTGCTTTTCTTATTTGTTTCTCTTAAACGTAGTCTCAGGCAGCCCCTGGCCACAGAAGGAAACCAGAGGAATAAGCCTAAACTGCTGCTGTACTTAATGACACAATGACTTGATGATGCAATTTGGTATATAATTTGGTATACATATTTGCCATGCCCGGTTTTTAAATAAATATGATTTAGTATTAACTTAAAAAACTAGAAAGAATGTAAGTGTGAAAGTGACATCTCAGAGTTATTTATCACCTGTTCTGTGCTTTTTTGGTGCATGGGGCAGAACTACATCATATCTATTAAAACAAATGCAAATTCAAGGTTACAGAGGAGAGTATTAGATATAATTACATAGCTCAAATTTAAAGGACAACCCTGCAGCAGTGCTAGAAGAGATTGCTATTGGATTGTTAAGTTTCAGACACCCTTATTTTGTGTTTCTTTCCAATTTTTTAGTATCAACTGTGAGAGTCCCTTCAGAAACATATAACTGTCTTCTGGGAGTTTTAAATAGTCATTTAAATCAATATACTGACAGGGACTGAACAGCTTGACTGAGTTTGTTGAATCTTCTTATTGGAAATTCATGTCACATACAAGAGAGAACTGGGTAAGAGCTGCTAGCTGTCACAGTACTATGTGTCCACAAATTCATTAGTGGTCTAAGCCCAGTAAATAGCCCAGCAAAGCCAGCAAGCATACCAACTGCTGCAAGAGAGATGTTTGGCATTAAAATCTTCAACTATCTTTGTAAGCATACAAGATGCTTTCCCAAAAAGTCACTGCAACCTCAGAAAAGGGTGAAGGACTACACTGCATACAGAAGCCAGGCAAATAGCAGGGAGGGCTACAATGGGGAGATGAGTTGGGCCAGACCAGGGTGCCACCAGTCTCCCCTGTGACAGCTGTGGCACCAGGGAGCCACACTGGAGCTGCCACCTCTCCATCTATTCTGTGAAGGAAGCAGACTCCTCCATGGTATGTCCTGGGTGGGATGTAGCGGTGAACCAAGTGCCCCGTGGTTGTGGAGCCCCGTGCCCTGACATGGAGCTGGGAGCCATGCAGCCATGGACCAGCACTGCGCCATGCACCCTAATCTAATAATTTTTCCCACTTTATTGTTTTTTCTTTTGGGGGGGTGTGTTGGTTTTTGTTGTTGTTGTTTTTAAATTTTATTTAATTTTATTTTTTCATTTAATCTTTGTTATTTTTTCCCACTTGCAGGAGCTTACAACCTCTCTGCTGTTTCAAAACTCTCTTCCATAATATGCCTCCACCCTCTGGGGTAAGCCTCAGCAGGATGGTTGTGCAGGCCCAGCAAGTTTAAAGACCTTCCTTAAAGTGCCTTGGAACTTCGTAAAATTGGAATCTGTAATAGTAAAAATAAAGGGTTTTCCTATTGTGTATGCCATACTACTACAGGGCATGAGAAGTTTACCCACTGTGTCAATTTTCTAAATTGCAAAGCAAGCTAGCCTACCATTTCCTATTAGATTCGGCGATTGTCTCTATACTGGTTTGGCAGTGCTGTAAGAAGATAAAACTGTACCAGATAGTAATCTGCACAGCAAGCATTTAAAGATAATTCTTACATGCTGCAGGCTAGGTGACACAATTTAGGACCAAAGAAAACACTCAAATTTATTGTAGACTTCTCAGATTAGGCAGGAGTTTAACAATATATTATCTTTCATAGGTAAAGGTACAATGGTGAGCAGTTATTATTAATCCTTCTTGCACTTTCCACTTAATCTTCTTGTTTCAGATCTTTTGATGCATTTTGGCTAGACACAATGAAATATTCCCTGTGCGGCTGTGCCAGGTTGATATTGGTTTTGTTTGATTTCACATACTTTAGCCTGCAGAGGTCAGGACAAAAGCCATTGCTTTACTTACATTAAAAGTGTTTTCATGTCTTCTGCTCACACTTCTATCCCCTCCAACCTTGCATCCATAACCTCCTGCTTAAAGATAGCATATTGACTGCATGGAGTAGTAATGGGAGAGCGAGAACAGGGAATACTTCTGAGCATCTCTTCCTATGACAAGGCACTCAAGTTAGATCAAGTGAGGGACTGTAAAAGATCTGCATTTGTATGACTGCAACTGATCATGATGTAACATTCACTCTCTGTTTCTGGAAGCTCCAGCTCTTGCCATGCTGCACTGTGCATTTGTCCCCTCCCATCACCACGAAAAAACAGTGAAACAAAATGTCCTGCCTTCTGGGCGTACTTACAGTGAGATTCCCTTTGCTGCATGCCTGTGGGAGGCTTTGAAAATGAAGGAGCTGAGGAGCCCAAAAGCCTTTCTAGACTGCGAGTTGCCAAGTGAAATGAGTCCCAGAAAAACGCGGCATGGCAGCACAGCTCGCTCAAGATGAAATGGCAACTCACCAAGTCAGTTTAAGGAGAAAGAGTAACTTAAGAATACCTGGAGATAATTTTATAACTGGCAAGACAAAAAAGCAGATGGTTCCCTAAGACCTGGTAAGGGAACAGGTATGTGTTACTAGAGGTAACTGAAAAACCTGATTCCTAGTTAAAAAAATGTATGTAGGGACCCAGTGCAGAGGGAGAGAGGACAAAGAACAGTAACAGACTCCTGTAAAGGAAGCAGGCAGAACCCACTAGGGGATGTTGGGTTATGCGACGCTTTTTATTGGAATAAAATAAAGCTATTTTGAGAGATCCTTGGTCCAGATGACTGCATGGGCACTACTTAGAGGGGATGCCTGTGAGAGCAGCTTAGAGGCATGGACTGCCAAAATATGATAAAAAGATAAATAAAAAGTATGTGTTTGAAAATATTTTAAAACAGCCATTCATTTCTGAGGGAAGACAGCTGGAAGAAACATAAATGAATACAAATATATTAAAATTACATGAGAGGAAGCAAGTGGTTTACACATTCATGTGGAGTCCAGGCCATTCAGTGAGTCTTGCTAGTTGGCCTTCCTATCAACCCAGATTTTGCTATACGACTTACGTTGACAGCTAAATCCTTACTTACTCTGACTCAAAATGCACTAAAATGGTGCCCAGACCTTGGGCCTCAACCATAAATTTAAAATAATTTATATGTGGTCTGAGGCAGCAGCTAAGCATCGCCATCAAACCTGGAGGTAATTACCTGAAGATGCACAACAAACTTATCCCCTGTGGTCCCCTCTGCAACACCGATCCTTCTCATGCCACTGCAGCCCACAAGAAGCGTGGGAGAAGAGGTGAGCCTTGCTCTGTGGCTCAAGCTCTATTTGAAGTAAGTCTGTGGACTATAGAAAAGTAACACAACAGACCTGTAGGCCACAGGCCTGGCTCCAGCCTCCTGCACATTGAGTAAGGTCCAAGCAGTGGCTGGAGGCTGAACCCTCCTCAAGATCAGCAAGATCTTCAGTGTCACTGGTTAAATTTTCTACATGTAGTACAGAAAGGAGCATTGCTTCCTCAGGGAAGCAATCACACAGGCACTGTGTGCTGCTCTTCAAGCTAATCCAGCCTCATACACTGAAGTAACATTTATGGTCAAGAACAAGACTAATGATCACAGCAAGATCCATATCCAAAAGTTACAATCTCACAGCTGGGGAAAAAGAAAAACAAAACAGAATGAAAAAGGCTCTCCTAAAAAATGCTGCTATGTCATCATCCCGTAAGAACTAGGATCTCATAATGTCATCAAGAAGCAAACTCAAACAATAAATGTCCCCACAAAGCTTCAATAAAAGCAGAAGATATCAGTCTCTCCAGATGGAGCTGCTCCATTTTTTATAAATATTTAAATATTCATTTGACAAGAGGGTGAGACTGACAGCAGCTCAGTACTGAAGACGCTCTCAAGGGATCTCTCAGACCCAGATTAAAGTTCTATCACAGAATAATACAAAGTATTTCTCTAGGGTTTGCATCAGGATTTTTTTTTTTTTTCTGTTCCAGGACACATTTCTGTTAAAGAAGACAGAGAAAGCAGGAGACTTGCCCTGGAGCAGTGCATAGCTCACTTATAGGGTGTTCACCTGGGAAGCGAAGGTGATGCTTGTAACTTGAGTGCCTTAACTAGTGGCTGTTGGGGTAAAGTTCCCTCACACTTTCCCAGTGCCTTCATCCCTCCCTGGGAAAAAAAAAGAAAGTCTCTCTGGCTCAGAAAGGATCCCTACCATCGAAGACCAGTTTTGAGAAGTTAGAATTTTCTGATGGAAAACATATTCCACTGGAAAGCTCCCAACCAGCTCTATTTAAAACAATGCTGACTGTAATTGCACATAGTTTAATTTAACCGAGTAAGATAGAGTTCAAACCCTCCTGGTTGCGCACAGCATCTTTAGAGTGCAACAGATCAGTAAAGGCGGTGTGCTTGTTATTTAAGTGAAGAGCAATATTACTAGATAGCTTATTTTCATTGAAACTGTTCGTAATGCAACTGGGACAGACATTTTTCAAGAGGATTTCCTGGCCTCTGTATCAGCAGCAGATGTAGCTGAAGGTTTTGAACTGACTAATACATGTTGTGTTAATAGACTTCCTTGGATAATTCTTTTTGTCTACTTTAGGAAGGAAAAAGGAAGAGTGGCTTGTCTTGGTCTAGTACCCAGGCTATACTAGTTAAACTAAGAGCACAACCTTGCATGTCAGTGCTGTATCAAGGCTTATTATATGTTTGACTTGCCCTTGTAAATGTAAATTAGTTTCCATTTTTAAAACTAACTCAATTTATATCTGCACACCAATTTAATTTAGATGGATGCCACTTTTCTGTTTAGGAATTGGAATTCACTAGATTAGCAGAGGAGAGGTTTGATGCAGACAGGAAAAGAGAGATGAAAATTCAAAAGAAGAAAAACAAAAACAAGCTAGGAAGAGAGAGAAGAAATAACAAGAAAATGGATGCAAAGTTTTTGTAAGGCAGCTGGAAAAGAAATCTTTCAAGTGAAGCACTGCTGACCACTTGCAGACAGAAAAATGTGGTCATAGGGAGGGACAATTACAGAATTGAGAAGTAGAGCAACATGCTCAGGGACCTGAATTGCTGAAAAACTGGCAAATAAATCCCAGATTTTGATAGGAAATGAAAAAAACAAACAAACAAACAAAACCAACCACATTGAAAATCAGCCTGGAGGCTATTCCTGTGGACATTAAACAAGTTCCAGTACTTTCAAGTCCTGTTTCAGGAAGGACCTGACTACATATTTAAGTTATCAATGGGCTTCAAAGGCTCCAGCAAATTCTACTTTTTCCTTCTTGGTTTCCTCAGTGACTCACACTTCTTTATCTGTGTCAGTGCAATGTCCTCGCAAGCTTTGCAATGAACTTTGCTAGGAGCTAAAATATCCTCCAAAGCCCTGAAATGACTTTTTGCACTGTTTGGTGACTTTATTTCCAAAGCTGCATGTTTGTATACTGCACAGCTTTCAGTTCTTCATGCCCATGCACAGAGAGGTTTGCTGTCCTCCAGCCTGGCACACCTCCATATCTCTGCTGGTTTAGGTGAAGAACATAGTGGTAACTGCACAAGAGATTTAGGTCAGAGGTTTGGGTTTTGCTCTGTAAAAGGTCTGGAGGCTTAACTTCAGACAAAAAAAGCATATAAACTAGGTGTTGAGCTTTTAGTTTAGAAGAGTGCCTTAAAATTCTGGAGGGCTTTTTCGCTTCGTACCACTCAAACAAGTTTAACAGTGAAGTCAAGAAACACATTGTTAAAAAGCTCAGGTATGCTCTGTTGTTTTTTTTAAGGTGACAATACTGAGGGGAAAGCTCATTTTTTGAGCAGAATGAATTATTTTTGCATATTATGAACTGTATTCTAAACATGTTGCATTTGGACCTTTTAAAATACTTTTTTTTTGGTGAAAGTAGAACAGTAAGCACAACAAAGAACTAGTTACTAAGTTTCTCATGATCTAATTACTCATTAGTCCTTTTTATTGTCAGATATCATCTTAAAGACACTAACAGCATTAACCAGAGACTATGCTGCAGAGACAACACATTAGTTTCTTACAGACATGTAAGACCCCATCCAACTTCCATAGAGTCAGAGGAAGGTGAATCAGTCTCCAACTTGCTATTTGCATGGAATTCAAGCTTTTGATCTACAGAGAATTTTGGCCATCTCCCTGCATGAGGGGGTCCCAGGGCTGCCTGCCGCTCCCAGCTCCCTCTCCACTGAGCTCAGGAATTGGCAGCTTTATCATGGCCTCCATGGTACGCTGAGCTGTATAGTTGGGTTACTTATGTCTCCATTCCTTTATCTTTCCACCTCCTGTCTGGCAACAAAAACTATTGAAGCAGCACAAAGGCAAAGCTGATCACAGCGCCGGTTTTCTATGCTGTTATCTCTATCCTTATCCCTTCCATCTCCAGGTTCTTATGCAAACTGAACCAAAACCAACTCAAGTGATTCAGAAACCTATAGATCCCCAATAGCTGGAAATTAACTTCATTTTAACTCTATCAGGAAGATAGATTTCAGTGGTCTTTTTTTTTTTTTTTTATTGGGACAAAAATAATCTACGCTCAAGCCTAGCCCTATGGTGCTTCTTTAACATTAAAAAGCAAGAAGATAATAAAGAATGCAAATGTTCAGACAGCTGATCACAGGGAGATGCTGTTTGAAGTAACAGTTCTCTCTCCCCCTCTGCTGCAGCTGGGTTACTTTTAATTATTAGTGAGGAAAATAACAGGTTCAATAGATGTGGATGCAAGCTCATTTTCACCACCAGTTGACTTCTGCAACTTTCACAGCAACACTGTGTTTGAGAACATGGACAAGTTTACACTAATGATGACTAAGAGTATTGCTCATAACTCTGAATATTAAATAGAGCATGGGGATAATATGAAGGACACTTCTGGATCACAATCATGAGGATTGTCACAAAACACTACCTTAAAAACTAATGTTCAATCCTTAGCTTTCACACACACATCCCAGTGCCCTTAGACAAGTACACATGATTTACAACCACTCAGACATAGATTTCTACTCCACTTTCCCAAAAGGCTACAGTAGCACCTCAGTTTGAACATAATAGAGAGCAACTGAGTGTAGGGGCATGAGATCCCCACCACGTGCATGGAGAGATGGGAGAAGCTGCCAGCGGAGCTTCATTGCTCTGCCACTGCCTGACCTGTCCCAGAGGTAGAGGGAGTTGTGTGCAAGGCTGCCTTTAGAGCAGGAGAGAAAACAGGAAGCAACGTGTCAATAGCCATCTGAGACTTAGATCTATAGGATCATTTCCATCTCTTCTACTACATGTGAGATGAAAAACTGTTACATACCTTATGATTCAGTAGACTACAGTCAACCAAGAGATGGTGGCAAAGAGAGGGACACAAACAGATAGATGTGTACCTGCAGTCAGTCACTTACTTTGGATTTCCGGCCCCTGGCTTCTTTCTTCGGAATATGTTGAGGAAAGTGTTGGACTTGCAAGGTGCCTTGCCATCCCCGACATGCATACGCACCACGTCTGAGGTGGTGAAGGCACTGCGGACATTCCTCTCAGGCTTGGCTATGATGATGTACATCTTAGGAGTGAACATGCACCCCAGTGCCACTGTCACGCTCAGACTCACTGCAAAACAGGTGGTGATGATCTTGTAGTTGCTCCCAAAGTAGATAGGCACAAAGGCCAGCCAGATGATACAAGTGGTGTACATGGTGAATGCAATGTACTTGGCCTCATTGAAATTGGCAGGCACATTGCGAGTCTTGAAGGCATAGTACGTGCAGCTCATGATGAGGAGTCCATTGTAGCCCACGGGAGCTACGACGCCTAGGTTGCTGGTGTTGCAGATAAGGTAAACTTCCTTAATGCTGGGGTAGGAGAGGATGGGCATCGGGGGCTCCAGGATGATCAGCGTGATCACCAGCGTCAACTGCACGCTGATCAAGATGGATGCAATGACCACTTGGGCCCATGCACTCATGAAACGTGGCTTGCGGGTACAGATCTTCTTTTTGCTGCCTGCCAGGATGCGAGCAATACGGTTGGTTTTGGTCACAAGGGCAGAATAGCACATGGCAGAGGAGAGACCCACCAGAAGGCGCTGGAGGTAGCAGGATGTCGTGGTGGGTTTAGCTATAAGGGTGAAAGGGCAGACATAACCCAGAAAGATACCAGCGAGGATAATGTAGCAGAGCTCCCGGCTGGAGGATTTGACAACAGGGGTGTCCCTGTAGAGCACAAAGATAAGGGTGACAAACATGGTGACCAGGATCCCCAGGCAGGAAAAGGCCACGGCCACAATAGACTCTATATTGCTCCATTGGAGGTACTTTACAGGGATGGGTTCGCAGCCTGCAGTGTACAGAAAAGAAACAGAGTGTTAGAAAGGATTACTGCTTGAAGAAAGAACTTTTTACTTCTGGCTCCCAATATAATCCAAACATTAGCTGATGCCTGTGTGCAAACCATTTTACAAAGGGGTGAACTGCAGCACGGAAAATTCGGATGAAACATGTTCAAAATAACGCCATCGGTTTTAGGTGTCCCAAACATTTGCTTGTGATGCTACAAAAGGAAATGAGATTTGGAAATTCTTTCCTGATTTTTCTTGAGATACCTGCTGACCAGCCCAGCATATCAAAGGCAGAGCTGGGAACGGAACCCAGAAAAACTCAGCACCATCCCTTCATTTCAGCAGGGAAACGATTGCTACAAATCAGAATATGTAGCATTTTGACCTCCTCAAGCTAACTTATTTTAATCTTCATCAAAATCACTATAACTTGACCCATGACATTTTTGTGAGAGTGATTTTACAAATAATAGAAATTACTTAGAGATCTGTAGGCAAGAAAACAGTAATGAATCCAGTTGTGATGGAACTACACCGTAGATACTGTAGCTTTTTAGTTAATTTCTGCTTTTTTCCCCTTAATATTACCTTATACTCATTTTGTCAAAACTTCTGCTCATTGTTTTTTAACTAAATAGTGTAACTTAATTCTTATGGAAAAGTCAAACCCACAAAATACGCATGCCTTCAAAAAACAACTGCAAAAGTTCTCCTTTATAACTAGTACAGATGTGCAAACATAGGTATCATTTGAGATAATTGTTCTCTCCCACACTCAAGTTAAAGGATCTTCTGGCTACCCTCCTCACTGTGCTGAAGAGGTAATAGCAGCAACAAACATTAAGAAAAAAAAAAAAAAAATCCTCTGTGTTAATAGGCTGTTATGGCTGTGAAGCTGAGTTACTGAAAATTTTCATTCTGGAATTTCCTAAATTCTGTTCTTGACTTAATAGTGCCAGAATGCTTTTGACATGTTTCTGTATCCCAAGGTAAGTATCCATGGCCACTTCTGCTTCTTGTTTCTGTCCTCCTCCAGTTTCCCTTAGCCCCAGATCACCTTTTGTGCCTTTTCCCCACCTCTCAAGTATCTTCCCTCCCAGTCCCTCACCATCCCCACCTCCACTCCTCTTCCAGTTCAGTTTTTTTCTAGGCAGTCACCTCTCTACCCAGATGTCTCCATTACAGACACTGCTGGTCCAGCTTTTCACTTCACTAGCTGCTCATCACCTCTGCCTGTATGGATGGTTGGATACAGCTAAGAAGAGCCAGGAAAAGGCAGTGATATTTGTGACCTTATAAGAAAGGCATTTTTTCCCTCTCAGTTTTGCTGCTGAATTTTAGCAAGGGCCCAGATATTGTGATGAGCAAAAGTCACACTCAGACTCATCCTCCTCAGTATGGAGTATATCTACAGAAACCAACCTCTATGAACTAAAAACTTCTGAGCCCACAGTTTTTATCAATTTATATGCATCTTCCACAGGGTGACAGAAAATTACCAACTGATACCTCTACCAAAATGTTAAGTCCTTTCCAAATATAGGAGATATAAACAGATGTATGAATCAGGGTTGAACAGTATTGCTGTAACCTCATTTTGAGAAACAGAAGAAGAAAAAAAGGGGTTTTGCTGAAAAAAAAAAAAAAATCAGCCTAGGGCAGAGTCCTGACATGGAAAATTTCTGCTCGAACTTTTAATGTCTGCCCATGTCACATGAACTGAAGGAATGTCTTATAATTCTGTACTCTGCCTCTAAGAGTACCAGGCTGATTTAACTACAGGTAATGATGTTACACATACCTGTAACATCACAAACAGAAGAAATGATAGCAGGTGCATCTGGAGGTCTTCTTTTATAAACTAAAAGAATTCTGTTTTGCTCACAGTGGTCTGTTCAAGACTCAGACAGGTGAGGAAACCCACTCTTCCAACTGGTATTTTTATGTTGAAATATGGAGGAAAAGCTTTTTATCAGAAGTGGGAACACCTGGCCATTGGCCACAGCAGCCCTGAATGGAAGTTGTCTCCTTTTTGATTTAATAAAAGACAGAATCAGAAGCTCCTGCTTGTTGATCAATACATGCAAAGCTCTTCTGAAACAAGAAGCCAGCCTGTGGTTGTTGGGAGGGTTAAGTTTCAGTGTGGGCTTTAAGCTTAGCAACATCAAGCCATATTCGTATTATTCCATCTTAAATTATATTTTCAGAGCCTTAGCCCTGATTCAGCATTGTAGTTAAGCCTATTGATTGCTTTAAGCTTATCCTGTGTAAGGTATTAGAAATTTGTTTCGTTAAATCAGTGTAACTCCTGTGCACTAGCAAGCCCCAAGAGCCACGTAAGATACAAGTGTTGCAAAAAGCTGCCTGCGCTGCTTATATCAGCAAACAGTTGCTGATTGTGAGCACCTGTGAAGGTGGATCATTTCTCAGCTAGGAGAAACTGGGCTTGGGAACCTTGTTGAGACTGGGGGAGGCTACCCATGAGATGGTGTACTTAGAGGTTAAAAAACCAAAATAAAACAAAACAAAACAAACACCAAAATCCCCCACAAAGCCCACAACAACTAATCAAAACCTCGAAAAATCAGACTAGTGACAAAAGCTTCACAGTTAAAAGTTTCCAGTAAAAAGCTGAAAGCTGTTTGATAGCTTTCATTTACTATTTTCCCCACACTTCAACAATGAATCATTTCCTAGAGTAGAAGGTTATTTTTTTTAAAAATTATATTCATACTGCAAGACCAATAAGATAATCTAGGATGTTTTCTGAGGTCATTAACACATCCCAGGAAACTGATGGCCCCAAACCTTTATGATTTATTTCATGATAACTCCGTAAATCTTCCTGTCCTACCTTGTTTTATTGCTTATTTAAGATGATTTATGTAAACTGGGTTTACTAGCTTGACATTCATTCTTCTTCTATTAAATTCTGATACTATAAAAGAGATCTTTTCTTGGCACAAGGCCTTAAGATACTGGTTTTAGTGACTATTTGTCAGGTCAGATTTTTATCATCTGTGGTGAGAAATCCTTTGTGCCTGCCTACTCTGCTTCAATGAACACATATTTAGGGGAAGCAGTTTTAAAAAAAAAATCTGTACATTTGAAAATAAAACTAAAATGTCAGGAAAGGATTGCTCAGCAACAGAGACTGATTTCAAATGGAGAGAATATACACCTTTAAAAGCATGTCTTAGGAAATGGATTAATATGTGCTTCATGTTTCTTACAGGGAATAATGATTTTAGAGCCTCCATCTGTGATGGAAAATGGGACTAAAACTGGATACATGCTTAGCATTTACAGTTTAAGGCAAAGGGAAAAACAACCTGAAATGTGAGATGTTATCATCTGTGTCTAGGTGCTATGGTGACTGGCAGGGTATGAATACAACAGACAAAAGCAAATTATAAAAATACATTTGATGGGAAAAATCCTAGCAAGAAAAGAGAATTCCATATTAAATGGTACCAATGGTGACTTCCACAAAGTTCAAGAACCTGAATTTATCCAGTTCAATCTCCCTTTTCTAAAGGCTAGCATGGAGTCAGCTTCTTTTCACATCTTTATACTTTGTACTGCAATTCGAGAAAATTAATTGCAAGGGTTAAAAAAAGAAGTTTTTTCCTCAATAAGACAGAATGAAGAGACTGTGCAGGAGCAGACTGCCATTTTGATGTTCTCTAGGAAATCAGTCGATGGCTATGCTGTCATTTGGCTCATGCTACTGTGATTTTAGCACAGCAGCAGTTCGGTCTCCTTGCTGAGAAGAAATGCAAATCAGCAGGTCATCTACTGATTTCATTAAAAGTTAATAGATTGCAACATGCCCCTGAGATTTTTTCCAGCACTGATGCTTTCCTCAACCCCTTTCAGCAGTGCCTGTCATTTTGACATGCCCCCTTTTGAGCTATTTTGGGCATCTGGTAGCACTGAACCATATTCACTCAAGTGCACATTGATCTCTCACTATGTTCTTGTTCTGCCTTATTGATTAAAACTAAGTCCCAGTTTTCTTCCCTGAATAGTAGATACAAACAATTCAGTGAATCTCCAAGACTAACAGAACACGGTTGTCTATGGATATCTGCTTTAAAATGACCAGACACTGGTATCCTAGGAGGTAGGAGTCGAACACGAGCTTTTGCAATGGTCAGGACATTTCTGAAGGGCGCTGTTGATTTTCTGGTGTCTAGTAATACACGACTTTTTCCACAATTGGGGGTCTTATAGAGGGTATTTTTCAAGAACTCCTCTTCATACAGCCCACTTACATGAAGGAACTGAATGATCACTGAGATTTCCTTATCCTGACAAATCTGTTTGGAGTAGGCTCAGTTGCGCACCAGAGAAGTGGCAGGGAGGAGGGAGCAGAGTGTGTTGGAGTAAGAGTTATGGGGTACAGACAGATACACACACATCTGGGACACGACCGTCGCTTATTTTCCATAGAAAACCAAGATAGACAATGTGCCAAGTTTCGCAGTATATTGTGAATAATAATATATTTTTAGCTGGAGAAGTAGCTAGCCTTCCCTCTCAAAATAAATTCTCTCTCTTGACTATAGTGACTAGCTTAACATCATCTCTTGGAAATATTTAATCAAGGTTTCAGTACTTTGTGTATGTTAAATGCTGCAGCAACACCTAATTGCCAGCCAGTCATACTAAAGGACAGAGATGTGATAAGTTGCGCATTTGATCATTGGCTAGGTAGTAAGATTGTTCCTCTGACTAGGAATGATGCCCTGCTGAATACTGGAAACCAAGATTTGCAGATGCGTCATGGGGCAGAGGTGCCAGTAGTATTTTACAGTGATACAAAGCAGACCTCAAGGTCAAGCTGGTGCTTCTCAGTGCATTAAACTTATTTTCTTGGGGTAATGATTACTGCAAAGCCCAGAACAGGTGTGGAGATTAGCTTTGATAGGTACAAAATAACAGAAAGATGCTATAGCATACAACTTATCCAAAGCATATATGCAAGGGAGACCAATTTTAGCTGTTTCCCTTTCTTCTGCCAGCCCTTCTGAGAATTTTGTTGATGTTTCTCTTGCTGGTGAGTGGAGTAAGAATGATCTCCATACCAAACAAAAATCTGGTAGTAAGTTACCAAATGGCCTGAAATCCCAGATAAAGTATTCCTAATTGCATGATAGAAAGATCAGAAGGAGTATCAAGCCAATCTGACAAGGATGCACTGAGTTCCTGTGATAATCACTGCTAAAATTACAGCAAATGTTGCTAGGTTCATTAGTAGTCTTAACAGCTTTATCAATGCTTATGCCAGCTGAAAGGGAGGAACAGACAGGCTATGTCATTTCTTCTCGGTAGAAATATTGCCATCTTTATTGTCACTTCTGTTGAACAGAGCCAAAAGATAGAGCACTTTTCACTCACCCTAAACTGCATTGAGATGTGTGTTTAATTATGTACCTTTTATATCTCTGCATCCTGTCGCCTTACTCTCCAGCACACATCATTCTCCATGTGCCCTGTAAACTGGGAATGTGTTTGGAAGGTCGTGTCCCTACCTGTCAGGTCAGCGTTCGGCCACCAGCCAAGCTCACAGGCTTTACACGTGAATTCATCCTGAACAAATTCATTCTCCTTGCAAGCAGTGCAAATCCAGCAGCAACTCACTTCGCCTTTCCTGATCACCTGTAATGCAAAATACATCCTCAGCTATGAACCTCCATAAGACAATGAAGGAGCACCCCCTCCCCAGCAAAGAGATACCTCCTGCATTGTTTAAAATATGACAGGAAGTGCTCAGCATGTTTCAAACAACTGGAAAACATGAATCCTGATTCTGTATCTAACCCTGCATATTAGAATTTGTGCTTAAGAGTTCAAGGATAATCTCTGGGGACAATTCTATTTTGGTTTGGTGGGAGCAGTTCTGAGTTAAAAGTACAAAGCCATTTTCCCTTTGGTACAGAGGCATGGTGAGTGTTATATTTTCAATCAAACCTGAGAAGAGGCTTAATCTGAGAGATGGATCAGGTCAGGACAAATAGCTCAGCCCATACTTAATACCTATTGCATAGTAAAAAAACAGTAAACGATGTCCAAGGTTAGAACAGAAAGTGATTCATGCATATATATATAGAGAGAGAGAGAGACAAAAACATGCACACACACATAAACTACAATTTACATGGAAGTCTTTTTGGGGCTCATTAAACTAGTGTAAATAGAAGTTCAAATAAGAGCACATTAAAAAATATACTGCTAAAAGGATGCCATGGGTTCTACTAGAAGATCAACCCAACATGCAGTGACCAAGAGCATGCTTCAGAACAGCTCTTTTGCAGACAAGTGTCTCTGAAAGCTGTATCTTGCTCTGCTGTGAAGGCTGCTAAGTGTAATGATCTAATGTTGAAAAGATGGTTTTCCCTCTTCTTAACGCCTAGTTTCATTATGCTGAGGCTGAAAGAAAGATTAAGGATGTCTCCAGCTCATGGGCCTCCAGCAAAGACTCTGGCTCTGTTTGCCAAAAAAGAGGAATCAAGCTTTCTCTCCAGGATCTTCCTATCCATCTATATGCAGAGCTAAGTGCAGTAGTGAAATATAAAATGTTTGTTTTATTGAATGCTGGCTTTGTGGGCTTTTTTGTTAACATTTCCTCCTGCAGTCTGTGGAGAGAGTCCAATAGACTTCAATGGGAGCCGAAGCTGGCATTTTTTATGCATGATGTTTACATATACACACATACACAAACTGCATAATGTCAAAAACAGGGAAAAGATGTTTGGGAGGGTAGTAAACACCAATAATGTTTCCCCCTCCAAGATTGTTGGAGTATGTCACTACATCTTTGCCAAATCATCAATCACTTTTTGTTTAGAGTAGCAATATAGAATTAAAAATCTGCAAATGTGCTTATTAAATGAAATTAGAAAGGAAGGTCTGCTCTAAGGTGATTTTCCTAAATGGGCTTCCTGCCATTTTAAACTTACTGCATCCATACCATTTTGATAGTGGTGGAACATGTCTTTATGTCGTCCAAACATGGCAGGTGGCAAATTATTTGCAGCTTGATACAAGTGTTACTGTTTGGTAAACACAGAGTGATTTCATTTGTGTTTCCATACCTCCTGTTGTGAACATGAGATACAAATAGGCTTTTTTTTTTTTCTTTTTTTTCTTGCAGGTGTTATTGCTGGAACTAAATATTGGATTCCCTTGGGTCATGTTATTTTCAGGATCGTCCCCCAAGTGAATCACAGCCACTGAATGTTGTAGGCAATGACTAAGTGAAAATCTTGTTCTTTCTCACATAAGGTGAAATTCAAATCCTGTTACACTAGAATATTTTGCATCACTATAAAGGGCAATTTTAGAAAACATGAGCCTATATATGGGATTGTAAGAGTAAGATGTTAATCTAGGAGCCTTGCTATACTTTTGGCTTTCCCGAAGAAAAGGAAGTCCTATCCCTTGGCTTGAAAGTAGCTTGCTTTGGTCTAGAGAAAAAACTTTGACTGGTTATTCACATTTCCATAGCAGGAAGAGTCTGAGGCAAACCTTAATCTGGCCCTTCAAGCAAGGCTCGCTGCACACTGATCGGACCATTCCACTTTTGTTCATCTGAATCCTGTAGTCATCGATGTTGAGCACGCCCTCGTGCCAGGTCCCAATGAGGACATAGTCGTAGCGGTTGGGCTCTATGTACTGCAGATTCATAATGTCATACCTGCAAGGGAAAAAGAGAAAGTGAGTCACTGTCCTGCAACACGAAGGAAAACAAATTACTTTGCCCTTCTCCTTCTGCCTTCATAAATATTCCCTTAACACCAGGGACTAGAATTTCATGGAAACACCAGATACTGTGGGATTTGTAGCAGAATCATGGGAAATGACAGCTCCGATTGCCACACAATTACTGATTGCCTGCCCTGTTTACATGAAACTGTCGGTTAAAAGTTGTGTGTGTCCAGGAGGAACTACACATCAAAGACAGAAAGCTTTGCTAAATATGCACATGCAGGCACTGTCTGGATGGTGTATTTTTCAGCCATGATGTCTTAAACATTTGCTTGGTGCCTACATACAGGTTGGTTGCAGTATAGCCCCTGCTAGGAGTTCTAATCAGTAGAAATGCTCAAACTAACTGAACTGGTATGCCATAAGTTAACCATAAGCACTGCTTCAAGTGTTTATATTACCCAACCCAGTGAGGCTGTCTGGAGCAGTTAGCAGCTCAGAATTTACTTCCTTGCCCTAGGCAAGTAGGAGAGAATTTCCCAAGGCTAATGTAAAGGAAGCATAAACCACTACTATAATAAATATTCAGCTCCCCTGCCTCCATCATTGCCCTCCATGAGTTGGACCTGATATGTGCACATGCCTTACTGCTAATTATTAATTTCCTTCTTTAACCCATAGAATGTAGCTTGTGCAAAGCAGTGATTAACTCTGGTGATTTCTTAGCAGGAAATAAGCAGGAGTGGGATAATGAATACTGGAGAGTGCACAGAGAAGAATCACAAAAGAAGCTGGACCTACAGCCTGGCCTCTTAATATGAGAAAGGAGAGGGCTTTGTTTAAAAAAGGACAAGAGAAAGAGGGCTGAAAACCAGAAATCAGCACTGGAGCTGAAAATCACAAAGCACCTTCTGTTTTTCAAGCCTGGGAGTCACTGCCTTGTTTTTATCTACTGGATTGTCTCAGTCTTTGGGGAAAAAAACAAAAAAAATCTTCTGTTTCTAAATGTTGCTGATCTGGGTGTGCTTTAAGAATGAAAGGTACGCAAAGTATGAGCCATAAATAAAAGTGGGCTGCTTGGTTGCGGGCAAAGAGAGAGACATATCCTTTTCTTTCCTTTCCCTTCTGAGGTTCAAATATGCAAAATTTCAACTCTGCTCTTCACAGAGGAAAGAGGTGCTAGAATTATTCTCTAGATGCCTGTTTTTCCTAAATGAGTCTTTGCAATCTCTCTAGTTAAAGATGATTTAAAGAAATGCATATTTACAACTGTATTTAGACTTCGGTCTTGCAAATATGCACGCTCAGATAATGCCAGCGCCACTACAGAGCTCCACTGAGTCACATGGGAAAAGGGACTCTTGATGAGTTCAATGGAGCTCCAAGAAGGAGGCAGCTCCATTGGTTGGCAATTGGCTACTAATTGAGGAGTTGCTTAGAAAAGAGGTAAATTTCAATTTTACTAGGAAACTAATCCTTCTCATATCCAAGTTCTTGAAAAGAAGAACATTTTAAAAAAAAAAAAAAAAAAAAAAAAAGAAAAAAAACATAAAAAAAAAAAAATAAAAAAAAAAAAAAAAATTAAAAAAAAAAAAAAAAAAAAAAAAAGAGAAAGGCATGCTTTTTCCAGGATTGTGAAGAATTGGGACAGCAAGAAGCAATAAGAGCTGGGTACTTTAAAATATAGACTCAACAGACAGGAGTAAAATTGAGCAGGAATGTACATGTCTCTTCTTAGCAAGAAGAACCTGCTTGGATTTTAGTGTGACCTTCTATTAGACTGGTGCAAAATCAGTTATTCTGAGCTGGAAAACGAACTCAGAAAGGGGAATAAAAGATTACTAAAACCTGACATTGAACCTGCACAGATTGTTTTCATTTTTGCAAAAATACATTACAAGGCATAGAGTGGCATTAATACAATATCGATCAAGAGCTGGCAATTTCAGGGGTATGGTTGTAGGTTGAAAGCCATTCTTATGTGTTCTTATAATACTGTTCCCTTTTCTATTAGTTATCTGTGAAAAAAACAAAGTATGCAGACTAAAAGCTATTACACAATCTTGCATATGACAAGTTGTGGTACAATGTTTGAAGCTTTGAATTTTAAGTGGAAAAACGTGGTATAACAAATACACTTGGTATATGGACACGTGCTTAAGTTGTTTATCCTTTCCATCTTTTCCTTAATGAAAAATTTCTGCTTTCAGTAAGGACAAGTTCAATGCTGGAATACCTCACCCTGTCCCCTTGTTTGCATATGTACGACACTAACAGTTTTGGGCTATGTCCATGCTAAAAATTATTATCCCAAGAGAAGCGGGTTTGACAGGAGTTGTGAAGCTCTAAGAGAGTGAGGACCATGGAGACAGCTGAATTTCACACACGTGTGCCAGCACTTACAGAAGCCATGAAAACATTCAGTAGATAAGAAAATAAACCCTTCTTTTAATACAAGAGCAAGCTCTCTGATATATTGGGAGACAATGTGACCATAGCCGTAGTACCAGACTGCTATCCTGGAAGGCAGAATGGAAAATGGCAATGCTGAGCAACGCTCAGGTATAACTGGCCAAAACAACCACTTGTGAAACCAAACTCCAAAATAACCACATATATTTGACAAAAAATTCCCTTATATACAAGTTTGAAGTCTTTGCATTATGTTTTTGATAATTTACTCAAAGAATTGGAGTTGATAGAGTTGCCATGTCTGAAGCCAGAACAGCTACTGGAATTTTTGAACTAGACAGACTTATATGAGTCTACATCCATGTCTAGGTAGGGTAAAATGAACAACGATGTATTTGTTAGCTTGTGAACATCAGCATTTCTCCAGACATCAGAGGTCCGTTGTGGGGACTGAAAGTTCTCCTGCCCATTGTCACATAGCGTTTTATGGTCAGAGGCCTGTGCAAATTGTTTGTCCTAGAGACATAAGTTTCTTCCTACCTGTTGTAAGGTAAAAGTAGGAAGCTACCCTAGAATAGACAAGAACTCAAAATGGATTTGTCCTCTGTCCCTTGCATAGGCCCAGAGAAGGGTGTGATGTTGACTACTGCAGCCCTCACACCTTCTCCAGGCATTTCTGGGCATCTGAGTGATATGATTGCTATTGAGAAAGGAAATGGGAGGTATTCAATGAAAGTAAAAAGTTCAGTAATTTTACCAGCATGTTCTTAATGTCAGTATAGCAAGCACAATCTGTCGATTTTCCAGAGCTATATCCATGTCATTATTCCTGGAGGCAGTGCAGTCAGTTAGGTGACTGCGTTTCTGCCCTTCTGATAAAGGTCTGCTTCACATTTCTGCATAAAAGCTCTTCAAAGAAAAGATTCTGCACAGAAGAAATAAACCTTTGAAAAAGTACTTCATGCTTCATCTCATTTTGATAAAAGCTTGAAAACATGAATTGAGCCAAGAAAGAAAGAGTTATATCTAAACAAATGGTTAAGGTTTGATAAAGCTGTAAGGAGTTCAAAACAGGAAATTATGTGAGTGTCAGGCAGACATAACTACAGACATCTCTATCTGCTTTACCCCCGATGGCTGTAAATAGGGGGTTATGAGAGTTAATTTCTCAGAAAACCTCACAGATTTTGAAAATCAAGTATGAGGAAGGTTGTTGCCTTCTAAGAAGGAATTTTGACTGATTCCGTTTTGTCAAGTTGATTTATTCACATGGTATAGTAACATAATACCAAAAAACTTTTTATATCTTTGTGTGACATTCTTGCACCAGCGTACAAAAGCTAAAAACCTAGAAAATTTCAGATGTGGCTCTCTTTGCTGTACTTAGGTGTTGTATGTGGTGTTCATCTTTTCATTTCACTAAGGTACAAAAGTTCTTTTGGGTATTGATACAGTGGTATGGTCCATTCACTCATCCACAAAGGGCTTTTTTATGTGGAGCTGTGGAAACACTAGAGCTAATCTGGAGCTAAATACAATTCTGCATGGGCATAAACTACTGCTGGCACAGAAAGATCTGACAGACTGTAAAGATCACATTTCATATACACATAAACATCCTCTGATACGATATTACCCATGTCACAAATGCCACAGGCTGATCCAAGGATTACAGCATGAATAACAAAGAGGTTAACTGAACATTCTTACCCAAACTTGCTAACTCCAGCTGTGAAAATATAAATGAGGAACAACAAAAAAAGCCCTACTTAAAATAACCTGTCAAATTCTAAAAAGGCTAGGGAATCAAGAGAAATGAACCTTGCTATAGACCAAAATGATGGATGGAAAAAATTCTATCATTCTGACCCACTCAGAGAAATATCCTGGTACAAACCCTCCTATATTTTGAATTCAGGAACTGTTCATATTAATTCTGTGCTTGGTACTGATGAGAATTGCAGAAATACTCTCAGGTGACAAGGTAATAAATAAGATTTGTGCTAAAATCGGAAAATTACACCTAAACATCAAACCAAATAACTTACATGAAGACAATGCAGCAAATGCAAAGCTGGAGTAATGATTTTTATGGAGATAATTAGCGTGTAATAAACTTAAAGCTACACTAAGCAGTAATTTCTCTGTATTACCTAAGCTATATGTGCAAATATTTGATTTATGCATTGTGTCAACAAGTATGTGTTTAACTGTAAGGGAATTACTTGCCTCTACTTTCACAGTCTGACCTAGTTCATCTATATCATAAAGTAAAATAATCTGAAGTGTACAACACTCAACAAGACCAAACTGACCAGTTTTTTGTTACTATTTAAATGTAACAAGCTGTTTAAATGTACATACTGTTTAAATATAACAAGCAATGCAAGTAGCAAATGGGAAAGAAGTTGGTCAATTTTGCTAATAAAGGCTAGTAATAGAGATAAGAGTTGCTTCAAGGGCACTGTGTGTTACGAATATGCTTTGAAGGCATATGCCAGACTGCAAACTCTTGTTTGTTCCAGAGCACTCTCTTTGTGCAGTGTTGACACTGAGATGCAGTTATGCAATAAGCCCAAAGATGGAGTGAGAGTGTCTTTTATAACACTTCAATAACTCAGCAGGAAAACTAGCTTCAATGAAGTAACCCCTGAGTATGTTTCATTTAATAATGGATTGAGTACTTCAGCAGCTGAATTAAACTTATTAATAAAAACAACTTAAAAATAAATCCACCTGGAAGGTGTTGCACTTAAAATAGTTGGACAGAGCCCACAGAACTAAATGAAAAGGAAAATATTTCTGTCATCTGGCTCCTGTAGGAAGAACAAAGTTGATGTCTAAGTCCACACAGTTGCTGCCTCACCCATTGCTTGGGTACATCCTGTGTCTGCTCCGGAGGGGCAGGCAGCAGCAGCTACCACAGCTGGAATTTACCAGACCCCAAACGAGTGAAGCACAGTACCTTCTGGCAAAAAAAAAAAAAAAAAGAAAAAAAAAATTCTCCTGCTCTACTCAAACCTGTCTCTAAACTCTGGGACTGCCAATCGTATTTGGAGTGAAACAAGTTAAGGAGAGCACACAGCAGTTCAGCAAGCAGAACGGAATAGTCTCTGGCAAGGATGCAGTGCTACGTTCCGGAGGCACTTGAAGCAGCAGAGCTCCCATCAGAAAATTATGTGCTCTATAGCCCTATCTTCAAAACCTTAGCAAGCAAATGCTTCACTAAATTCCAGTAATTTATATTGGGCTTCATATATATTAAAACCCTGGTGCTGAGCCTCAGTAGTACCTCAGATACCAAAAGTCTGTGAGATACAAGGTTTGTCCTCTCCTGAAACACTAGAAATTATACAGGCCTTACTGTAGTTCCTTCCCAATGTGAGCTGCAGCTATCAATATATCATGTGTTCCCAGTGTTACTCCTGGCTATTGGTAAGGCTAATCCAGATAATACCATTTATGTCTCACCTTGTGCACGCTGTATGCTTCAGCAAAATGCCCAAAGAAGCATCTGTCACCAAACACAATTTTCACAATTTCCAAAATCTGGTTTAATTAGTTGAGATGAAACATCTCTTTACCTTCCAGGGGCATCTCCCTTTTCATCAAACCAAACTTCTTCTCCAGAAACACCGATGAATGAGGATTTGAGGAGGAACTCCAAGAGCTTGCTGCCATCAATTGGTTTCATAGCATCACACAGCCCAACATGTCCAGGGCAAAGGGAATGATGCATATTTTGTAGCCCATGAGCCATAGCATATATAGCATTGATGACAAATCCCATTTTACTGTCCTGCACGTAATTTTCTTCTAGGCTCTCATTGCCTACAATAGTAAGAAAAAAGTGCTGTTATAAGCAAAAATGAAATGACATGAAACTATGAAAAAACAATGAGATATAAAAGGGGATTTTCTTATTTCTACTATAAAGCTTTAGATACATAAACAAGGTACCAGCCAGGATTTTAATTAAAAACAACAACAAAAAAACAAACAAAAGCCCACAAACAAACAAACAACCTCCCCCCCTCAAAAAAAACCCAACCCAAACAAAAACACACAAAACCAAACCAAAATCAAAAAACCCCAAACAAACAAATAAAAAAACAACCAACCAAAGCCAAACACTAACTCCCCCCACCCCTTTTTTTTTCCCAGAAATCTTTAATTCATTGGAAGTGAAATGCCTCATGAGAAAGCACCAGTTTAATCAAATTGTCAGATTTAATTTGTTCTTTTTGGAATTTTTCCTTGTCATTCCACAATTATATTTATGCTAAGAAGAGCTAAAAAGCCTAACATCAGAATGGTACATTTTGGCTAGAACAAGTTTTAAAAGCAATTCGCTTGTAAATTTGACATTTTGTCTCATTTGAAGACTTTTTTAATATCTCATGTTTTTGAGGGCCAAGATAACGATGTTCCTTTCAGTGCTAATAAGCAAAAAACCTAAATCAGCATCACCTCTAAAGTTATAAGAAATAATCATTTTAGCCAGAAGTAGTAGTAGATATGCCAATTTGGGATTGCTACAGAAAGTCAAACAAAGGTCGTAACACTAAATGACTTTATGTAATAGCAGCATGAGCAGACATTGAAGTCTCTGTCCATTGACCAGAAACAAAGTGGCAGTGAAGGTTTCCCCACAGGTAGGTTTCAGCTCTGACCTGCTTGCTGATGTGCAGGCACTGCCAGAGGGTACCTTTTGTGGTTGCATGTCACACTAGACCCTGCTACGTCCTGTCCTGTTCCCCTCCATCCCATCAGGAGCTGCTGAACGCCGTCAGCACCAATCCCAAGTCATGGTGGACCTGGGCTGCAGGGGTCCTGAGGGAGCTGAAAGTAAGAATCCTACCTGGTTTGTTTCCTTCCCTCTGATTCATTCTATTGCAATATGCTCCAAACTGCAAGATGCTTTTATCTGTAGACCTCCCACGTTACTTGGTGTTTAACAGGCATTTGCAATCTAGTCTCTATTACTTTGTCTAAGTAACACCTTGTCTATGTTTGGGAAGTAGGATGTGTGAGAGACTAGGTGTTAACTGACACTTCTCAAATTCAGGTTGGAAAAGGTAGTTGTCATTTCAATATGAAGAAAAAAGGAAAATCTACAAGTTCACTGAAACTTTCAAGTTAGAAAATAGTTTCTTATGCTAATGTAGATATGATATGGCTTTCACATCAAATCGTGAAGACCATCCTTACATTTATCCTTGGAACAGGCTCTGATTTGGGAGGTCTTCTCAGCTAATTTGCCCTACAACTCAGAAATGTCCACTGTGAATTCATTAGGATAGTAGAGATCCCAAAGACAGGTGTGTCCAGGTTTTTTCCTCTGGGTCCTGCTCACACAGGACATTCATTGCAACTGGACAAGAAAGTCTTGCTACAGTAACTGTTTTCCAGATGTGCAGAACATAGCAAACAGTTGTGATGGTGAATTAAAAAGCTGTGTGAAAATAGCATAATTTGACTGAATGAGTTCATGTGCCTCTTTAACTGCCACGTGTTCACCACCAGCACCACCAAGCAAGGAGCAGCTGGAGAAATATTTCTCAGAGGCAACAAATCTGCCACTTTCTTTGCAGTAGAAATTTGATAGCTCCCATTCAAATCACATGAAAACGCCATTCAGATCCATGTTCACGAACACAGAAACAACAGAAAACTTATATGTCAGAATATTCATCCAGGGAAGCAAAGAATATGCCACTACCTGTACCTCACTTATGTACAATGTATAGTATGTGTGGCATGGTCTAGACATCTGTTGCCCGAGTATTGTTAATGTGTGGTCTGAATACGTTATCTCTAGGTGTCTTTTATCTCCTGATTCATCCCTTAGGATTAACACACTGTGAATTTACCACTGATTCTACTTTCTTGTAGACAGAGAATGAATATGTTCTCCTCCTCTATGTGAGAGGCAGAAAGCTCCTGAGCTCAGCACAGCAGTCCTGTCTTTCTGGTGAAGCTTCTAGGCAGCAAGTTGCAGAAGAAATCACAAGGTGACTAATAAGGCACAGCACTCACTAGCAACTCTTTTCTACCTGGTGGTTTATCTCAGGTATCTCTTTAACTTCTCTTTTAGTTAAAAAGAAGAAGAGAAAAAAAGAAAAAGAAAAAGAAGAAGAAGAAGAAGAAGAAGAAGAAGAAGAAGAAGAAGAAGAAGAAGAAGAAGAAGAAGAAGAAGAAGAAGAAGAAGAAGAAGAAGAAGAAGAAGAAGAAGAAGAAGAAGAAGAAGAAGAAGAAGAAGAAGAAGAAGAAGAAGAAGAAGAAGAAGAAGAAGAAGAAGAAGAAGAAGAAGAAGAAGAAGAAGAAGAAGAAGAAGAAGAAGAAGAAGAAGAAGAAGAAGAAGAAGAAGAAGAAGAAGAAGAAGAAGAAGAAGAAGAAAAAGAAAAAAGAAAAAGAATAACAAAGGAACATAAAAATCAGTAATACTCTAAGGAGATATGATAGCATCCATATGTGTTTCCTGAAGCAAGCATTCATGTGGCTGCTGAGGCAAAAAACTAAATGGAACACAGAGCTTGCCAATGTTTTGAAAAGAGGCCATTTGTCTCAAGTAGCTATTAACTCAGCAAAGCATACATTTGGTTTCTTATATTTAAACATAACATGCATAACTCCAAAGAAAATAAATATTTGAAGGTGAGAGGATTTGCCTTTGGTAATTAGGAATGAACGTTGAGCTTACATTGAGGGTCCTGGCATACAGTCACCCGTTGCAGAAGTGACTGCCTTAGCGTCACCTATACAAATAATTTCACTGCAGCGAAAAGCAACATGTGAAGCATCTATGGTAATGAATTGTCTACAAATCAGCAATCCTGTATAAACAAGATATGTTCCAGTAAATCCAGCATAAGTCATGCTTTACCTAGATTTCCTACAGTCAAAATCCATTTCATTTTGTTTTCATATTTATAAGTTATTGATACGCATTTGAGCTTGTAAAAATTTGCTTATGACAATCAGTAAGAAATATGAGGGTTTTTTAAAAAAAAATGAAATAATGTAATTATGTTCAGTCAGAGACAAAACAATCATGGGACAGTTTTTCAATAAATGCAAGAACTGTGATGTTGTATTTTTCCTCAGGAGGTCTTTGAAAGGGCAAAGCAGAACTCTGGACTGTGAAACTTTTATTTTTCCATCTTCTCTCATCCTTTCAAAAAATACCATTGATCTACAAAGACCAATTTGAACACTAGGGTTTATTAACATTGAAAATAGAAAAGTATTTTGTTAGCTTGCTTTCTTTTCTTTTTTTTTTTNTTTTTTTTTTTTAATTTTAGGGATCTTAGCTTTCAATAAGCAAAGAAAAATTGTGAGCCATGTGAGCAGTGGATTAATTGAAGTTCCTTAAATTAGGCTCTTGCTTTTTTTAATGACCTTGAAGAATTTAGGTGTCCTGAATTTCATGCTTACTTATTTTTGTATTGGATGCAATACAAATCTTCCTTCCATAATTTCATTTTAACAGTTCCTGAATAATTTGGGTCATTTTTTTCTTATTACAGTTTTGGTTTCAGTCTTTGTTTCTGTCAGTCAGTCTTAAAGCTGAAAAAGGAGGAGGGTATATACACACATATACTACTAAAAGAAACAAACAAAAGCCTCAAACACCACACTCTGGCTGCACACAATTGAAAAATGGTCCCAACACTGCTAAAGGTAATTCCTCAGTAGAGGGAGAAGGAACACAGGACAGACCAAAACTGCACAGTACTCACCATGAGTCTTTCCTTTTACTATAATGTCCCTCAAATCTAACTAACATTAGCTTCAGCGAGGTACTTAGAAAGACCTGGATGTAAAGCAACCACAAATTTAGTCTAGTGCCTATACTAGACTATACTATCATAATTACGACTAGAAAGTAATTAATTGTCATGTGTAAAGTAAAGAGAGGAAAAGTCCATTTTAATATTCAATAAGAAATTAAGTGCAAAGGATTACTCATTTACAGTCCTCAGAAAGGCTAAGGCTGCAGGGAATTTGGGGTGGAAAGAAATATAAAAACATTTTGGTTGGGGAATCTGATCAATACCTAGCCAGTTGGTAAATTTTGAACAAACACACACATTTGATAAAGAACACAGTCTGTTCACAGATTACTCTTGATTAGAACAAAAAGCCAAAATCTGTTGAATAAAATTGTTATAAATGATACTATTTCATCTGCACCAGGCAGATAGTTCTATAGTTTGTTACTGTCATCTGCTGAATATTCAAGGCCACATAAAAAGAGATTTTGTTGTCTTAGTCTAGTTAGC
The DNA here is from genome assembly GCA_013399365.1 of Pampusana beccarii. NCBI lineage: Eukaryota > Metazoa > Chordata > Aves > Columbiformes > Columbidae > Pampusana > Pampusana beccarii. The sequence continues at coordinate 185,356 of VWYH01005372.1, read as the reverse complement.
AACTATTAGAACTATCATATTTTCTGGTGGCCCTGATAGAAGCATCTGGACAATGCCCTTAACAACATGCTTTAACTTTTGGTCAGCCCTGAAGTGGTCTGGCAGCTGGACTAGACGGTCTTTGGAGGTCCCTTCCAAACGAACTGAATTAAAAAAACATCCAACGAAACAAAAGAACCCCCAACAACTGTGCAAACATGCTCATCTGTCTCTGTGCAAGTTTGTGTAGAGCTGTGCCAGTGACATAGCACGTCCTTGGAACACAACAGAAGTCACATATCTTGCTGTGTCTCATTTTAGAGAAGACCTGACAAACTTTGACCACAACAAATTCATGTCATAGGATCATGCAAGGAACAGGGCAGAAGGCCAATATGTTGAACTGATCAGTCATTTCAAATCTGGGTCCCTAAAGCTTATTTTGCTGAAGATTACTTTGACAACCAAATGATGCATGAAAGATGATGAACAGAATTAGCCTACTGTGATTTCAGTGGAATTTTAGGATATTTGGCTTCTTAGAAAAATTAGGGCGTTTTTACTTGGATGCTTAATTATGGTTTTTTCTTTGAACACATGGGAAAGAAAATGCAATCAATTCTGCATTTCTGTCACCAATTCCTTGTTTTGGCTTGGTTTTTTTTTTTAAAATAATTTGATTTAGTAATAGCTAATCCTCTGAATAAACACACCAAACTAAGATTCTTTGAGATATTTTTTTTGAAAAGAGTTTCGTGTGATTAAACTCATTTGTGGTTATTGGTTCGGATATTTTACAAATATTGCCAGTTCACTCCCACTTACATTCTATTTATAATATCTCTTACACTATCTAACAACAAAGATAACAACAAAATTATTTAACAAATTTCACTTTAAGGCACTGCAAAATGAATAACAGATTATAATGTCTCTAAACGTAATTAGTATAATGATGGTGTGTTCAAAATTTGTGCACGAACTGGCTTTTTCTCTTCATCTCACCTTCTTAATAAGAAGTTCATTCTATTCTTTAATATTGTATGGCTGAATGAAATCCTTGCCTCTTGGTGTTATAAAGAGGACTTCTGTCCTCTTTCGCACAGCACTGTGCTCATTATGTACAAATGTAAGTCACAGGCCACAAGTCAGACAAGTAAAAGTCATTTATTCTATTTGAAAACATCCAAACACACGTCTCTTTCAGCCCACAGTCAAATACACAGCTACAAGAATTTCTGTAGTTGTGTTTTCAGCTGCCTGTTTTCCAGGCAGTTCTCAGCTGTAACTGACTGGCTGTAAGCAAAAGGCCAGTAAATGTTACCTGATAATCAGAACAAGCAATTGTGGAACAGACCTGCAGGCATCACTTGTCATGGGCTGTCTCGATGACCTTCCTGTCTCTTTGTGCAAGCTAAAATGACCACAAACAATTTGTGGAAAAATGATTTTTTTTCTGTGTGCTTTACCAAGCCAAAACAACATCAGAAAAAAAGATTTTTTGTTTCAATCTCAATTAAAAAGTGATTTGTGATTTTCAGGAAACAGAATGATAGGCTGAAAAATTTGTCACAGATCATAATAAATGCTTCATTTAACCTACAATAAATAATCCCATCATGGTGAATTATTGTTTCTTATGTGGCTTTTGCTCACAGGCAACCAGTTATTATACTGTTTTCAAACAAAAAAGGACTGTATGTGTAATGGTTACCCCTCCACTTTCTATTTTAATGTCTGCATCTTTGAAGCAGGAAGGTAAGTTCAAGGGGTAAGTAAATACAATGAAAGACATGAGAGATACAGGGAGGATGGTAGAAGTGCTATCAAAAAGATACAAGATAAAACAGGTAGCTCAATTCCCATTATATGTGAACTATTTGTTTGACCGGATGAAGCGTCACTACATGTCAGGTAAGAGTGAGGAAGGATGTATTATTTAAGAAAGGAGATCTTTCCTTAACTGCCTCCTGAGCATCATGCCACCAGTCTGTAGAAAATAATGCAGCACATTCTATAGAATTGCAAGTTGCTCTCCCCTTTGGCAAGAAGAGAGGAAGCAGAGCTTTCACTGGGGCAACTAAAAGGAGGGAATTTGTTACAATATGCAGGTTGTACACCAGATTTCAAAACACGTTGATAAACATTTGACATCTTACAGTACTTATGAAGCAATAAATGGAGTTCACAGGGTTGCAGACTTCATTTTCAGGCTGTCATTAAATCAGACATGTTTCACTTCCATTCTTCGAATGCTTTTTATTTCCCCAAGCAACGAGATTCAATTCATGCAATTATATTTGATGTATTTTTCCCTGAAAAGCTAGGATACAAGTACAGTTACCAGTTGAGATAACCTGCTATTTTCTTTCTGAGTACAGCAAAATCTGTGTGTCTCTCAGATACCACTGCTTTGTTACATCTGGTGAATGCCACTTTTTAGTTGGGATTGGTGTACTTCAATTCTTGTATAAAACTACAGAGAGAAGCGAAAGCCATTCAGAAGCTGGGCATTCAGCAGAAACTCCCCAAAAATTTACGCTAGAATTCTCTATCTAAGGCATTAACAGGATGTTGATTGCAGCCATATTTTTATGCAATGGGTTTTTTATTTTCACTAGCAAAGGTGTTCAAATCACTAATGAACCTTCTTCTAGAATACAGTTTATATTGATTTTAAAAGGGTGTTGGAGTTCTGTTTGTTTGTTGTTTTGTTTGATTGGTTGTTTTTACTTATTTTTACCGGTATATCTGTCATAGATGTCAGCTCAATGGCTAAAGGAAAGTACAACATGAATTCAACCATCAAGGCACAGCTCCTCTCTCATCTTACGTGTCTAACACCTAAACTTTAGAAGATTAGTCCCCTTTTTAGATATAATATACACCACCAGTGTCTTCAGTTTCCTTGTCTGTTTTCATGAGGATGGCACATTATTCTTCAGTGTTCAAAAAGAATTGTCATCCTTTTGTCTCTCCCTGTGTGTCAGAAGCAGTGGGGGAAAGATTTTAATTAAATTTACTTTCTTGGTTCTTCATATCATGTTATGTAAGCACATCAGGGTTTTAAGAGCTTAGTGTCAAAGACTCCAGAATGAGGCTGGCATACACAAATACAACAGTGTCACAGTGAAGCTGAAATATTACAAGGAGAAATGGCTGCACAAGCTGCTGACTCACTCATTAATCTGATGCAGGGAGAGTCTCAGAGTCCCGGGGCACTGAACAGAAGAAAGGGGACTGAGCAGGGCTGCCAGCCCTACGCCAAGGCTGAACTCACAGGTCCAACCCATACACCATGTAACTTGGGAGCAAAACGAAAAGAAATGGATCTCTTTCTAACTGCTTCTGTCTTTCCCAGTCTATAAACTTTGCTTAGCAGACACAAGAACCTGAAAACTCACTTCCCCTCCCTGCCCTTTCTTCCTCTCCCCATGGACATCCAGCTTCTCACACAACCGTATGACTCCAGGAAAAGCACCTTTGAGATGTAAACAGCAAGTGACAACACACATAACCCATGCTCACACTGTGGCAGATGACAAAGCCGTGTTCAAGTGTGCCTGCGCCAGAGAGCAGAGCAAGCTTTCCTCTTACGTCTCCTTTCTTGCGACCTGAAGGAGCTAAGCGGGGGATGAGGAGACTATCATTTCCCAAAGGCTGGCAGCACCTTCAAGCAAATGGGAAGAGCCAGATGTCTGTACCTGACAGTGCTAGGACGAGCAGACAGAGCACATCTGGGTGAGACACTATGTATTCACAAGCACTCCCAGCTGATGTGCGACGCTGCAGCCCCCTTCTATCTTTGGGAGAGGCTAGAGGAAAGCTGGAGGCCTTTGCAGCAGCTGGCAGCCTGGCCTCATCAGCACTGCATCACCAGAGTTGGAGGCAGGTGAGTGCAAAACAGGCCTGTGGTGGAGAAAAAGTTCCTTTCCCCTTTCTTCATAAATCTGCCATTGTCTGCTCTGTTTCATGTGTTGGCTAGCAGTAAATGAAAGGACTTAAGGAGAAATATTACGTACCAGCTGAGCGCTCTGCTGACAGCAGAGCTGCCTGCATGCCAACCACCCCAGGAGTCTCCTGTCTCCTCCCTCACTAGGCTGCCCCTGGCCAGGTGTAGCTCTGACCATCACAGGTGCAACCTACACATATTGTCCCCATGTGCTATCAGTGAGAGCTGAAAGAAACTGATCACAGAGTTGTAAAGTTGCAAGAATACATTCCACAGAAAGCAATGATAACAGGAAAAAGAGCAGAAAACTGGATAACAAGCAGAGAACATCCTCTGCAAGTTAATGTATATGGTGCATGCTGTTAAATATAGGTCTGTAGAGACCTACTTGTAGCAGATGACTTGACAGAAGCTCACCAGCCTCACGAAGCTTCTGGAGGGGACAACAGTATGGCTCGAAACCTCTGTGTTTCTTCCCACTGGACTAAAATTCTTTATACGGAATTTTAGTTAAGAAAAAAACTATGGTTTATGGCTCTGTGAGGGTGATTTGCTGAGATTCTTTCTCCTCTAAACAAGCCTGCAAGCTGGTATTTGAAACCTCTGCTGTACATATCCAATGCTATAAGCTGATAAAACCTTGGCAGGAAATTTTAGTATTGCTTCTCTTTGTTCCTTGCCTTTTGTGGAATGATCATGATAAAATAGCTCTACAGTGAAGACTTTTTTAAAAATTAAATCGAAACGGAAAGATACACAAAGCATAGTTCAGTGCAGGATAAAATAAATAAGTAAATAAATGAACCGCAAACAAAAAACCACCACCAACAACAAACAACAAAAACACAAATGAACAAAAAAATCCCACAACCAAGCAAATAAAAACCGAAACCCCAAAGAAAAACCGAAACAAACAAAACCCCCGTCAAAACAAAGATCCACACCCATGATATTTCTGTGTGTTCTTGCACTGTGATCAGCCTGAGAAATACAATGCATGGAATGTCCAACAGTGAAGCAACATAACCAAAAGTTGACAGGAAAATAAGGTTTTAAGGTTATTGATTACCTCATTTTGGCTATTATATTAATTCCAGTCCTTTGGAATTAATAGACTGGAAAACAACAGAGTGAAATAACTGTCCCTATTTGAGATAAATCAAGTTCTGTGTCTTGGACTCCCAGGCAAACACAGTTCAAATGGTTTGAAAAGAAACATGCCTTTGTATTTATACGCCAACCTTTTCATGGTTGCATTCATGCACTGAACTGGGACTATGCTTACAGCTGCCATAATGCACACACAATTATGAGTCTTCATTATGATGCACATTCTAATTAGGATGTTTGGAATTAACTCCATCATGAAGTTGTAAAGATATTTAACCTACTTGATGATCACTGAAAAATCAATGTATAGTCCTTCTAGCTTATGGAAATTAATCCCCAAATAAAATATTATGATAACCTGTTATTGGAAGACTCTTGGAACTGACCAGGAATCTTGCATGGAATGACAGCAGTTTTTTAGTACTTATGGTCAAATACCCAAACGTAACATTCAAGACTCAAAACTAGAAATTAATAAGACTTTGCTTGTGATTCTGAGCTTGCGGAATCCATCAAATCAGAAGCAGTTTCGGTTCAAAACAAATCTACTGTAATTCAGATGTTAGGACATAACATGAAATCACATGTTCATTCTAGAAACAGGAAACATAGAAGATAATCTGAAGTGATTCCAGTGCATTTCTTAGAGACAGAGTAATTATTATGAGAGCATGACAAATAATTATTATGATTAATTTGTTTTTCTTGAAAGCTGGGCTGTGTACAAACTGACTGTAAAATGACCACAACATGTTCTATTATTTATTCAAAACTATTATTTAACTTCTGCAGCAAGACATTATTTCTCAGCTTCTATTTTAATTAGAAATGAATATTTCATCTTATAAATAGGAATAGAATATGCCAGCTGATTTTTTTTTGTTTGTTCCTTGATTAAATGGTTTGTACATGTAATCAACAAAGACACTGATTTCAAACCCTGATATAGCATTTGAAATCCATCTTATTATTTGATTAGCTGACTAAAATGTAATGCTTGCAAAGGCATTTGAACAGTCAAGCTCAGCCTTCGCCTTTAAAGGACACAGGAAATACCACAGTTATTTAAATGGAAGATTCACAAACGGAGCAAATGGAAAGAAAGGCTTTTGCCCTGCCTGATCCTGGTCAGAGGCCATACTCTGATCTGGCACCATGATCCCCCAGGCCAAATTTATTCTTTGACTTTGATTTTTTTTTAATTTTATTTTTGTTTCTTTTCTTTGTGTCCCCTTTCTTGGGAATATGACAACAGGAAATTCAGTTTGTTACTTCTTCTGCCACTCCAAGTCCAAGAATAAACTTTCTCTCAGCTTCTCAGCCTCTGCAGGGTCTCACATGCGCCCATGCTCCCAGTGCCTCAGGCATCATTTTAATGTGATTGCTTATTATCACAGAGACCTTGGATGTGCCTGTTTATCCTGCTTTCTTTACAATCTTCCTCCAGTGCCATCCTGGATGCTGACTCTGTCTCTCTAAGGACCAGGTTCCACAGAGCCCATTTTCTACATGACCTGAACTCCTGTGGAGAAACTATTAAAAAGAAAGAAAACCCAACCTTCAATCTTCCCCTCTCCCTCAGGTAACTATGTAACCTTGCTGCCTTATTTGCACACTCCATTAAAGACGTATTTAGAACTGCTATTCTTAACAGATCTGTTATTTGGAACAAGTCTAAAAGATAAAGAGTTGCTGCTACTCTTATCTGAGACAGGAATGAACACACTTGAAATCAAATTTATTTACAAATTTAAAGAAATATTTGCACATTTTAATGTTATTTTACTACCTTGAATCATACTTTTCACTCTTAATTAAAAAAAAAAAATAGATACCTTTACAGATATCCTATTATAACAAAAAATGATGGAAAAATGAAAAGCACAGGAAATAAGACTGATTGCATTTCAAGTGTCATGCCTTTCATATGAAGTCTGAGACTTCATGTGAAAGAGACAGAACTCTGTAATTGTGCTGTAGCTTTCAGAACGTTAACCACCTTAGATACTTAAATTAGGAGCCTGAATACATATTCAGGCACCTAATTAATTGACTTGATTAGTACGTGAACTCCTCTAGCTGCTATTGACTTCCATGGGAATTATGGGAGATCAGTACCCTTAAAAATCAGACCAATTTATCTAGGTCTCGGAGCACGCACTTCAGGAGCCTAATTTTGTGCATCTTCATCAGAAAATGTTAGTTCAGAGTTGAAAATAAGCAAGCTTCATATTGACCATGCAATGTATTACCACTGAAATGGGTAAAGAAGTTAACAGAAATCTAGTCTTAGTATATGTTAAATAGTTGGCACCAGTACAACACCCAAAACTATTAGTTAGGGTCTTTAGACCAGAGTGGAAAAATATGATGTAAATAATAAAATACACATATTCATTAACCTATCCTCTCTGGAGGTGTGTGCTCCTATCAGGCATGGAGACAGCAAATGGAACAAATCACATAAACTCTTCTCTGTCCATTAATCTAGACATTTAAACATCTACATACTAGCTCATGGTTGTCAGTGTATGGGCAATGAGATCCTAAGGATTTCGAAAGTCTGAGTCAGTATCTCACATTAACATCATCTCCTCATGGTAGGATCCCAGACCTAATGGGTCTTTTCCTATTTTAAATTCCCGTGGTTCTGTACGAGTCTGAAGAATAGTCAGGAAAGATGTCTAATATTTATCACGCTTTAAGATGGGTTTCAGAATTCTTGCATGACACTGTACCACCCATCAGCCAGTGCTATGGGTTTTCTTTTTCTTTTATTATTATTCTGAAAGAGCAAACCACTTCTTCCTCTCTTCTTTTCTTAATGTTAAGGTGGTATTAAGAACACCAGCATTAGCTGACAGCATAAATCAATATGAACACCAACACGTCTCACATCTGCAGAGACACAGCTCCCTCCAAATTTTTCCTTTGCCAAGTTTGCTCTTGCTTTTGTGTTTTCTTGTTTATTTGTTTCAAAATAGACCACACCCATACAAGAAACTTTCTCTCTGAAGGGCTATCTTCCTGGAGCCACATGATGACATACCAACGGAGTGGATTTCACACATGTAACGTGGGTAATTGCTGCACACCCAGACTCCGCAGCAGCCCTGCAGCCACACAGTTGCTCTCACAGGCTCTCCTGTCTTCCCAGGATCAAAGGCAGCTGCTCTGCAGCTGAAGAGCAAAGAGGCCTCTTCCACCCTAATTAGTGCCTAGCTGGGCCATGTTATAATTTAATAGAGCACACTCAATATTTTTGTTTTAAATCAAGTGAAGTTTTCAAATGATTGTTAGGATGATCCACATATTCCCTTGTAAACCTTGCAATATGCAATACTTTAATTGCAAATATACAGATCACAAAGACCTACTTTATTTTCCCCTTAGCTGGACATATGCTCAGAGCTGTGTTCAAGTACAGTACTCACAGAAAAGATTCGTCTTAAAGCTGAGCTAAGATTAGAAGCTTCTGAATGACAACTGCATGAGGACAATGCATTGCTGATTAGCAGTGAACTAGAGCTAAGCAAATCAGAAGATAAAATAAGTGGCCCTAATCTTTATTCACACATTAAATTCAACAGAAAAATAGAAGCAGGATTCCTTCAGATCTGAAAGAATTCTAGAAGCATCCATTTTAACGCACCTCCTTTTTTCCCTGGGTGTAGCCAAACATGACAGTGCACAAAAAAAAAGGGACTATCCAGTCCAGCCAAACCCAGATTACTGGAGTACTTGAGATCTCACAAAAAATAGGCCCTTGTGATGCAAATTTCTAGGCAAAGTAAACCTAGAAGAGCAGGCAGCTTAAACTGGCCTTTGCAGACAGTAGATGGTACACTGCATAGCATGATATGTAGAGTGCTATTGCTGTGGAGAGAACAGCCATGATTTTCCATCCCTATAGAGCTGAGCCTGAATCCAGAGCTAAATTAATGTTTTGATCTTGCAGGTTCCTCCAAAGCTGCTTTCTATTATATGAATCTCAAATATCTGAGCTGAAGGAAACCTTTGCAAATCGTCTTGTTCCGCACCTTGCTGTGCTGCAGTGGCCCTCTCTGGCTCAGCTGGCAGCCCAGCTGAGCTGCAGTAGCTGTTTTTATTATTTTTTTCCCCAAGTTCCCTCCACACTAGCAGACTTCCGAGCTCCCCCACACCTCCCAGTATGAGTGGGAAGACAGAAGTTTGTTCTGGCAGCATTACTCTTTGGAGCACACATGTTTCATCAGATTATTCTCCCTATGTGGATATCAATACAACTTATTCTGATTAGGAAAGATTGTGGTTTGTATGGTTTGAGTTTTACTACTCAGGCTCATAATTTATTGTTCTTTACACCACTGCCCAAGATCTATTAAGAATAACACATTTATTTCAAGAACTCTATTGGCTGTTTTTCAGAAAACATTCTTGTGCATGAAGTGTATCTCTGGGCTGCAGCTAGATGTGTGAGTGTGTGGGTTTGCACCTACACATGTTAGCATCTACTGTATCTCCTTTGCACCTGTATTGGTGGGGTAATGCTGCGAGTAATGACAACCTGTAAAATTGCAAGCTGAGTTTAAAAACTTTCCACCTACAGATAAATGAGGAAAGGGAAGATACGATCTACTAAAAGACCAGGAGGGCTGACAGAAAGCAGTTGGCCTTGTTTTCAGATCAGTTACGTTTGCTATTTCATCTGGTTTACTTAATGATTTGGTTAAATGCTTATATATGGGCTAATTGTTCTGATGCGTGACCTGCACAAACAATTGATTTCTAGGAACAAGTCAATTAATTTTAATTGTATGCTTCTGTCCTCACCACGCTCCTGATAGAAGTTCAAAGCACTGTGACAGTCTGAATAGCCAGGAGTTGCCCCATTCCTCTCCAGGCACAGCAGACAGGAGCCCTGAGGAGGCACAAGAGAGCTTTTTTGTGTCCTGTTCCTTTGCAGCACCATTGGTTTACTTGTGTAACAGAGAGGGTTGAATATCGCAAGACTACCCAAGGATAGTTTTAATCCTAGAAGTGGAAATTTTGGATATTAAAACTCACAACAGAAAATGTAGATGTAAATACTAGATTCAGAAAACTGTTGTCATATCCTGCTGTAATACGTATATGTTCTGCAAACTGTCTTCTATGCTGTTTACAAAGGTATATGTATACTGTTTCTTCCCTTTATTTGATGGTGATCTCATTTTTTCATGGATACCAAAAAGAGGAAAATATTTATTGTTATTGTATTTGCATTGACAGCCTGGTTTAAAAGTATTTTTGGAAATTAAAAATATTAGGTAAATGTAGCTGCTTTCTTCCAAACACAGAAATAAGAAGCTAGAAGCAAATGAACAAAAATCTGGTCATAGATAATGCCTCCTCCAAATAATTCATGTGATTTGTCACAGATAAGTACATTATTAATCTTCCTCTTCTTTAAGCCTTAAAAGCTGTCTGTAGCCTTGTCTGAAAAATAAAATGAGACAGCTTTCCTGTCCTGTCTGCTGTAAAAAAGACTTGACTAAAAAGTGTAGTAACTAAAGTTCTTTCAGACAAGTCATTCCTAACAGGCTTCATTCTAGGTGCCCATGAAACTGAAATCAATTTTTGTCACTATTGTGGGATGAATCCTACAGTCTCCTGCCTCATTCTGAGGACAAAAAGGGTGACACAGGACTCAGCTCCTTCTCTGCTGCAGGGACCTAGGTATACAAGGGGAAACTAAGCAGGTGTTAGGGAAGGCAAGTCACAAGATACATAAGGTACAATATATCTTGAAGAAGTCATGGCACATTAATAGGTTGATTCGTTCTTCAAAAGCTTATGAATGTGTCTCCTATATACTGCACAGGTTATCTACAAGCAGTGACTGACCTGGCAGAGTGTGTGCTCAGGCTATTCTCTTAGAAACAGCTTTTCTGACATATTGTAGTGAAAGTAGATCCTACTGTAGGTTCTTCTGCTGATGCAAAGTCTCATTGAGCAGGTGCTCCACGGGGAAGCCTTGCAAACATTGAGATTAAAGGAAGGTTCTCAGAGAAGCACCTATGAGCACCTCTGACACAGCAAAATGAGCCCTAATAATGTCTGCTGGATCTAACTTGTTGAATTCACAACATAACCTGAGACGCTCTGAAAACCACTCAGATCAGCTCTCACTGGAAATGCATTCATCCTTTCGGCAAAACATAGAAAAAAATAAATACACGTCCTGGAGTGCTTTGTCCACTGAGATGAGGAAATGAGGGACCCATGTTACCTCATATAAATTCACCAAAATAAGATGGATCTTGAGAAAAAAATCCTTGATTAACAGAAGTGCTGAACTATATTACTGGTGTACTGGATGTAGTCTGAAAGATGTATTAGACATGTACAAAACTGTCTGAGGATGGAAAAAGGTCAGCTATCAGTCTTCTGTCTCCCTGTCTGGTGCAAAAAGTGCAACCAAGAAGAACTTCGCAGACAAATACGGGAAAACAAGCATCACAACAGTGTGAGTAGGGGCTCTGTAGATCTTCTAAAAAGATGTTATTATACTATGTCAGAAAAAAACCCAGTCTCACTAAAACTATAAGGACTCTGGATGAGATAAAACCAGCTACTTTTTAACAAGCCAGTAATAATGGTGGTAAACACAGATGGGTTTTGGAGAAATCTTACCAAAACAGACAAGTCAAGCTGGCTCCAGAAGCACTTGTTGAAATTATTTGATTTAGTAGCTTGAGTATAATGTCCCACAGACAAGACTATACTACTCCTGTACTTGAACATGTAATACCGCACTGCTCTTTGTGCATGTTGCTGTGTGGGTCTTTGATATCTAAAACACCTCTGCACTGTGCTCCATATCTCTTTCAGATTACGGCTATACCAAGCAATGTGAATGACTCAAGGTCTTTACAGTGACAAACCAATTTATATTACCTGCAACTTTTGTCTTAAGAAGTATGGCTCTGCATTATTCATACCAAAGCATAAATGCCTTTTCCGGAATATTTAGTCTTCCTCACAAGCTCTTTTGTGCTATCATTATTGTGTTCTGCCCATGATTTGACATGCTACGAAGATTTATGGTGGGCATTCAGAACAACTTAAGTGTGATGGAAGCTTACGTCCTCTTCCTGAGTGAGTCTGCTGATGCAGAAAGAATATGGGAAAAGATACAACTTCTTAGGACCAAATTTGATACAAGAATATGTTGGCTGTACAGATCCATGGCAAGAATGAAGGCAAGCAGCATCCTGGATTGTATTGATAGCACAGCCAGTGACTACAACATGTAATTACCTCCCCACTACCACCACCCTTCTGTTGCACTCATCAGGGTGCATCTAGAATACTGCACACAGTTTGTGAACCCCCAACACAGAAAAACACTTATAACCTGGAGAACATTCAGTAGAGGGCCATTGAGATGATCCAGAGCTGCAGTCGTTGCCCTTTGAGGACAGGCTGAAGGGCCTGGGTTAGTTCAGCCTGGAGAAGAGTCAGCTGCAGGGGAACCTTACAGCAGCCCCTCATACCTATGGGGTGGTTATCAAGAACAGAGAGAAGAGTTCTTCGTGGTGAAGCATGGTGGGAGGATACGAGACAATGATGGGCATGACTTGAAACAAGAGAGGTTCAGACTGGATGTGAAGCAAAACTTCTTCACATTCAAGCAGTGGAACAGGTTGCCCAGAGATACTGTGCCACCTTCCTCCTTGGAGATTTTCAAGGTCCCAATGAAAAAAGCTGTGAGCAACCTGGTCCGAACTCATAGCTTACCCTGCTTTGAGCAAGGGGTTGGACTACAGTCTTCCTGAGCTGCCTTTCATACTGAGTGATTCTGTAATTCTGGCTGCACTCAGACTTACTGTAGTTCTCTTGGACCAAGACAAGAATTAAGAGATAAAGCAATCCTTATGGCATGATCAAAGTATGAGTAAGCATCCTACAGGACACCTGGACTGTGACCTTATTTGGAACAAAAAACCCCTACATTTCTTGCTCTTGTCTGCCACAAATACATTCACTGACAAATAATCCTTCTCCTCAAAGATCAATTGAATCGATGAATGAATCATGAATTTTCCACTTTGTTCCACTTCACTCTGTTGAAAAATGTCTGTGCTGATTGCCTGCCAATGTATTTTGTTGTCCCAGCAGATGAACTACTGTGAGCATAATCTAATGTTTGCATCAGTTCCACAACCAATTTCATAACTGCCTCTTGTAGTGCAGAGGAGTACTCATCTCACTCGGTTTACATAAACTACAGCCATTTTATTATCTGAATAAGGCATTCTGTAAAAGAGCAGTTAGACCTCTATACAAGTGTTTGCACTGCACTGAGTTCTACACTATTTCTGCCTGTGACTTGTATTTGATCCTGGCTTATGTGGGCTTACCAAGTCCAACAGAGAAATATTTGTCACTGTAGTTTTGTGGAGAGAAAAACACTTCATTAGGGCTATTTCTAACAGATTAGGAAGGGGAAAACACCCTACAGAACTGTTGGGAGGGTGTCTGAAGTCTGTTGCCTGACATACACAGTCTATCACCTAATCATGCTGTCAGCATTCAGTCTCTGTACAGCCTCCAAAATGTGGAAAAGGCTGAGTTGTGTGATGAACTGAGACAAGTTCTGACCATTGTTTGGGGCAGTGCATGAGGTTGTGTGCTAAGGCAACTTAATATCAGGTCCATCCTGAGTCAGGTAACTTCTTAGAATCTCAAATTCAGAAACAGCTCTTTTACTGATAAGTGTTAAAACTGTCTGCTCTGTTCTAACTTTTCATCTGAAGGGCACGAAGAATAACGTAAAGTTCTGAACCTCATGATGAGTCAGGGGTCCATGCAGAGTTGCACAACATGCTTTGTTTCCCTAAGAATGCAGCTACTACATGGAAAACATTGAAAGTACCTTAGTGCAATAGACAGTTTAAGTTAAGAAGAAGGACTCTGTACTGGAAGTAGTTTTAGCCTGCTAGATATCGTGGAGACTACAAGAGAATGGTCATGTACAAATATCTCTTCTACTGTGGTGGGTTGACCTTGGCTGGCTGGGAGGTGTCCATCAAGCCACTCTCTCTCTCTCCCTCTTCAGCAGGACAGAGGAGAGAAAATAAAATTAAAAACTCATGGGTCAAGATAAAGGCAGTTTAATAAAGAAAAACAAAGGCTATGCATGGAAGTAAAAGAGAACAAAAAGATTTATTCTCTACCTTTGTCAGCAGCTGACATCCAGCTACTTTCTGGGAAGTAGAACCTCAGTTTGTAGTGGTTGCTTTGGAAGATAAATGCCTTAGTAACTAATGCTCCCTCCGCTTACCCCACCTTTCTCTTAGCTTTTATTGCTGAGCACAACATCACATGGTAGGGAAATTTTGGTCAGTCTAGATCAACTGTCCCATCTATGTTCGCTCCCAATCTCTTGCCCACTCCCAGCCTGCTGGCCTTTGATGCTGGGTGGGGAGTGGAGAAACAAGCTCAGTGCTGTGCCAGCAATGGCCAAAACACTGCTGTCTTAGCAACACATTTCTAGCTACCAATACAAAGCACAGCACTGTGAGGGCTGCTATGGGGAAACTCCATCCCAGCCACACCCAGTACATCTACATAAAAGAAAATTTCTAGACTTGAATCCTATTGTGTTGAGGAAGAATATCTCCTGTAGCAGAGAGAAAGAGGGAGAAAGGGAGAGGGGCATTCCCTTATGAGAGGCGTTTGGCTACAACATTATGAAAGAATGAGTCAAAAATAGCTTCCGTGCATTTGGCTGCCACCCAAGTGGGAAAAATAAGTTGTTTAGTTTTTGCAAGAAGGGATGATCCAAAAGAGCAGTCACTGCAAAGCTCTTGGTTATTGTCTTCTCTTCTGAAGAATATAGAGTCCTAATACATCTGGCTAAGCTATTCTGAAAATGTGGCCGATTGTTCAGCACCCCACAGACTTCACAGAGCAGAGCACACTTGGACTTGCTCCATTCCAGTAGTGCTTAGACCAGATAGACTTTTTTCCCCAAAAATACACATGTACATTCAGAGCTTACTGTAACATGAGAATTCCTAAAGAATAACATATGTCTTCTCAAGGACTAAATAATGGAATTCAAGCAGTAATTCCTGTCATCAGAGAAAGCAAATTTCTAGGAACTGGCTTTCCCTTGCTTCGTAGAGAGCCTGCAAATCCAAGCTAGTGCTGACTCAACAGTAACAGTGTGTCAGAAATGGAAAATGCAGCTATAATTGCTTGAGGAGAAGCCCTTGCCTATCCATGAATGCTAAAAATTGAACTTCACATTCCGGTGGCAATTCTGAATAAATCACTCAGAACATGATTAGCTTGTACATGGGCAAATTATACTGGGCAGGCAGTAATTGAAGATTCTCAAATACAAACTTCGTAACTAATCTCCTTTTCAAAGTGGATAGGTCCAAGTATTCTGTATCTTTTTTAACAAAGTGGTCGGAGAACAACTCTGCTTTTTCGGTTTTTTGTTTCTTCTAGGCAATCTATTGCTGGGTAAATACAAATGCACTATGCTCCCCTAAATATCACAAGTATTTTTGTCCTTGGTTTTATTTTTCATTAGATAGTTTCCCAAGATGTTAACTCTCCAGATACGGAAGATGATCTTGAACAGCGTACTGCCTTTGAATAAATTTCTGTCTATGCAAAAGTAAGGGTGTGCTTTGTTCTCAGTAAGGACTACCAGCACACTTCTGGAATACAAAACAGATCAGGACCCAGAAACAGTCATGACACATGCTATTGATGTTCATGGACTCCCGGGACCAAAGGGGACTGAGATTTTCACATAATGCAGGACCCGATGTACCTTGTTGCAGGAATATTGAGGGAATACTTGAGGTAAGAGTGAAAGCTCTTAGATACAACGGACTTAAGGTGCTTAATACCAGTATTGAATACTGATAGTCTTCCTGGGGTGATGCAGTTATAGCAACAGTTCTTAAATTTGTAGTACCACAAAGAAGTCAGGCTTGCTGGGAAAATGTAGGTCTCTTGTTCCTGTAGGTATGCCATTATTGGTAATAGGTACCTCGTGGTGTTTCCCTTTGGTGATCTTCTTAGTTATGTGTGATATGCCTGAGGATTATCAGTGGTTCACCACCAAAGTTAAGAGCTGAATGCTTTTCAGCAAAGCCTAAAAAGTATTGCACATTTTGAGGCTTAATGGAAAAGCTTGCAGCTCTTAGGAGGAGGGAAAGACATTTGAGTGCCTGAATTGTGATTATGAACTGTCAGAGTCAACCAAGGTAGACAAATGTTTTTGTGTTTCAGTAGTATTAT
Organism: Pampusana beccarii; assembly: GCA_013399365.1. Lineage (NCBI taxonomy): Eukaryota > Metazoa > Chordata > Aves > Columbiformes > Columbidae > Pampusana > Pampusana beccarii. The sequence goes on along the minus strand of VWYH01005372.1, from coordinate 169,026 downwards.
CAGAATGAGGTGGTTCCTGTCTCTGATACCTGACACCTTGAGAAGCACAGGACACCAGGGCAGGCATGTAATGGTATCTGCAGCACCCTCTCCAGTGTCCAGTGTCCATCAACCCTAGGATGTCCTGAGCTAGTTTGGGGTGGCTTTTTTTCTTTTTTTCCATTAAAAAGCCCTTCCTGGTTTTCTTCCATGAATTCATTTAACTGCTATTTGGCTCAAGTACAATTTTAGTCTACAGCAACTGCTGTTTGAAAACTCATCTACACATTATGTGCAGAAGTACCCTATCTTGGCCATTTTGAACTCACCACCTGGTATTTGCCTTTGATGCAGCAGATGAAGAATGACTACACTGGTTCAGACTAAAGTTTTTAGTTTCATAACCAAACAGAAGCTGGATAACAAACCACCCATGTTTACAACAGCTGCTGAGATTTCCTCAGAAATGAGACCTTTTTATAGATCATCAGCACGAAATTCATTTATGTGAATGGAATGACTAAACCAATGCAATTTTAAGCTTCTTTTTGTAAGAAAGAAGGCTGTGCATTTGCGCTGTGCATCCCTCATTCAACAACCCCTTAGTAATTTCCGCCCTTGTTGGCCCATACTAACTCCTTTTTCTCAGCTGAAGCAGTCTCAAAACCAGTCGAGTATGTATACCATAAACCATCATTTTGTTGGAGTCCAAACTTAATAACCTCTTTGAAGAAAAAAAAAAAAAAAAAAAAAAAAACAAACGAAAAAAGAGTATAACCTCAACATTAATTTAGCCTGTCTGCCCTACCATTAGCCCCTCAGCACCCAGATGGGCCAGCCTGCCTACCAGCCAGCCCATCAGTCCTGTTTTCAGGGAGTGACAGTATTTGGTGATATGTTTCAGCTGTTAATAAGAGAACTGGAGGGAAACAAAAGGTAATATGGAAGGTGGTATTAAGAATTGTTGCTGATGGAGAAGGGAAGAACGAGAAACACTATGGGAATTCAGTTCAGAGAGCACATGAAGACCAGCTGAGATTACTGCTATAGGACAGAGGGAGTGCAGACAGGGAGTGCAGGGAGTGCAGATAAAGAACAGGACACAAATCTGTGGGAAGTCAGGCTTCGTTAGTTTTGTTTCTAATGGAGTGACTTCCTTCCTATCAGAATATACCTTTTTGACTAGAAATGGAATATTTACAAACTACAAATAAAATATTAGGAAAAAAAATTTCAGCAAATATTTTACAGAAAAGTGATTGCTTCACTCAGTTTACTAATAAATTTAATTTTAATGAAATATTTTAGTTTACTTTCTCAGATTCTGCTATGGAAAAGAAAACCTGTCCATGCACAGATACATTTTTCTTGCTACGAAGTGAGGGTTACTTCTATCTGTAGGACAGCGTGTTTTTTAATACAGAGTGTTACATAGTGGAAATAAATTATAGATGTTTTAATGGGCAAAGAAAAGAAAGGGTGAAGCAGATGAATGGACAATTATAAGACTCATAAATTTTTCTTAAAATTTGTTTTCTACCATAATGTTTTCCTATGAATTTTCTGATTATTCAGCTGATCAGAAAAGATGTCGTTGAGAAAAAAATAGTTAAAATGTATTTTCATTAAAATGTAACGGTTGCTTATTTTTTACAAGCCATATTACAAACTTGGGCACCCTCGTCAGCCTCAGCATAGCCCTAGAAATATGAAAAAGGAACAAGCTGCTCTTCAACGGAGCGGAACTAAGTTGAGAGGAGGTTGTGCAACCAGTGCCAGACATACTCCCACCAGAGATGGGATTTATGTCTGTACAATTTGGGGTTGGCACTTTTCACTGATGATTTATACACTAAAAAACAAAACAAAAAGCCCACAAAGAACACAAAGACAAATTTTTGCCAGAGCACAGATTGAGAGAGGAAAATAATTGACAGGTTACCAGTGCAGTTCTTCTGGAAGTTGGGATTCTCCAGCGGGTGCCCCGGGATGCGGCACTGAAACCTGTGCTGCCAGAACTCGGGAAACCAGGGGTTGCGGGTGTTGGTGTCCAGACGCAGCTTCAGATAGTAGTCATCAAACGACAAGACCTCTGGAGACTGCAGTTTGATAGTGATGCCCCCATTTGCTTCAGGTTCGTAACCTTCAATGACTTCATCTCTGTCTGCCCAACCATCACTGAAACAAGGCAAAAAAACCCACTTATTACACAAAGGCAGGAAGCTTGTCTTGAAAAAGCAACCACTCAAAGGCAGACCAGCACCCTTGGAAGCCAGTGATTAAGGGGGAAATGTACAGGTATGTCTAAAATACAGGCAGAAAATGAAAGAAGAAAGTACAGTGGTGGAGACTCGTAACGAGCAGTCTGACTGATTTCATGTGGAGTCCTCATTAACTCATCTGGAATGACAAGGATTTATCCATGTCCCTCTGGAAAGGATTTTTGGGTGTAGTTTCTGGTGTGATGTCCTTATGACTAAGGAGATTCTGCATTATTTAGGCTGTCCTGTAAGGGGTGGAAACTGAAAGAATTAATATTGATGGAAAGGGAGTAAGCCAGGTTCCTGGGTGTTTTGCAGAAGAGATCTCAGCATGCATGGATCTTACAGCTAGAAGAGTAATTCAAATCAGACATCAAGTGAGAAATGCATTGTGTTGTAAGAGAATGGAATATGAATACATGATACAGTTGATCAAACTAAAAAGAAAACCACATGCTTTTCTCACACTGCATGGGATTTGTGATAACATGATTTTTTTTTCTCCTTTTTTTTTTTTTTCCTTAACAATGGCTTTCTATTTTACTTCTCTGTTTATTCATATAAGAGTTATTTTAAAAAACTTGAAGATAAAACTCTTCCTTGACAACATCATTTTGTGGAAAGTCTATTTTAACACGTCTGAACAACGTTCACTGGGTTTAGCCTCTGAGTTTTAGTTTAGTTCTTTTAACAAGTCCATTGATTTAGTGCCATTCTCCAGTTCTTATTAGGGTCCCCTAAGAACAATGCTATTACAGTGTAATTTAAGTGCAAATATAAGTTGGCCATTGCTTCATTTTAATATGCTGGGCATGTCATGAGAGAAATAGATTATTCTGGCACCTCAGACCTAGCTTTATCCTCTCAGAATCAAATCAGCTGCACTGCTACTTTGAAAAGCAGACAGACAAAGCACTTCCAGCGGAGAAGAGCTGAAGAGGAAAAATGCGACTGATGACTAAGAGAGAAGTCTCTGTTTCATCCCAAAGAGTCTTGCATCCTGAAATCCAGGCAGACTGAAAGAAGGTCCTCATTAGGACTCATTTACACACAGCCTGGAGAAGAGCGTTGGGGTGCAGACCATACCAGCCGAAAGTACCTATGAGACACTCGCACAGATGTGCCTGGGACTCCACAATGGAAAATAGACAAGATTTGAAGCAGTAAGCTCTGTCGCAGTCCTAGTCAAACAGGTGCAGAGTGACTATGCACTGGGCACATGTGAGCCTTTGGTCCCCAGCCACCAGACTGAACAGCTGCATGGTTTAGCTGCCATTCACATTAGCTGCTGCATGTGTTAAAAGTGGCAGGTCTCCATGGAAATACAGAGATGCCCATGTACTGAACGCTTTCCATATGGGACACACAACCCAGGCCTCTACTACAGGAAGTTTTTTAAGACACAGGACATCTGGTAGCACAGTGACTGTGTGATCCCTTTCACCTGGGCCTGGGGACCCACAAAGCTGTACTTTAAGAGAGCACTACATGGCACCTTTGAGCCAGGATTTCTTCTTTTTTTCACCCTCTACCAGAACCTTGCAGTAGAACTGCCCAAAAAACTTCTGAGCTTACAAGCCACTGACAAATATCTTCATATAGCCAAGCAGGATGAGACGAATGTGTATGCATGTTGCATCACACACATGGTAGAAAGTGGAGGGCAGGGGGAGGTGCAGGGAGAAGATTACAAGAGGGAGTCAGCAATGGCTGAAGAGTCCCACCGTGGAACAGGGGTGAGCATGATGCAGTATCCCAAAGCGACTCTCTCTGCCAGGCTGAAGGCGGCAGCACCTTCTGGGTCACTTCTTCCCACAGCCAGCAACATGAGTTACTCAGGTCCTGCCCTTCTACCAATATAGTCCAAAAGATAACCGCATGGTACAGCCTTGGCCTGACAGCTGCTCTTGAACTGTGCCTCAAGGATCGGTATTGGGGCCAATATTATTCAATATATTCATTAACGATTTAGATGAGGGAATTGAGTGTACTATCAGCAAGTTTGCTGATGACACTAAACTGGGAGGAGTGGCTGACACGCCAGAGGGCTGTGCTGCCATACAGAGAGACCTGGACAGGCTGGAGAGTTGGGCAGGGAACAATTTGATGAAATATAACAAGGGAAAGTG
>VWYH01005372.1:131313-164266 GCA_013399365.1 Pampusana beccarii | reverse complement strand
TGAACTGCTGCCGGAGTGCACAGAGTTCAAAAGCCATGATTTGTCCCTCTCTTCTCCCTGCCTTTCTAGAACATCTTGAGTTTTGGAGAGGAAAAGAAGCCACAGCTCCTCCTCTCTGCACCCCCACACTCCTCATTTGCCTATGTACTGAGGGCATCTGCTAAAATGTACTGCACACCCTGGCTGCCTCATGAAAGATCACAGTCTAGATAACCCTACAAAGGTAAAACCAGGTGAATGAACAGTCTGGATTTCACATAATTCACATAAACTAGTACCAGAGGGGAGAAAAAGGCACAATCTTTGTTTCTTCCTATGTGGGGGAAAAACAAGCAAGAGGTCACTCTTACAGCATAATTAATTGAGTCCTAATTACATGATTACTTCATTATTTGTCAGAATGTTTATGGCTTGCAAAACGTAGACTCAAGCAGAAACATTAGGGAGTCCAAAAGATTAAGTAAATTGGGCCATTTTTTACAAAGTTTCTAGAAAGGAGGAAGTTTCTCTACTGCTTGGATCCCTACCAGATAAACATTAGAGTGATTTATTTCCTCTCTCCTGTAAGTTTGGCTTGGAAAATTGCCACATTCAGTCTGAAGACAAAGCAAAGCAATTCTGCAAAGGCAAGAGAAAGTGTATTTCAAGTCGTCTGAGGGTAGCTGGTGGAAAAGTTCCCCTAAACCAGAACACAGATTGTCACCTAATGTTTCTTTGTCTCTTTCTGGCCCCCAAGTTTTTTTCTCTCTTCGAACTCCTCGAATTGTTAAATGTCTGATAAGTTTTGTATGCAGCAAAATGTGAAGAAAAGGCACTGGAATCAGAGAAAGAAGATCATTTGTGCTGAAGTTGATACGGGAGCTTTGCTCTACTTTCACTAAAATCAAGGAAACAAAAAGGAGTCTTCTGGTCTCTTAGGGGACCCCTGCCATCCTGGTGGCTGCAGGCTGGCTCTGCTGAAAGGCGCCCTAAGGGGACCATGCAGCCCTACCAGCAGCTGTGGGAGGATTATCAGAGACCTAAGATCTTGTTATAATGTCTGCCTATATTCCCTTTTACTGATTTTTTTTTCTCCTTTTTATATGTAAAAAAAAAGTAAAAATATAGAAAAGTAATAAAGTAAAAATATAGAAATTAATAAAGTAAAAAAGGATTGCCTGGAAACTAACTGTGCATCTTTAGTGCCCTATGAATAAATGAAAGATGTTCCAGAATACTATATTAAAAAGGCATTCCTAACACTGGGCAACAGCACAATACTGAAGTCCAGATGACAGTGTGCATGTCAGTGACAGAAGCATAAGACCAATAGCTGATTCGACAGAAAAACAACATCTCATTAAAAATGGCAGTGCATGCTATTATTTTGTTGTCAGAAACGAGTACTTTCCACCAACTTTCCATCTTTTATCCTGCTGAGTAGCAAGTAGCACAACACTTAGCACTCTTTGCAAAAACATCTTTCTGTGTGTTTTTACTGCAGTTTTCAGGAGGTGGCCCAACATCCATCACCCAAACTGCCTTCTCTAATGAGTGTTCATTGTAGGTTTTGTGTGACTTTCTGGCCTTGAAATGTGTCGAGTATCTTGTGCAACAGTTGATCTGAAGCTCTGTGATGGGGTTTGTAGTGTGAAGACAGAAACACTGACGGAGAGAAAACTGGGGGGAGGTCAAACCAGCAACCACTCTGTTTGCTCTTCGGAGAGAAAGAACCAACTGTTTTTGTTACAGTTTTGTGGTATTTATCACAATCAAAATGGTTACCGATACCCTGCAAACTACTCTCAGTGCAAGTCCCAGTCTGGTGGTTGACATTCATGATGCCAAATCCAAATTTCAGCATTCAGTCATGAACAAATACCAAGCAGAAGGAGGAAAAGTCCAGAGCTACCTTCATCTAGCTTCAGAAGTTCTGTTTCCTATTATCACAGGCTGAGTTTGAAGAAATAAAGGATTTTTCTTTCTTAACCAGTTTACTATTCTGATAATGTGTGACAGTGGACATTTCTGAATCATAGCTTCAGCATCTTAGCTTCTCTCTATTTTCTGAACTGCAGACACATAAATTCCTGTGACTGAAATACCAGAAGAAATGTAATGGATTTCCAATTTCCTCTCCTCTTCCAAACATGAACACTGTCAGCTGCTTTTCACAAGGGCTGATGAGACAACCAGCAATCAGGCTTTCTATTTTCATCTCTTCAGGACTTAACTCTTAATCTATGCAGCAGCACCTCTGCTTCCCTGCACAGCGCTCAGAGCATTCCTATTGCAGATGTTTTTTTCAAATAAGCAAACACACAAAAAAGAAAACGTTGTTGTTTACAAAGACTACTTGCCCTGTGATTATTGTAGGAGGTAGCAAGCTTTCATGGATAAACAAAATGAAACACATTTGTCAGTCGTGGGCACTGACTGGCAATTTGATCCTTGCACCCTTATAAGGCTTGATCTGACGGACCCAATCTGTAGAGGGCAACCGAATTAGACTTCTCTGTCTGGAGGGCTGCATCATCGGCAGATTTGTCACTCGCTTTCCATGACCTAAGATAAAGTTTTCTTCAGAAGTTCGCGTTCAATATAAGGTTTTTTTAATGCTGTATTGGCCAAGTCGTAAAATATACGAGAGAAATTAAGAGCAAGACACCCTTTATAAAGGTGTAATGAATTACTTTCAACAATAACCTTTCTGCCTACAGCAGATATTCTTGTCATTATAAAACCAAATAAATCAACCATATGAAAATATTTTTCATCTTTTATTTTTTTGGACAGGTTCTGTTCCTGTGCTAGTGGATATTTTTATCCACTTTGAAAACAGTGTTACATATAGCTATACATATGTAAATTGGAAACATTAGTTTCAAACTTTCAACCTTCACAGAGGTTCCCTGCAGATATCCCATTCGGGTAGGGTAGCTGGGCCCCAGGTGACCATAAAAGATCAAAGCCTGTATTCTTGCTTTTCTCTCCTTTCCACAGAACTAAAGCCCATATCAATATACTCTCTTTCTCATGTCAATATACATCCCCACAGAGCATATTTCTGAATGCCTTCTTACCACTGCTCTCAAGGCTGCCAGCTTGCCTGCTGTTATGTCAAACTTCTAATAGATTTAAATATGAGGACAACACCACTCAAAGAATTCAACATTCAATAAAGTGCCATTCCATTTTTATATGTCTCAATATCTTTATTTTTAAGGATAATTATTGTATGCTGGATTATATCAATAAAAGGATGAACATTTAATGTGCAAAGTGCTTTTTGCAAAACCATCTTTCTGTGTTGTGGTCAGACACCGCTTATTTAGAGGCACAGACTCTGCTTATTTAGAAGCATTTCAAAAAGTTACAAACCCCTAAATAGTGTTAAAGGGAGTTTAAATAATTTGTTATTTGGTTCTGATAAATCTCAGTGTCCTGGATTTCCAGAGCTGGTCAGACCTGGAAGCCTGTAAATTAAATCTTCTCTTTTTATAAAAGTCTTTTCTGACAGTGCCCCACCGGAAAATCCAGTATGGATTCTCCAGCCTGTGTACAGGAGTTGTACAACTGTGGCAGCCTCCTGCCTGCTCTTCTGGCACAATGAACGGACACTTGGAGATTAGCATAAGGCCAACCCAGAAAGCACCTCTGTGACAGGTGGAATAATTTCATCAGCAGCTTCACCAAAAAAATTGGAGTTGCTACTTGATTATGAGCATAGATGGCAGGATCAAGCCTGGAGTAATTTGCAAACAGTACTGTAGCTGGCTACTTAACTGCCCTCTTCTGGGGATAGACTTTAAAAAAAAAATATTTATTTCACCAACCTGATGTATTGGAAAGAAAAAACAAAATTAGCTATTGTGAAGGACGGTGGACTATTCTCTGGCAATAAGGAACTCTACCCAATAAATTCAGTGTCTGTGTAACACATGCCTCAAACAGAAGCTGCCATGTAAAGAAAGCTGAAACTGTTCAATATTCACAAGTCAGCAACTGGCAAAATGGCTTTCCTCTTTAGGCTCATGCATTATCAGTCAATCCCAGCGGTCACCAATGTCAGCTGAAAGGTTCTGATTGTTATTGTTAATGAGCATTACTTCAAACATGAGAAAAAAAAGGCCATTTTTGCACTCATTAATTCTGCTAATTCATCAGTACTATATACTTGCACCGAAGGGTGGGAGAGCTTTCCTCAGTGGCCAAACTATGAATTGTTGAAAAGCACAGTTTTACTTTTACATTTGTGACATGTCCTGGAAATCTTAGGAGATTAGTCTCATGTCTACAGATAAGCCTGTATCTATCTCACTGCTGGCAAGCCCAGTCTGAAAGGCTGTATACTCTCATGCTATAACCAGAGGCTTGCTAAGCACTGACTGACCTCCTTAAAACCAGAAGAATCAAAGTCACTAAATCTTGTCAGCTGAAAGAAAAAACAAAAGCCAACCAATCAAACAAACAAAACAAAACAAAACAAAAACAAAACAAATGAAAAATCAACAAACAAAAAAGAGGGTTTCTAGGCCAGTAGTTTTGCTCCTGCAGGCATAGATGGAGATAGGCAGGAGTCATCACCTTCTTAAGCTGTCTGTCTTTTGCAGCAGGCATAACGAAGTGCTGTGAGATTTGTACCTATTCCCCTTCCCTGAAAACTAACCTGTGCTCAAATGTATTATATAATACCTTGAATTCCAGCCTTTAGATTTCTCTGAGTTGATGACCTTCACAGGTCAGTCCTGACTCAAATCAGCTGAAAGCATAATGGGAATGTCAGCTCTGCAAACTGGAAGCAGGGAGAGAAAACCACTGAAACTCCTCCTGGGAGAGCAATGGAATATAAGAGGGAGAGAGAAGACTGCTGCCTTGACAATCTCACACACACACAAAAGAAAGTGCAAGAGAAGCATTTGGTGTCAGACTGTGCAGTTACTGATTTTAGACTCACAACTCACACAGCACTACTATACCACTGTGGCTTGTAATCCTGACACAGACTACAGAATGAAGAGTAGATCAAACCTGGTCAGAACTTGGGCTGGACATCTCTAGAGATTATCAGCATGACTTAGAAAGAGCCTGGTATGACTTATGAGTTACCACTACATATACCCATGATGGTTTGAACTCTAATGTCCTACAGGAGGTGCTATTTTTTGAAAGAAATTGAAATATGAAGTCTAAAACTAATTCCCAAGGCCACTTCTCGCAAGTGCTTTGCCATATTTCTTAGTAAATTTTCTGTGTGTGCCAGGTTCGCTTTCATACCATCACATATACAACTTCTCACTTGCTGTTCATGATTACTGAAAGCATACAGTCGCTGTAGCACATTAATTCTCATATTTTATGCAAGCACAAATTGTTGGTAAGGGCTTCCAATTTTTATTTAGTGAATCAGTGGGTTTCTTTTGAATGAGTGACACTCTGTTCAGAACCTAAGTTGATAAATGATAGGTCATAATGTTTCAAATTATTATCATTCACTTTTGTGTGAATTTTCAGATTTTTTGCACTGTTCATCTAAAAAATGTAGATTATAACCTCATGGACCACGATGGATTGTATTTTGCAAATATGTATTTTGGAAGGTTTTAATTATCGTCTATGGTGCATATATTTGCATGCAATTTACATAATGTAATTTAACTGCCTATCATGCAGGCGTTATCTTGGGGAGTCTTTGCTGTGAAGGTTCTTGACACAGTTGGCATGTGCAGCTTTTTGTAAATGTAGTTGCTGCTTTCATGCAGGAAAGGTTTTACCATTCTCTAAGGGTGCACAATGGTGCATATCTCAGAAAATCAGCAGCCACACATGTATTCTCTAAGGCAACAGTCGATTTTTCAAAAGGTGCACACATGCTTTCACCCCATACTGTCATGAGGGTTGAATCCTTGCTCTGCGTATTTGAAATTCACAACATGAGGCATCATGAAAATGCAATATCTTTTCCAAAGGAAAGCACGTGTGTAGGGAGAAGGAGAGTATCCAATTTTAAACAAACACACTTGGACGGGGCTCTGAGCAACCTGATCTAGTTGAAGATGTCCCTGCTCATTGTAAGGGAGCTGTGCTAGATGACCTTTAAATGTCCCTTCCAATCCAAACTATTCTATGATTCCTTGAAATAGGAAGCCTTAATCTTAGCGTTGTGCCTCATATAAGGTGCTTCTTGGTTTCCCATATGTGCAGCCAAATCAAAGATTTTTGACATCTTATTAATACACATAAATCTGGAAACAAAAAGTTTTATCTTTGCTTCTCTGTACCAGTTTGTGAGGATTTTTATTTATACCCTTGCTGATGCCATGCTGCAAATTATGTGCAAGAAGACTCAACGGAAGTAAGAGATAGTTCTTGCCATGTAGAGCTCAACTGTAGTCTCTTTTCAGGGAGGACAGTTAGAAAGAAATATTCTTGTTAAGACTTCCGTTCTGTCTGAAAGTCTTAGAGACTGAGGTCTTTTCTTTGTGGCCATGTAAAGGCATAAAGGAGAACAGACTGCTTCCTAGCTCTGCTCCAGCTAACTACAAACTACTAAAATCTCAGGGCCACATCTGAAGAATGGAGAGATACCATATGGAGGGGAAACAGGCTAGAAATACACAAAGGTACAGGTATACATACAGGAAAGAGAACAGGTAAAGACATGGCCCTCTGCTCTTTGCCACTCCAGCAGAGCTTGCTTAAACACAGCAGAAAAAGAAGCAGCACATTTCCTTTCTTGTCTGCTTGCTTTGTTTGTTGAGGTGCTGAGGTACAGGGAAACAAACAAACATCTTAGAATCACATTCCCCTTTGTTTTCACACAAACTGTGCTGACCTCAGAAGTACCTTGAATTTTAACATTTAGATTTCTCCAAGATACTGACTTTCATAGGATAGTCCAGAACTTTCTTTCAGTGGCTTATTTTATGTGATTCCCTCAAGTCATCATTTGCTGCATCTACCTCATATGACAATGCTTAAGTGAAATACACACAGAGTTCACAGGCCATTTTTCAAAGGAAATAAAATTTCAAATATGCACATCTAAGGAGGACATCCTACATCTCTCATCAGGTTGTTATTACTGATTTGCATATATCCTATTTCCATACCTGTATGAGATTTCTGGAATGCTATTTCCACACTCATGCTTGAAAACTGAACCTTTACACACATATTTATGCAGGAACTGCTCATCGGTTTGGTAGCCCTTCAATGAAACCATGTCTGCAGAGGAACTGGTAGCTGTAGATAAGAGCATGCTAACCATTCCTTATCAAAGCATATTAACATGGGCTTCAAAACATCAGACCAAATAAATGGAAAACAAAGGGTGAAACACTATGAATACCATGATAAAAACAAAAAAAATCTGAAGCTACTAATCAAAGTTAACACATATGAGAATATTGCCTTAAACAGCTGTTTCTGTTTCTACCAAAGCTATTTTAAATTTGGCCGTATCTGCCATTCTTTCTTTTTCGCTTTCTGTGGATACTTGAACATTCAGATTACTATGAATGTTTATACAGGAGATATTTTCCACTCAAATATTAATAAATTGTTATTTGAAATTACATATTGATATGGAAAGTATCCAATTCATCTCGTGCTAGTGAGTCATTTAAGCACATAAACCTTTCCAGTGAGAGAATCAGGTAATAAGGCTTTCATAGAATAAATCAGGTAAAATCATTAGACTTCAGTAACCAACTAACACAGCATTGCATTGTATCTGCAATGAACAGTTCATGAACCACTTGCAAACCAAGAAACCAATGAATAATTTGAATGATGAATTCACTTGAAAATTAAGCAATCTTTTCACAAACAGTTACTGAACATTAAAGTAGGTGTGATGTTTTGAGTATTTTCTAATAATCCACTTATTTTCAGGCAGTACTATTATACTTGACCTAAAGCGACTGTTATAGAGAACTTTAAAAATACATAAAAATATTATTCACTTACTCTACTGCACTTATTGCTGTCTTAAAGTCATCAATGTTCACATGTCTATTCATATGAAATAATAAATTTAAGTGCAGTCATCTGCCTAGCTAAACCAAACTTAGTTATACATACAGATATCTGAAACCTGCTTAAAATTTCAGGAGTAAAATAGCTCCACGTACTTTTAAATGGCCAAGCCGACCTATAATTAAGTAAATGGACCACTGAATGAACTACTGACATTTCATTAGAATAAATAAGAATACAAAAATCCAGCAAAATCATAACTGAGAAGGCCACCATTCTTCAAAGTCTCTAAATTACCAAATCACCATACCAATGCACAATACAATCAGATTAATTTCAAACTGAATAAAACAAAGAATTATTCTTTGTTAGTTCTGTACTGGAGATTGAAGGAACAGCTGTTTTCCTTCTAGATCCCAAGCTGTCCTTGAACTGGAAGACTTCTTCCAGGCAATAAGTATGGATATCTTTTCTGGTATCAGGCTTTTTCGGGATGGAAACTTCTCTTAATTTGCATCTTTCCCAAGGAAGGATGAGGGCTTTTCTTCTGACATAAAGGCTCTGCTTTTGTCCTTTATTTATGCACTCATGGAATAATTTAGGTTGGAAGGGACCCCTGGAGATCTTATAGCTCACCAAGATATATGGTCCATGCAACCTCCCTTCAAGTAATTTGGCTCATTCCTATCATTGCCTTCAGGTCACTGGAAAAGGTACAAGTCATGTAACTAGGGCGACAAATCTGGTGCCATAACTTAAGCCTCATGCTTTTGTTTAAGAAGCCAAAACTTCTTTTATATTTATTGATCTATTGACCCCAGAAAAATCAACATCAAATTTTATTAATTAGTGATGATGTCACAACTTATTAATGGAAAACTGAAGTAAGCTTTTTAAAAATAGAACCTGATTTTCTCCATCTTTTGCGCATGGCCACAGTTGGGAAAGAATGCATAAGCAGCCTTTCCTCTCACATGACACAGTGAGAGAGAAATATTTTAACTTTTCCATTCATTAATCCAGCCAGAGAAAAGGAATGGCTATGATTTCACGTAAAACAGGTAATCATCACTCTGATTCATAGAATCATACAATGTCCTGTGTTGGAAGGGACTCACAAGGATCATTGATTCCAGCTCCTGTCCCTGCATATGACAACCCCAAAATTCACACCATGTGTCTGAGGGTGAGCATCAGATGGTGTTAATTGAAAAGCTGATAGATGCCACAACAGAAGCGACCCTTCTATTTTCAGCTTTTTATAATTTCAGACTTTTATAATCTCTTAAATTGAAACAGGAAACATTGCTTTCTTAACGTTTCTGTTCCACAAATTGCTGTAGTCACCACAGACATGCAACACGTGTGCAGACAGAAGAGAAAATGACCCTCATGACAACAAACTGGATCAATTGCCATTTCCTGATGATCAGATAGAAAAGGAAATTCAAAGCCATGGGAAGATGGCAAGTCCCAAGTGTTGTTATTCCACTTTATTTTACTTTACAGCTAAATGATAAAAAATACATCTCAGTGAAACTAAAGATGGTCTACCTCTATCAACAAAATCTGAAAACAAATTTTTAAATCCGTGTTTATACATGAGACCCAGAAAAAAACAGTTATTTCTGGAGAAGCAATGAAAATAAAAAATAAAAAATACTTTCTTGTATTCAACCAGTGAAAACACAACAAAACCTGCAGACCCCAAAGTTGCTCACAAAAAATACAAGAGATGAAGGAAGAAAAATTGATGGAGTGGACAAAGCCAGAGAAAGAGCTCTACAGATTTTGTGTATTATGACCTGTGAGCTGTAAGTAAAGGAAGATTGCACAGTTGGTACTGCCTCAGGAGAAACCTGGGAAGTGATTAAAAGCCAAACAGGCACAGCACTTGCAGTTGCTTCCTGCTGTCTTAGGAAGGAAAATTGTTTGAGTTTCCCAGGCTGCCTTTTACCTTCTACTGATGGCCACCTGTGCTTAGTCCTCTACCTTCCTTTCTACTTGATTCTCGGTGCATTAAAACTCCTAATTTCCTACTCCACTGAGAACTAAAGTATGGGTAGGCTTAATGTACCCGAGTGAAACGAGTAGACACAGAAGTCAGAGTTGCAGCAGCCTGAGCCTTGAGGGATCAGCTATTCACATAGAACAAATGACTTATCCTTAGAGAATACCACAGGATTGGGTCTGAATCCTCTAACTGTGGTCTGGTAACACCCACTGATCCGAGGAATACAATAGAAAATAAATGAGATTGTTCAGCATTAGTAAATACTGGTCAGTTAGAGTAAGGAAGGAATACAAGGACAATATCAATGTCGCTTTCGTCACGGGTCGTCGGGTTTTTGGAAGGTCCATGGCAGGCAGAGCACACAACTGTTGGAAAGAATGTGACAGACAGTATCTCCACATGCACAGCCAGCAATTGCACACTGGAAACTACATTTTGATCCCTAGTGAAATACAATAAAGTAGAAGGTTCACACATTAGTTAAAAAGAATTATCTGTGAAAGACTGGCATTGTATTAATGGGAACTATGCAGTTTTGGCAGAGGAAGGACAGAACTGTCCCTGGATGACTGACCCACTACAAATAATGAGATCACTACGTTATTTGTTTCCTTTGCTGCATTAACATCAAGTTTAACTGTGCTACAAGAAACATTAACTCCATCAAACGTATTAATTTCAGCTTTCTGTATTGCTACTATTGGTCTTATAATAAATGCATGTTTGCATTCTGAATAATTTTTAGGAAATAAACACATCTGTTTAACAAAATTAGAACTTGATCTAGTACTGGTCAAGGAGATGCTTGAACTGTCTAAAATGTAACTGCTAGAACATCAAAACACTTTTTCTAGGAATTCGGTTGACTTTGAAACTATATTTTTGCACAGAAACTGGAAGTATGTCACCATGTTAGAACTAAAATATCACTCCCAAAAAAGACAGCCTTCTGTCATATTATAGTCATGTATGGATCTCGTATATATACATCATGTAGTTCTGCCAGCCAAGAAAAGGGGAAAGCAAGAAAGGGTTTTGGGAAAGAAACAACCAGACCAATCAACCAAACAAAACAAAACAAAACAAAACAAAACAAAACAAAAAAAAAAAAAAAAAAAAAAAAAAAAAAAAAAAAAAAAAAAACAACCAAAGAAAAAACACTACAAACCACACAAACAACAAAACATCACCAAAAACACAACACCAAAAAATAACAACAACAACCACACAGTTAGCAGACAATGAAAGTAATATTTGCTATCTCAGTTTTTATTACCTTGTTACACACCAGTGTTAATTTGACAGCCTTCTCTGAAGAAATCTTTTTTCCTTAAAAGCCAATAAAAATAAAAGTAATGAATCTCAATAGGGACAGGTTAGTTTATGTGGTTTTTGTTTGTTTTGTTTTGTCTGGTTTGGTTGTTTGTTTTTTTTTTTAATATATGAAATCCCAGAGTCTAATTAACCAGGCCTGGGGTACTTTTGTCATTTTGAAATATAAGCTCATTTAAAGCAAACGAGCCCATTCAACAATAATAGGAAGAGATACTGCTACTTCTTTCTCCTCTCCAACACCACCTTCCATCTCATCAATTCAAACCAACCAATATTAGTCCACATTGGTCGTTAGCTGCTTTACAAATACGTTACTGTTTTAACATCTATTAAAAGCAAAATCAGGAAAAATTAGTCCTTTCCTCACTGAGGTGAGGAAAGCTATGTGTCACACAGCACTAACTTATTCCGTGTCTATGCTAATGCACAGTACCGAAAGATGTGATGCTTCGTCCTTAGAAGCTGAAGTGTTTCTTGTTGGCTCTTCACATGTTTTTCAAGTAGATTGTCCCTGTGACTTTCACTTTACCAATAACCCAAATATTTGATGAGCACAAACTATAAAATTGCAAGACATGTTTAAGAGATCTTAACATATGCAATATTTTCACAGACTTTTGAGCGCCTTCATGGCTCACATATTTCATTCTTTGAAGCTTTCTTTGAAATCACAAGAGCTAAACTGTTTTATATTAAATGGAAATAAATATTCGTATACAGTTGCATGCCTTCTGGAACAAGAATTGAATAGAAATACAAAATAATCCATAAATCACCAAAAAAAGACCACTCTGCTTCACCCACCAAGGACAGAGAAGCATACTTAAGAAACTAAGTGCAGACACAGTACAAGAGCTATGAGAAACTGTTGTATTTCATTCCACAGTTTTCTTAAGTTAATTTCCCAGAAAATCTATTCACAAATAGCAGAAATATTCATGCAAGATAGACTTGCTGCTCTGTACTGCACTGACAATATAAAGTCCTTTGAAATGCATTTTAGCTTTGCATCTTCGTAGTACAAAGTGCTTAAGTTCTTAGATTGGTCTTACAGACTCATGATATTTTTGCAGACCAGAAAGAGAGGACACCAGTTTCTCCTTAACTTGTTACTAAAACCCTAATTATTCAACTTTTTGATGGGAACTACTTTGGGGTATGCATCTGAAACCACCACTGGTGTCCTGGCATTATAGAAAAACAGCAGCTTCCAATATCCCAAGAATGTCTGAGATAAAGAGTAACGTTATTTTCCCAAGTTGGAAAAAAAAAAAAATTCTTCATTCAAAAAAGTCTGGAACCAAGACTGCATCCAAGATCTGACATCTGAAAATTATAGAGGAAAATAAAAAGAGAGGAAAATCTTGTAGTGATTGTTTTTACTCTTCAAAACACTGAGACTCACTCAGTGCTGCATAATGGAAAGCTTATGCTGAAAAATTGTTGTTAATTATGAACCTCATATTTACATAGAAATACACCCAGATTTTTTCTCATGCCCCATTGTCAGAATTTTATACTTCCCTTAACGATCTCCCTCAGTATATTTTTATATTATAAATTATTTACATGCAAAATTTAAATTAGAATCTTTCTTTTTCCCACCTAATGGTTTTCATCTTTGACATTATTTGTGTTTGTTCATTTCTACATTTGATTTCTTTCTCTTATATCAGCAGCTGTATTTGCAATGTCCTTCAATACTTTTTAGATGCCTGTGTGCCTCATCTTAATTTCTCTTGAGACAGATTTAAACAGCAGCTAGTTTAGTCATTTTAAACTCATTATTTTCTATCTTTATTCATGAGTTTACTTCCTTCCTGCTATTTATTATTCTCATTGTAATTGTATAAGCCTCTCCAGTCTCTCTTAACACACCAGATATCTGCTTCTATATGTGTTGTAATTTCCTTTCTTTGCACACTGTTCTTGTTTGGCTTATTGTCATATCCTTCCACTTGGTAGAAAATGAGAACTATCAAATAGCCAGGTTGAACAAATTATATTCTTCATTATGTACAGCACCTTATTGATATGCATTTCTTATATACATTTTGAAATAATCGCTCTTGTAATTTATACTGTATGTTCCTAGGAGGAAAAAAAACCCTCTCTTTGGAATTTCAGTATTTAATTTGAAATAATGCAAGTCAGAAGCAGCACTTTTAATATACATTTGATTTAATCTTCAGACATATGTATATTACTTAGTACCAGAGGAGATGGGAATACTGAGCATACAACACTTACAGGAGTGTGGCATTCTTTAAGTAAATAGTTTTGTAAATACCTCCTTGACATCGAAAGGACCTAGCAATTTTTTAACTGCTATTTCTCTTTATGTTTTTGTATGTGTTTGACTATCTATTGCCGCACACCTGTACTTAATAGCAAAAATTGAAAACTGGTTACCTACTTACGGCAGTAATTTATTTCAGAACAGTCCCTGTGTTCCCCAGCTGCACTGAGATCTCACCGCTCAGCTCTGCTCCTGTTAGCTCACCAGTACTTGCCATGGACTTGGCAGGAAAAGTCACGAAGCCTCAACGAGTGCCAGTACATGTGCTGCTGTGCCTTCCCTGTCTTCCCTGGATTTGCTCTTGCCTGGGAGATGGAAAGAACTACAGATCACTACTTCTGGCATCTCCAACAAAAAACATGTCCCGGCCAAAGCTGCAGTCTTTGACTCTGCTCAGTCCTCATCCCTGTCAGCTCAAAACGTACATTAAACTCCCACCATGCACACAGGGCGGTCTGGGTTCATGGGGAAAGGGGTAGAGGAAGATGAAAGAGATCTGGACTGAACTTTTCTATCTGGCCACTTTGGCATCCCTGGTCAAAGAGGTTCTGCACATGGGATCTGTGAGATCACTGCCTTCAGCACTTGGGTTTTGTGAACTCTTTGCTACTGTTAAATGGCCTTAAAAAATGAAATGACTGACTTCGAATATTTCCTCTTCAGAACTTTGGTCACAGAGCTGAAAAAAGATCCTTTATGACAGTGCTGTGCTCAGGAGGAAGCAAAGACCCTCTTACAGCCCATTTCTCTTTCCTGAGACAGAAAGCAAGCTGTGGGTTTTTGTGGGATTGTAGTTCACATGGCATCTCTATAGCATTTAGGCAGTGAAAACCAGAGATGAAGAGAAAGGGAGACAAGGGCAGTGGCAGGGCACATAGTCTTGGGCAAAGGGATTACCCAAGTAAAGTCCATTCCTGTTTACCTTATCTCTAGCTGAGAGTTTGTGACCTTGTACATCTGGCTGTTCTGGCCTCTGTTGTGAGGCTGGCAAAGCATGTCAGACACAAGCAAGCAGCAGCCATGTGTGTTAGCTACTGAAATGTTACTAGGACATGCAAGTGCCGGGCAGTGGTTACATTGGCATCATATGACTGACCAGTAGCATCTCCAGCTCTGACGAGGTTGGCTGCTAGGCAGATGTGCATGTAGCAGGAGGCTAAATCAGTGGAACCACAATATATTATAGGCTTGGTTTACAGTGTCTTGCCAGTGTGTCTTCTTGGCACATATGCTGGTTATCTGGTATAACTTTTGTCTGGGTTGTTCTCAAGTGTGTAGTCCCAAGGTTTCCCTGTGACATTCCCAGTCCTGCACCTTCTCAAATTTTCACTTACAAGGTCTGGGTAAGTAATCTTGAAGGTGCTTGTGGGCACTTTGTAATGGAACAGCATCTGTGGGACTGTTTGTAACAGCAGAATTTGAGGGGAACTCCGAACAACTTACTCAAAAACCAAAATACATATTGGAATGTAAAGTAGAATTGAGACATTATATTGGGAGGATAAAGTGAGGGACTCTGTGGTCTTGAATAGAAAGTATAAATGAAACCGACTCAACTATTAAAATCAGTGGGAACAAATATTTTGACCTAAAATCCATCTTCTATTTATAAGATGGTGCATGTTTTAAACATGGCCACAGATCCTGTTCATTTAGAGATCTCTAAGCCAGAAATAGAGACAGAAACTCCAAGAGAAACTCAACCATTTAGTTAACAAGTGATGAGAAACATTAGAAAAGGCCACTGAATATGTACTACTAACACTGAAAGAAAATTTCCCTTGCTGTTTGTGTTGAATTCTGAATTCTCTAAGAGAATTAAATAGATTATTAAAAAAAAATCCATGAAGTGACACATGTTAATCTTTTAACTAATTTAAATGTATCTGCCTTGCTCTTATAAATCTCCTCAAATAAGAGGAGTTCAAGCAAACCACTCTCAAAGCCCTGTGCAGGATGTAGTCTTTTATCAGGCTTCCTTTGGCTTAAAACACACTCCTGAGAATTTTCACTAAGTGCTATATATTTCTTGGAGGAATTGAATCTATTGAAATGTATATTGGTGATGTTCTGACTTGTGAGAAAACAGCAGAAGAACATCACAAAAGACTAAAAAGTGAATATGACATGACTATGAAATAGGACCCAAATTATATAACAAATGTGAAGCTTCAAGATCCAGAAAATGTTTGAAAGAAGGGCTAAAGAAGACGGTACAAAGAAGGCAGTCAACTCCAAGCTGTTCCAGACTGCAAAGATCAAAAGACAAAGGAGTGTGCAAAGTGGGAGGGATGGTAAAATCTGCAGGAAAATTCATGCCAGACTTGACAGTCTTTATTAGTAGCTGTCAAGCACATATAAAGAAGAGCACACAATGGTACTCAAGCTTGGACAGAGACGTTCAAAGCTCACATGGTTAATAAAGTTCCTGTCTTCACATATTTTGATACCAGTACACAGACCTAAGCATTTTCGGGTACTTTGGAAAATAGCTGAAGAGTGGGATGCTTACTCAATAGAGTGAATACTGGGCACTCACCAAATCAGAATGTCTCTGTGCATTAGCAGAGAGGAAGAGGGTAGGTGCAAGAAGTTTTACATATTCACCCGCAGAAAATTTGCAGTAGCAGGAACTAGTCACATAAAATTTGTGCCCACAACAAAGGTGGCACTGGTTAAATAAAACTGCAAAATAAGGTGAGGTTATTTCAGTTACAATTACAATATTTGAAAATATAGCAAAAACCAGGAAATGTACTGATAGACACACTCTCAAGATGAATTCTCAAAAATAATGAAATATTTTTGCACATGAGAATAGTAACAAAAAATCCATCTCAAAAATAATACTGTTGGATTATTATAGTGTTACTGTAAGGGTGCATGGAGTAATTTGTATAAAATGTGTTCATGGGAAGGATTAAATCTGTATTTGGCAGACATGTCCTAGAAATTGTTACATCTGATCGTGGTCCATCGCCTGATAGGCAGAACTTTTGCAGAGGGTTGTGGATTCAACACTAAGTACCAAACATCCTAAGATGAATGGTTTGGTGGAAAATGGCATTGAGACAGATAAAAGGTTATTCAGAAGCAACTCTGGAAGAGATGTACACTTACTGCTAATGAATGTGTGAGTGCCATCTCTAGAATGTTCTATCACTAACTGAAATTTTGTCAAACACAAAAATCAAGATCAGTCTACTTGGTTAGCCAAACACACAATGGAAGACAAAACTGATTTGGAATATAAAATGATACCATCATAGTATGACAGGAGTTCCAGGGTATTAAAGTTTTGGAAGCCTGGAGGAACATATTGTATACCTATTGGCATTGGGTGGATGCAAAGGGGCAGTGACTTGGGAAACTGTGCTTTGTTAACCTTATGCAAACTTCGGAACATACTTTCATGGGAAGCTTGAAGCCATTACAGTGTTTTTTCTGGAAGGAAAAAAAAAAAAGTGGGAGAGAGGAGTAAAAACTGCTTTTCCCTGAAAGTAAACTGGAAACTGGAATGTATGCAGAGCTGCTAGAGGATTGCAGAGTGGTGGAAAATCAATCGAAGTCTGAAGTGCTCTTAGAAGACCAACAAGAATATGTGGAGCAATACTGAAATAGTCTTTTGGAGTAAAATAACAAAGAACAAAGCGTATAGCCTGAGATCATTGAATCGAAACAGTGAGTTCTGAGCAGAAAGCATGTTAGAATTAGGAGAAAATCTGGATCCCCTCTTTTTGTATGGTGGATAGTGAAATTTCACAGGAAAGAGTAACTCTGGTAATGGAGAGGTGACAAAGACAAGTTTCATCAATTATCATCTGGATTTTGGTTTTCAACTGACAGCTGAGCCTGATTTGACACTGTAAGTGCTTCTTTTCTTCTCTGGCCGAGCACAAAGAGAAAGTTTAAACACTCCCTTATGACCCTTTTTGGGGGTTGAAGCAGATGAGCTGTGTTCACATAACATTGAAAATGGGAAAGGTGGTTTAAAAACCCATTTGTTGCTGCTTCCCAGCGATTAGTCACTCCTTGCCTGCTAGGAAGTGTACCTGGCTTCTGTCTTGTGAATATAGCACATTCAAACATCAACAGTGAAGATGCTTGCCAGCATGGGCCAAATAAGTACTATAAACATATAATTTTGCATATGGCTATAGCTGCAGAGCCAGCTAGACCTTGCTTGCAAGTAGATGCCTTGCTCCTCAGCAGCTAGAACAACAGCAGCCACATTGGTAATCTCCCCCAAACCAGTGTACAGCAAAGCTTCATTGGGTACCTCAACCAAGCTACCCTGATGTGACATTATTGGCAGGGATCAAGCAGCTGTGGAAATGTGAAACTGATTGGATTCAAACAATTCTGCAATAATTATACAATTGGTTCTCATTCAAAAATGCTGGGAGATGAAAAATTGCCATGTTCTGTGCAACCGTTTTAACTCCATACCCAACACGTAAGCTGAGTACTCACCTCACTGAGACCAGAGTCACTCAGGAGCAGCTGAAACTAATGGAGTTACAAAACAATACAGCAAAAGAAGTTGCATCAGGACTCATATCTATGTACAAAATTTGTTTTGTTTTAAATTTAGACTTTCCGAACGTCCTTGACATGAAGGTGAAACAATACGCCAGGATGGTATCAGTCCCTAGGATTCAGCTGCATTCGGCATCAACTGGCTGTCCAGTCTGTCTCTGCTCAAGACAGCCCAGAGTCAAGGGGTAGCACAATGCAGGAAGTTGGTATTCAAAGACACTAGACAGACTCAGGGCCAGATTATGATGACTACTGTTAGTGTTCTCTCTGGGCCTGATCAGGCTTTAAAAACCCCTTTCTTTCCCGTAAGCATGGCATTTCCTTTGTGCAGAATATGTGCTTAGGTTACCTGTGAGACACTGTATTAATGCAAATATGTGTAGAAGACCAGAAACACAATCATACTTTCTTGAGAAAATGTCTGTTACCATCCTGAAGAACTATATCAATGCTTGAAATAGCAAACAGAAAAACTGAGATGATAAAACCAGCAAGACCTCACAACGTGGAAACATGTGTAATCTTAAAAAGCCAAGAAAAGAATCCAGGCCAGTGTTACTTGTGGCATCATGAAAAATAGCAGCCAGGCATACTAAAAGAGAGAGAGGGAGAAAAAGCTTTATCAGGCAGTGCCAGGATGAGTAAATGTCAAAAAACCACCCAGTCTTCGTAAAAGACCAGTGATAAAAATACCATCTCATGAAGGTTGGAAACAGCAGAATAACCTTACAGGAAAAAGTGTCCCACATTTCTGAATGTGACCTGTGGGATGAATTACTAAAATCTTAGCATAGGAAGCAGAAGATTAGAAAGACAGCATGTACCTATAAGTGAGTATATCCTAGACTAAGGATCTTAAAAGACATGACTGAGGAAAGTCATAGAATAAGTCATAATCCATTTAATAAGCTTTAGGTGTGAAAGGACAGCAGCAACAGGTAGAATAGCTACAATATGATGCTATATTTAAAGAGAGATGACATATACAGTAAATTAAGAGAATGTAACTCTCTTCCAGCATTTCTGTTCCCTTATGAAATAGGATTTAGAGATAGTTTGGCCCACTTACAAAAATCCAGTGAAGGTTTCAGCAGCACATAAAAATGAGCAAATAAATATATATATGTATATTNAAAAAAAAAAAAAAAAAAAAAAAAAAAAAAAAAGACAAGCCTGGTAATGGATTAAAAACAAATTCATTTCATGTCATTAATTCCTTAGCTGTAGTTCCAGACCTTTCATAGATGTGATATTTCTTCTAGTTTATTTTCTTCTAGAGTGAGCCAACCTAGTCCCTTAATACTCAGCCCCGTTCCCTCCTTCAGCTGGATCTTCCAAAGCCTATGGAGTTTGTACATGAAAGAGTTTGCCTAATCCACTTTTGCTGCTTTTCAAGGGACAGTGCGGATTTCACCATCTCAGAAGTGTCTGTGTTCCTGCTACAAAACGAAAACTGTCTCCTGGAAGCTGGCAGAAGCTTGAAAACACTCACCAGATTCCTAATTATTGTGATAAGGAAGCAGAGCCTCACACTTTTAACATGAAAAAGACCACAGATTATAACGAATTGATGACTAAATCTGGAATTAAGAAATTTAAGACACAGTTTCATTATGTCTTCTCAGCAGGAATTCTAGGGGAAGAAAGATAAAACACATCCTTGAGAGAAAAGTACATGGCATAATGATCTACTGTGCCCTACTCAGTCCTAGGAAGCATTACATTAGGTTATGAAGTACTGCATATGTACTTAATCTAGCCACTGAAATGTGAAATGAAACAGAAAGCACGCTAGAGAAGAAGAGCTTCCTGACAGAAATATTAAAACAGTCTGGAGTAAGTACTGAATGTGTGTGTGTGTTACTGGTTATGTATGTTTAGCTAAATGAATATAAAACACATACAGCACCCACACAATTTTTTCCAAGATGCTGGAGCACCATATGATTATTCATTTATTCATCTTTAAATGGAATTAAAATTCCCGGAAAGCAGATGTGTGAGATCTTGCTAGAGACAGCTTTAGTGTTCCTTCTACTCCCTCCCTCCATTTATTCCAGGATACACTCTCACACCAGAACCTTTTCTGATAAGCTGTAGTAACCACTTTGCTGAGTGATGAAGGGAATCACTATGAGTTTCAAGACTGCACTCATTTATAGTCAAGGATAAAACCTCATCTGACAGCCCCAAGGACCAAGCAAAACATAGCTGATAAACACAGCAGTTCACTAAAATCTCTAGTAGCTACTTGATAAAAAACAACCACTGTGAAAGATAGTAACAGCAGAGTTTTAAGGTTCATTCATACAAGTATTTCCCTGGATTGAAGTCTACCAAAATAATGCAAACCTTGCAACCCAAGTCTCAAAATCTTATCAGAGGAAACTGAACTTTTTAGAACTTATTCCTCTAAGTTTGATTGCAATTATATAAAAATGAGTGCTCTTTTTTGACATGTTCAGATTATAGGCAGAATTGCAGAGACATACTAACAATTTCGAACTTGAGAATGACAAAGATTTGTAATAGGTATTTAAGCTGAACTATTTTACCAATCCCTGGTCAAAAATCAATAGTAAATATGTCTTCTAAATTGCTTTTTTTCAAAAAAAAAAGTCTCCAGATCTAAGATGCTAACACAGCACAGCTGATAAACAGTTACTTCTACAAAAAAAAAACCATAGAACAAGCATCCACAGGTCTAAGGTGATGAAATCCAGTCAGCTATTCAGAGCACAACTACTAGAGAACTGTTTACAGTAAGTTTTTAAGATCAATACAAGTTTCAATATGAAGCTGAGTTAAAGATTTTAAAACAGTGCTAACATGTTAAAGCAGTCGAGTGCCACTAAAATTTTAAGAAACTGTCACTTTGTACAAATGGGGTTTTGTAAACAACATGATCACAAAGAAGGTATAAAGACAAAGTTGCCTGGATCTGACCTTTAAAAAAACGGAGGCTTTAACTGACTCACAGTGTCATTTTTAACCACCAGGGATCTTGCTCTGCAACTCTTCGTATCATAGTGAATAGTAAACCAGAACTGGTAGATCTAAGGTTAGCAAAATATGATTAGTCTAGTAAAATGTGAAGATGAAATCATGCACAGAGGGAAATCTTAGAGGAACAGCCTCTAGGCTGTTTAGAGATTGGTAATGTTATTTCTGTTTTAATGTTCTACAACTATGGGACACCCATAGCTTAACACAATAACAGCTCACCATCCAAATCCATTATAATAAAACCTTCATGCAACAGACCTAGATAAATTGTGACATTAATATTATTTTTTATGGTGCATATAATCTGATAGCATCACACAGAAGCAAAGGAGAAGGGCATACCGAAATACAATCTCGTTGGCAAGCTACAAAGTAGAGCAGGGATCTCAGAACCTGAGATGCATCCAACCTATTTCAAGCCCATGAAACACAAAGGATGCAAATAAACCATAATTATACTGGATTATAAAAATAATGGTCTATAGCCATATAAAAGATGTCACCTACAAGCAGCAGAAGACAACTAATTTTCTGTCACTTTAAGCACTGAGGGAAAGAAGAATCCAAATAAAAACAGTCTTGTCCATTTCATACCATAAAAATGTATTGTTAATTTACAGAAAAAAAATCCCACATCTTTTATGCTTCAGGTCATTTGATGCTCTTTTTTGTCTTTTATGGTCATTTAAACAAGGGTTTATGAAAAAAGTCTTTCCTGTTCATTGTGCTTGCCCAGGTATGTGTGTCTGGGGATTCCATGCAATGTGGCGTGTGTATAGATACACGGTAGCCAATACACATGGAGACAGTCGACAAGTGGAATATAAAAGTATAACAACTTCTGCCGAATTTATCAATCTGTAATCATAACAAAGTTCTTGTGATTGCACACTTCAAAGGGCTTCCTGTCTACACCTCCTGAGAGTTTCACCAGATCACATGTGCATCAGTATTAGGATTAGGAACCAAGTTTTACTTAACCCTTTGCTTTTTATTCAGGCTCCCATCATAACGGCTTCCAGCAAATTCTTTTGCCCAGACAGCACATCCCAAACATTTACTAAAACTTGGTCTGATCTCTCTGCTTATTACTAAAATTGCCTGTTACTTCCTAGGGTAAGATTTTGTTTACAGTAATTTGTGACTCAGAAAAACACCTGTGTGGACAGAAATTCTCTTTGCCTGCTGTTTACCTCAGACTCTCTTTTTTACTTATTTGTTTTGAATGTTATCTAGAACAATTTTGTTTCTTTTATTATAATGGCTGCAAAAAAATATAGTTTTGCCTTTGCAAATATTCTCTGATTACTTTCTCCAGAAAAGCTCTTGCAAACTCCATATTGAAATTTGTGAGAGGGTACAATATTTTTGTCAGACAGCTGTCTAAAAATCTGCCTATAGTCAATGCTCATGAAGTCTCTTAGATGGGCAGAGGAGAAGGGAGGGCTCTTGTCCAGCCCTCATGTCGTGGTTTAACCCGAGCTAGCAATACAACCATGATAGCCACTCACTCACCCCCTCCCTCACTCACCCCCTCAATAAGGGAGAGAATCACCAGGGAAGGGAGAAACTTGGATTGAGATAAACACAGTTTAATAAAATAAAAAAACACTAATACACTACTAGTAAATATATATATATATATAATAGAAATAAAAGATACTCAAGGCAATTCCTCATGAGCACACTGAGCAGCGAGTCCTAGGAAACGGCACCTGGTCACACAGCTGATCCCAGAAAGACAGAGGGGAGGAAAAAGACAGGAAGGCTCAGAGGCCTCTGCAAAATGGTAAAAAGCCAAACTAAATGCCCTACACCAGACAGTCCCCTGGCTGCACCCAGAGAGCGAGTGAGAGGAGCAGAAGCAGAAGAGAAAAGGGAGCGAGAAACTGGAAGGCCCCACTCTTAGCTCTGGAGCATGACGTTAATGGGATGGAATACTGTCATTGATCAATCTGGATGTCAGTCAAGCTCTGCCCCATCCATGTCCCTCTTCCTCATTACCTCACACCTGTGGGCAGGGCGCTCAGAATGTCCTTGGCTCTCATACCAGAGCAATTAAAAACATTAGTTCTGCGCTGGGGTGTTATCTCTTGTTCTCAAACTAAGTCGAAATAATGAGCATGCTATGAAAAAGAAAGGTTTCTATCTGCACGAAGAAAATTAACCCATTTTCAGTCAAACCAGCACACATCTGCTCAGAACAGGGTCAGTTCTGAGGTCAGATCAGGCTGAACAGTAACATAAGGGAGAGTAGGACAGTAAGTACAGACTACCTTAGGTACCTAATTGGGACATCTAGGACCCAATCTTTCAGACTACCTATAATCATTATTTTTTTAAAAAATCTGTACTGCATGTGTTTTCTGTTGATTTTTATTACAATGGAATGCATTTACACTTTTGCAAATCACATTCCAAGGCTTCAAAGCCTGACCACCTGCTAAAATCTTATTCTAAGTGACTTGGTTGGCATCAGACAGAAATATGATCAAAGTGTGGTGTTGTGGCAGAGATAGGAATTTTTTAAAAAACTTTATAATAAATGGTGGCATTGAACTTGCTTAAGAAACAGACTTTCCCTTTTCATCATGTTGTCTTCTGTTCTGTTTACTACATCCATGATATTTCAGCATCCCCTGAGGCAGAGTTGTTCCAAACAGCAGTGGCCTTCTAGACACAGCCTTGCCCATTCCCAGAGGAGGTCTGGAGCATGTTCTGAGTAGGACGGTGTCTTCTGGAGAAAGAACCTTGCGCTTAAGTAATTAAATAGCGCCTCACTGCATTCCTAACTTCCAAATGATTTGCTTCATAACTTTAGGAATAAACTTTTGAAGTAGTTCTCTCTGTGTGCATCTCTCTGTGTGTGCATGTCCACATCATGGATGTCCTCTTCTTCCCATTATTTCCTTTCTTTTTAAGAAAGCATTTCCCAGCAAACCCTTGTAATAGAATGTAATAAGCTGTATGTTATCTCCTCTTGTGAAAACACATCAGGCAAGAAATAAATTCAGGATTTGAACACAGCTTTGATGACTCATGCAACTTTCTATTCCTGAAGTTACATTCCAGATCCTTTTTGTGTTTTCATTTTTTTTTTAAACAAATAAATAAGGATCCTCACAACAAGAAATCAGGCCAAGTATATGCAGGCCAGCATAAATAAGTATATGACACTGAATATGTAGATTTTGTCCCATATTCCATGGGGAATCCATTTGATCTGTAAATAAAATACTTTGATGACCAACATGAGTTTTAACAGTTCAGAAAATTAAAATGGAATGTTTGTGTACTATGAAAACATCTATCAGGATAAAATAATAATCTCTTTTCTTTGCTCAAGTTTTTCCATTAATGAAATGGATCCAGAGGTGCTGACAGGTACTAATATGCTTGGGGGGAGGTGTAGGTGGTAGTTAATCCCTACCTTGATGGACAACATCTGCTTACTGGCCAGCAAGGAACAGGTGCTGGGTTTCATTTTGCTTTGTTATTATTATTCACTGAGTAGACAGATTGCTCCATACTAGCATTATTTTATTAACTAAGAATTCTTTTGTATAAGTGCATTAATTTGGTCTTACATAACATGTTGTCATATGTTGCCTCCTAAGGATTCTTTACAGCCTTGAATACACTGCCTGCCCACGGTAATATGTTCCCTATAGGAAGACAAGTCCTACCTAAGTGCAAGTTTTCTTGGTGTCTAGTAGTGCCCTCTGTGCTTCATGTCACTGAAGCAAAATCCCTTCTCTGCCATTATGAGGTGAATGTTTATTGTTCCTTGTTATCTAAGGGCATCTACTATTCTCAGCTTTAATAATCTTTTTTATTTCTTTGTTCACACCATGAGACTCCTTCAAAACTCTCAACACTGTAGTGTGGAAGAAAAGTTCAGTTCTTACTGCCATAGATCATAAGAAAGAGTAAGACTGGAAAATATAACTGAAATGAAAACAGTGCTACACAAAAGTAAAATGCAGGTCTTAAGCTCAGGAGATTTAGTTTCATGTTCTGACATCAAAATTCTCAAGAAGCATATATTTTTTGTTCCTGAAAATCTATTCAGTTTAGGAAAATGTTGTTCTAATTATCCATGTGAGAAATACAGACCAAAGAAAGTACTGTTTAGGGTATAGCAATTAGGAAAAAAATAGTGTTAGGTTTTATTTGTTTTTTTCTTTTGATGTTCTTTTCACTGTTGAATTTTGATTCTTATTAAAAAAATAAACAACAATTTTCTTAAAAGTGTAATAAGGGAGAAAAAAGAAACACCATTTCAATCCTTTAAGTAGGTTACAGTCTTTTTTTATCAACTTAAGAGCTGATAATGCAATAGGGACCTATTTCATTCTGATCAAATCTGGATACCACGGATGGTAATGAGCAGATTCTTCTTTTTAATAGCATGTATGCATTTGAACAGTCCACGAGATTAGGAAGTTTGCTTTCAGATTTTTCTATACAGTGTCTGCTGATGCCTTACCACCATTTTCTGCTGCTTTGTTCATCGTTAATGAGTAATTTTTTTTTTTTTTTTTTAATGAATTAGTAGAAACGTTCACTTTAGTAAATGACTGCAAAACAGATATTACGCTTAGGCTAATAAATTTGCATGATAATTTCGATAATTTTGCAAACTCATACCAAATAGTTAATAAATAGCAATGTCCAGAAATATTTTTTCCATTTCTCCGTGTTGACTACTACAGGCAGTTTGCTTGACTTTGTTGCTATGTACTTCCACCTCCTCAGCACAAATTTAAAGCTGCTGGTCTTGACTCATAGTAATATTGTGTGAACAAAATAAAATTCCAGCTGCTTTCATCAATACAGGGATATTTAAGGAAGGTATCCAACAGGAAATTACAGCTGATAAACACCTTTGACATACTGCTTATGGCTATGATAAAGAAACTGATTCTCAGGGTGAGATGTGTAAGCAAAATCATTAAAAAAACCACAGAATTTTTTTAAAAAAAATTTTAAAAAATCCAAGCATTTTCTGCGTGTCGAGTGGTGACCATGTCAGCTTCCTGGCATGGTAATCAGCTTCACAATTTCTTTAACTTTTTCCTAAGCAAAAATATTTACAACACTATTTGACAGTACATTTAATGCTTAACAGTGACAAAATGCTTTTTTTTAATTATTGTTTTAGGAACCATTTGAAGCAGATTAAAGTCAGGGAAGGATATGATTATCAGACTAAAAGTGTTACTTACCACTTAGAGCTTATGATTATTTTTCTCACTCTGACCTTTTCTTTTGCTTATGGTAATGGCCAGAAACCCACTCTTCCTAACAAGAATAATAAAATCCAGTAACCTGGATCACCTATTGTCTAGAAAATAGGCTTCTTCCTGTGTTTATCATTCAGTCTGTAGGGATGGATTTTCAAAATAACACATGGAAAGCAAAGAGAAATTAAGCTGTTATACTTCCATTAAAATCAGCAGGAGTCAAAAAGCTGACACCTTGGGCACTGCTTTGAAAACATCAGGGTGAGAATCAATTGACTGGGCAGTACTGGTATCTGGCAAGGGATCTGGATTTCAAGGTTATTGAGACAGCATGAGTTCTCGCAACACTAAATTGCAATGGGTAAAATCAGAGATCATCCAGTACAATAGCCATCCCACAAAATTAGCTTCGGCGATGATCTCTGGTATATTAACTCTTTCCTCTGTGAACTACCCTTGCCACTCAGCAATCAAATGGCTAAAACATGTAGCACTGTTATGGTCACTGCAATGGTCTTCGTGAGCCAGAATCAATTTATCAAATGAGATAAGTGTCCAGAATTCTCTAGCTGATGAAAATGATTTCTGGATAATACCACTATAGAGAGATATTTATTGCTTGTTATCCCTTTCTTTATCTGGGGAAAGAATAAATTGAAAATGAAGTCCTAGAAACCATTACAGGGTAATTTCCAAGGAGGACTTACCCTTCTGAACTTCTGTTACATGAAGAACTGGAAATTACTTTTTGTGCAAGAGAGAGAGAAGACTGCAGCGTCTGCTTCTGGGTGAATTTGGACATGCTGAAAACTGAGACAGTCCTACAGTTGCAAGGAGATTGCTTCTCCTTCAGAATACTCTCATTGCATATGCTGGCAAACACTGTAATACATGAGGAATATATACTAGTGAGCAATAATGAAGCCTAGAGCACAGAATACACCTCAAGGAAAGCTTTAAAGTACTACATACCAAAAAATAAATAATGCATCTAAGTTAAGTTCTGCAATATTAGCTGGTTTAACACATTTAATGATAGAAATGCTGGAATCTGTGAAATACGTGACTTAAATAGCCATTTTCTAGACTTTTTTCACAGAAAGAAAATTAGATATCTGTCTTGGACAGATGTTCCTCCCTAGTTGATACAAGTCATGAATTTTTAAAATTGGCTTGCAACAATCCATATTTGAGAAAATCTTAACTGGACAGTAGCATCTAATCAGGAGCAAATATGAAAGAGTATGAAGATACGAGACCATGTTCAAAGGCCACATGAATTTTTTTTTAGAGAGGTCTGGATCAACCTAAGGAACCAGAAGTAACCTAGGACTAATGAATAGAAAGTGACATTCAGATGGTAAAGAGTATGGAATTAAGTAAAAGAAATCAACACCAAGGAAATCTGAGAAGGGAGGTAAAGAAACCATTATCTACCAATAACTATAGTTTGAAAAGTAGATGTATTTATGTCACATGTTCCTCTTTTAATAACTGTTGGATGCAAAAATAAAAGCTGAATACTAAAACCAAAAAGAGATTTCTACTGAATCATGGTGTGCCACAGTTGCCACTGGTATCCTACCCTACACCGACAAATTTCAGAACTGGCAATATTAGCATATGTATATATTTCTAAGGAAATCTGTTGCTAAATTTCCTCCAAGTTATTTATTATTACATGAAAATTTAAACACATTTATAACTGTGAATATTAAGACATCTCTGCATTTAATTGAAGACTTTTAAAAGTAATACCTTTTTCTTCTGATATTGGTCTAATCCTGAAAAAAACTTCTATATAGACAGAGCTTTATGGTCCTGCAGATACTCGCTGATTTCAGTGGTTTCTCTACAGACCTGCTCAATAGATCACTATTACATTACAAGTTCAGGTCTGTGGTCAGCAGAATATTTAAGAGCACACTTAAATCCATACTTCCTCATCAGAGCACTCAACTTGAGGCAGGTACTCAAGCCCCTCCAGAATCAATATGACTTAAATGCTTTACTGACTATAGGTAGATATTTCAGTTGGGACATTGGCTCTATCTGCCAACACATCTCATTTCTCTTCTGTAGTTAGCAATATGGAATATTTATTGTGATCCATACTACTATTAAACTGTTGGATTTGGTTAAAAAATTGTCAGATTATATTTGACCTTTTATATACTTACATACTTTTATATACTTATATACTTTTATATTTTTACCTTCCAAAAAGTCTAATGCAGCATTTCTCTGGTGTTTTTCATAGGACTTCAGTATGACAAAGTTTGCTACTACATTTCTGTGTTGGATAATTTGCTAGAAACAAATGAAAAGATGACCCATCTATTTTCACTGTCCACTTTAAAAGAAACACCAGCTATTAAAATTCATTCAGACAAATGTGCATGGAAATAGTTAAAAACCTGAATAAATTTAAAACAGGATTTTTAAAGCTGGTTCAATAGTGATACAGTAGGGTTTTAAACTAGAATAACTATTCTGAGGATAACAGAATACCTAGGGCTGGAAATAGAGTACAATTCAGCCTGTTAGTTCTAAAGCATTTCTTCCTATAACTAGCTGAATAATGAACTAAAAAATGGTGAAATCTCTCATTTTAATTTTTTGTGTGAGGACCTCTGAAAAGGTTGCTAGAAAAAGGTTACCCACAGAACGTCTTTAAAATATGTGCCTCCAATTCTAGAGGTTGAAAGACAACATCGTTATTTCTATTGGTAAGGGAAGCCGAAGGTACGTAAAATACCACAATATTTATTTTGTGGTTTATATATTTTTAATGCAATTGGTTTGCAGCCAGAGGATAAGGATGTTGCATCAGTTTGCAAAATAAAAAGATCTTTGTAAAGACAGATCAAAAATACAAGAACTTTTCAAAACACATAATCTACAAACTACTAAAAATGATGGAGTCTTTTAGTTTTATATGATTCTGTTACAAATTGAAAAAAACTGCAGTGAAAAGTAAAACAACTGTCCTTTGTTAAGAATAAATGTCAAAATCACTTGTACTCCTCTATGCAATCAGATAACTGAAGTGTCTACAGAAATCAGTTGCATCAGTCACAGCACAAACCGAGGTCCAGTTTCACCTCTTTTCACCTTAAAAACTTTCCAGTGGAACAGTTGTCAAAATCCTAAAATCTGTGTCAGCATTTCAATGTCTCTTTTTAGCTCTGTTACACTTCATTTAGAATTGTTACTGGTTTGATTGTGTTTTGATGGTATGTCAGCTGCAGTAGCAGTTGCAGTAGTAAGTAGCGCACAGAACTACAGGTTGCCTGATACTGCTACAACATCCTTCCATAGTATTTGGAACAGCTGAAATAGCTGGAAAAAAGTAATTTTAGAAGAGCTAAGATCTATAACTATTTAAAGCAGATTTAGAGTTCTCATCTTCTCATGTCTCCTGCTTGTGGTGTAACACACTGGTGTGACGGTCACATCTGAGTGAGATGCAAAGGGTCTGTACAACAAGCACTTCCCAACAGCCAGAAGAAAACCCCACCAGCATCTAATCATACATCGCTATTCAGGCATCTGCAATTGCTGTTTCCCCTTCCACAGAACAGAGAGGTATTTGCGTGAAATGTGTACAAAATATTGTGGTAATGTTGACAAAAACTTTTTTTTTTAGGTTAGTAGATTGCATTTATACATTAGGACAGCATGTTCCAATATTTGCAAATCAAGGAACACTATGCAGACTGCAAAGGACACAGTCACTGTGAATACCCTCTTACCTCTGCAAGCTTGAACAGAGTGAATTATCAGCTTTGCAGTCTCCAGTACAGCTGAAAAATCAGTAAGAGAACAGATTTTCTAGCCAATATTATACTCATAGCAGAGGAAAAACCTTTGTTTACTGTAAATAACGTTAATAGCAAAAGTGAATTCCAAGAGGCTGCCTGTACGTTGAAACCTTTGCATTAGCAAGACTGTACAGTTGTTAAAGGTGCCATTCAACAGTTTTTAACAAAGTGATCACTGAATTATCCTTTTCATCACTGAGTTGCGCTATACAAGGTTGACCAAGCACTGGCGCAGTTTGCCCAGGGAGATTCTGGAATCTCCATCCTTGGAGATACTCAAAAATTGTCTGGACGCAATCCTGGTCAACCAGCTCTAGGTGGTCTTGTTTGAGCAGGAAGGTTGGACCAGATGACATCCATAGGTCCCTTCCAACCCCATCCACTCTGTGATTCTGTGGTAATTCTGTATTTATTGTCTTTCCTATTCCTCACTTTAGCTATGAATATTCCACTAAACTTTTTTGAAAAGTTCTTGAACAAAAGGCTAGTCATGCAACACAAATTCAGTCTTTAGCTGCTATTTCATATTCTCCTTTTCCCACTCAGCAGAAAGCAACCTAAGCCTACAGATACTACAAAGACTGTGGGGCTCTCCATCTCTTAAATTGCTTTCTCACCGCTGACACCAGGAGGCATATTAGCACACTGCTGTCTAGGTGCTCCAAGGGAGCTTGCCAACAGATTGCCAAGTGAGCTGAAATATTTTACCAGGCTCACATCTGGAGTCATCCCCATTATTATTTTTCATGTGTAGGAGAAGTCATCTGGAGAAGACATCAATGATAGGCTTGACGGCTCTGTGCAAAGGGCAGTTCACCTTGAAGTGACTGCAAAAACAACAATCTTCATGCCCCTTGACAGAAACACAAAGAGGCACCAAGACAGCAATGTGCTTTTTCTTGTATTTTACAGGCAAAAACCTGCCTCAAAAGAAGGAAGGGCAATGAGCTATGTCCATTTGGTCCCTTTGGCCTAAGGTATTATTAGTCTTAAAATATGTTTCAATGATGAGCCATGTGGTGAAAGCAATCCAACGAAGAACCAGAATCTGTGCAGTTCTGTGTGCCTTTCTCTTGTGGAAAATAGTAGAGAGGGGACTGATAACAAAATGAAATTAAGAAAGGATGTGTTCAACAAAGAATACTGCTGACATCAATGGAGAGTACTCAACAGCCAAAGAAAACAAGGCCCTTTTACTCCTTTACAATCTTTATATTTCATTGTCTTCTTTCTGGTAGTCTGAAGACTCAAGATCTTGCAAACCTTCATCTTTGAATAGGCCACTGATAAGTTGGTGCAGAATGGCTAAGAACTTGCCAGGAATTGTAATAAACTGTCTCCCAACTGAAATGGACTTTTAGGATGCAACAGACAGTTTTAGTTGTACACAGAAGCACTTTAGAGCAGTTTAATAGAGAAAACAAAGAAGGGAAATTACACTCAATGACAAAATTCCGAAGGCATATGATACATTTATACGAAATGTCACAATTCACCAAAGGGGTTCAAATGAGACTCTATGGGCTCTGTAAAGGCTTATTCCAGCCTCAATAACTGCCCTTAGTCCTTCTGCTCTGCCCTTAAGAAAAGCAAAAACACACACTCTAACTTTTTTTGTTCATATTCTGATGTCTTCGCGATTCACAGAGTTGAATCACCATAATTGCAAGACGGGATACAGGAATTTTGTGTGTAAACATGCATCTGTCTTGACAATTTCTGTTAGAGTACATGGGTCCATTGGCAATGGCATAGTTGGACACTTTTCTCACATTATTCACATCTCATCTGTTCATATTTCCATCTAGAATTTCACTAAGAAAAATCACATACTAAAAACACGTGAAGCAGTGGGAGAAGCAGTTTGCTACCACAGGTGGCTCCCAGCCAGCTCCCTCGTAACACCTAAGAGCATGAGTGGTGCTCAGACTGGCTGTTGGGGAAAAATGTGTGGCCCTAAGATACAAGCTCAAATGCTGAAAGATGCTTGGAGTCTACAAGCACTTAAACCTTCCAGGAAGAGTCGTGATTCACAACATTTCATAGCGATTGGTATGCAGTCTTTGTCTCCTATGTGTTTGACTGGAAAACTATCAACAGTTTTGCTGCTCCCATTCTCAAACTTGTGGTAAACAAGTGAATTTAGGAATAAAAACTAGTCCTCCTTCATTGACCTAAATGTGTTGTTCCACAACATTAACAGGTTGCTCCACTCTGAATATCACTGTAAAAGAAAGACTCTGTGGTACTGAAAACATGTGGAGCACTAGAATGGCTGGTCTTCTATGAGCCTATTATTTCAACTTTATTTTATTTTGGGTGCTGGAAGGAGGGGGTTCATTGCTGTTCAGAGCTTAGTGCAAATGCAGCAGCCCAACAAAACTGTAAATGTAGGTTGCTTGGCAACGGCTTTTAAAGTGTATTATTTGCTCTCAAAGGGACAAGCTGTTATTTCTTGCCTTTTAAAACAAAAACATAAAAGAGAAAAAAATGGGGCTAAGAAAAAAAAAGGAAAATGTAATTACTTCACCAGCTAATAGTGTAAATGGCTCTATTATACAGACACAGTGGTGATGCGCAAGGTCTTCCTTGTTACCACTGTATGATTTCCAACAGAGACCTGCAGCAAAGAAGTTGTTTTCCACAAGAAGTGCAGTGAAGTGGAACTGACATTTCATACCAACTCAGAAAAATAAATTACATGCAAGACAATGTATCTCACAGGGAAAAG
>VWYH01005372.1:57634-131262 GCA_013399365.1 Pampusana beccarii | reverse complement strand
AAAAAAGAAAAAGAAAAAAGGAAAAAGGAAAAAAAGAAAGGAAAGCTGTTAGAAACCAAGGTCAAACTAACTTGAAATTTTCGTTTTTGCACCCACTTTGGGAAAAGGTGTAACTGCCACCCCACATGCCCCCACCCAGATGTTTAATCCCCAGTTTAGAAGAGACTGGGAAGGGACAGTGTGCTCAGCACCACTCGAACGCCAAGCCCACAGAGCAGCTGCAGGGCAGAATTCAGCCATCCTAATCCCAAATACTCCCAGACCCTGCATCTGGAATATGCAGGCCTAGCCCAGGTGCTCTCTACAGCAGCATTACAAGGAGCAGGACCACCAGGCTCCCCAGGAACACCTCCCCATCCAGAAAGCTTTCACACCTTCTCACACATCCTTTGTATCCAGTCCCTATTTACACATCTGTTTCTACAGGATAAGAATATCCCAAGTGTAAGCAGAGTATAAAGCATTTTTTATCCTTCCCTCCTCCAAGCGTGGCTGTGGAGATGGCCCTAATCCTGCCACAGCAGACACAGACAGCATGCAAGTAATGAATTCAAAGGATCACCAACTACCAGTTGTACATCTCCACGATCCAACTATGTTGTCTGCCTCAAGCTATACTCTGGCAACAGCAGTAGTAGTTCCAGGTTTGATTTAAAGTGCAGTAGGTCGATAACTCTGTTTTCTGGGTTCTTGTTAAAATAACCTGAAGACTGTACATGGAGTTTGGCGTATGTGGTATTCTAGAAATAGAGGAATTATATAATACTAAAATGCAAGCATACTTTCAAATAGTTCTATTTAAATAGTCTTTCTTCTCTATTCAGTTTTAGACGTCTTTGGCCTTTGCCATAAATATTAATTCCTTGGAGGTCACATTGCTTCTTACTTTAGCTAGCAATAACTAACAAGGATATCCCCTAACTGTATTCAACATAAAGAAGAAAATTTTTAAAGCAAAAAAGAGATGTTTTCAGGAATATCATAAAACTTCTGATGATTTTTTTTTTGAGTCAAACATTACATATTCCTGGATCTTCTTATTAAAAGCAAAATGTTGCATGCAGAAAAGGATTTAAGTAACATTACAAAGATGCCTGTA
This sequence comes from Pampusana beccarii, assembly GCA_013399365.1. NCBI lineage: Eukaryota > Metazoa > Chordata > Aves > Columbiformes > Columbidae > Pampusana > Pampusana beccarii. The sequence goes on along the minus strand of VWYH01005372.1, from coordinate 130,163 downwards.
TATGATTGTGACACTTACTTGCCATAGGAAAACTTATATTCAGAATGTCACCCTTCCCAATTCAGAGCAGGAAGCTGAAATGGTATTTAGGATGCTGCCAAGAACTGTTTATAATGTTCAGCTGAAACTCTCATTTACTCACTAAGTAAACAAGATTTGCTGTAAAGCCTGGTAATCATGGCTGGACATCAGATACCCTTCTAATTACTATATTTTTAGGTGTTTATACAAGGTGAAACAACCTCAACAGGAGAGGGTGAAAAGCTGGGCCATTCCATTGCCTGTAGGACACAACATCCAGGTTTTTACACTGTCAAATTTCACCCCCAACAGGATCTAAATGCCTCAGTACAAGAAGAACAGTGGACAACTTCAGTCCACACCCTTCCTCTAACTCTAACATGTGTAGAAGCAGTCTGGCTAACCCTAGATGACTGATCTGATGACTGGATTATAAGCAGTCTTATCAGTCCATCTTAGATAGCTTTGTGAATGGTATCTAACTCCTTAAATACTTTATTCAACATGAAATTATCAATCAAATTACATCACCAAACTAAAATAAAACCTAAATTAATTTGGGGTTGACTGAGACTGCTCCTTCTTGTGGATTATTCACTGCTGCTCATTTGCTGAACCCCAGGGGAGACTGGTAGCTGCACACCTCTAGCACTTATGTTTCGCACCAGGCCTAACACCATCACTGTTTGGACAGCTGGAAAATAAATTCTAAATCACTGGTGTCAGTGTTTGTTAACTCTACTGTTGCAATTGCACTCCAACAACTGTTTGGTTTGCAAAGACTGAACTTTTTTCTCAGCGGCAAAAAACATTGTGGCACACTACTGGGTTTGAAAAAAAAAACTGCTATTGTATCATATTTTTATCATTTTTGCTGCAGAATTTGTGAAACCTGAATCTTTGTCCTATCCCTTGTGCTCAGATTATGCCAAATAAAGCATCGCCTGAAACTGAAACCCAGATAAACAAACTAACAATGACTGCTCAAGACAAAGATGTCACATGTCCATAGGTTCCACCACTTCTATCTGCCTTCTCTTTTCCTCCTTAGCAGGTAAATGACATCTTAAAACTGCCTTAACTAAATTCTGCATGGTTTGGTTTTGCTCAGACAATGAGCGTTATGTTGGATCATATCAGCACTAATATTGGATATTACTTTGCTGTGCAAAAGGACAGATAGCTTGCAGAAAACAGGCCTGCTGAAGGGACCCGAAAGCGATTCAAATAATATATTTGAAGATGTTTGATATGCGCAGTTTGTGGAATATGCACTTTATAAAACTCACACACTTATTTCTCTTGGAGGAAAATCTATGAAGGGCAGAGGTCTATTTCAGACTAGAGAGGATAACATTTCAAAAGAAAGTGCTTAAGGTATACGTGTCCTCAACTGACCTTCAACTCAAGGATATATATGTATATGTATTTTTCTACTCTGAGTAAATAAGAGTCAGCTATCCGAATGGCTCTGCAGAACCAAGAGAAAGAAGGAAAATTGCTGATAAAAACTAATTTGTATATTTGTATAAATAAAGTAGAAAGCTCTAAAACTGCAGGTTACAGCTCTTAAATATACTAGCAAGAAGATGGAATATGCAGCAGTTTAATGTTCTTCTAATACTGACAGATTACTAGAGGTTAATAGTAATAAGGTTTCTGTCAAGACACCCTGCAGATAAAGAAAGTTCACCAATCAAGTCACAATGACTAGCTCAGCTAGTCTTCTGAAAGATTAAGGCACTTGAAACCACTGTATGACTAGAGTTAGCATATTTTATTTAATCTACCTGTAAAGATTTGTGCATCGTGAATTTTAATATCTGCTATCTAGCAGCAAAAAAAAACACAAACCAAACAAAAACATAAACACAAAAATCCACACCTAATAATGAAGACATAGGTATAAGTCAATACATAGGCCAAAACTCATCAATTAGGCCTGAGTACTTCACATCGTTAAGTACAGCAACTGTGTTGCACCCGAGAAAATCTGTATTCAAGCAATGGACCTATCTCTCTTTCAAGTCCAAAGCTGAGCCAGTGCAGCACAGGTCACTTTGACTGCATGTGGATTTATTTAAAAAAAAAAAAAAAAAAAAAAAATTCTGTGTGAGAATGCAATGCTAACTATAATGCTTTAAACATTTTGCAGTTTCTTTTATGATCACCAAAACAAAGCCTGATTCCCATGTATTGTGTTCTCAAATCACATTTTGATATGACATTTTAGGACAAAATTTGCTCCTGCAGAGGGGAATTAAGATGTGCTTGCCTCAGAAAATGGATTATGTGAAACGTATTTCCTGATCTGGTTCCAACAGTAAAAGAAGATACATATTTTTTGATGTACATTAAAATCAGTTCTTAAATGAATAGCCCTAGAGATTTGTCTTCATATTTTGTACGAAAAATAGAATGCCCAACAGCCCTATCAAAGAGAAACTCATGTAAAACGTTGAATTTTATTCTAGAAGGGTGAGATTTTTCTTTTTGTTGTTGTTTGTTTGTTTGCTTGCTTTTTTTTTGGCTTGTGGTTCAGAAATTATTTTCTATAACTCTCTTTACAAAAAAATGCATCATGCGATTACGAGAGATAACAGTGAAGGTAGATGCATGGAGTTATATAGCTGTAATCCTATACAATCTTGTCACCACTCCAACAGTGAGAGCCAGCAGTACTATCACTAGAAAAGCTTTTTATAGGCACTGTTAATAGTGCAGAATCTGTAATCATCACAGACAACTTTTAATTTGTTGAGGTGTTTTGTAAGAACTTAATGATTGTACCAGACATTAGGAAAATGTAGTGGTGCATATGCATCAGATGGGCAACTGAGCAGCTGGCCGACTGCCAGGCCTCCCAACATAGCAGTGATAGAGTTGCAGGGATGTCTCAACTCAATTTTGTCTTAATCTAAAGCAATATGCAAGGGAGGTGCATGAGGGACTGTGGTGAGAGGTAATGTCCAAGTCATAACTGACTCCAGTAAAGCCAGCAATTTTTCACCAGTGTGGTTCTAGTGTCAGCCAATCAGGTTGCAGGCACCTTAGAACCCCAACATGTTTATTTTTTCCCACATGGGATTGCCAATAACATTAGGAAAAGCATAATATATGCAGTGGTTACTTCTTCCAGAAAGCAATTTATATTTCAGACTGCAATTATTGCCAGAATCATCTTGAATGAGTTAGAGGTTTTTTCCCAGAGCAGAAATTAGAGTAAATATGCAACTCTTTAGACTGCTCAGACCTTTACAGTACACATCCATTATAATAAGGGCCATATTCAGAGACTGATGGTGGTCATTCAAATTCTGTACTACAGAGGAAAAGAAAAGAGGAAAGCAATCATCATTGGAGTGATTTTGAGTTCTGAAGTTAGTCTCTGGACATAGTAAAAAAAGGTGTGAAGATCTCTATAAAGCAGTTGAAGGCTCCTTGGTGCATCTTGAGCCAGTAGACCAGGAACAGACAACCTGGTCTTCTCTGACAGCACCTGCTTCAGGCCTCTTCAGGCAGGCAGGAGGCACTTGGATGGCCGAACTGGACTAAGCAGGAGCATCATCCTCCGTTGCATACTAACCTACTCATAAAGCTGTACACACAGCAATGAGAGAAATCTGGGTTCATGTCCTTTCTCAGCCTAAGAGATATGAAAGGCCCATATTCCTTCTCAGGTATGTCTCCAGCCATGGGTGAAGCCAACAGGCACTCCGAATTTCAGTAGCCTTATAGCTAGACTGAAGTGTGGAAAAGAAGCTAAAAAGGAGAGCATGCAGTGAAATCCATTTCTGTTGCCCGGAATTAGGCTACAAGGTGAGGGGAAAGACTTTAAGCTTTCACTCACTGTTTCCTGGATTGCTTATATATTTTACATTATTTTGGGGGGGGGGGGAGGGAAGAGTGAAAAAAGTCAGGGAATTCTTAATTAAAGCTGTTCAGCACCGAACTTCCCAATTGCATATTCGCTAAAGCAGAGCAAGAAAATCAGAAAAGAAGAATATGTCCGGATGTAAGATTTCTTTTTAGTCTCAGAACTAATTCAACAACAACAAAAAAACCCAAAAGCTAAAGCTAAAGCTTCCATAATATAGGTGTAAACTTTTTTTTTTTTTTGCATTCCCATTGGGCAGTGTTTTATGACTGCTAAAAAACTAACATCACCTCTCAAGTGATATCACCAATCAACACTTGGAGCTTCCATAGTTCTAAGGATTGCAGCTAAACTGTTGCAGTAAGATTATAAAATACCATCTTTGACATTAAAATATGACCTTGATGTGTACTGCATGTCAGCTCCAAAACATGAATGTTTATATAAAATTATTAATTACCTGAAGCTAACTTAGTCTTCTCACAATTGGAGGCACATCTATTAGCAAACACATTCTGCACTACTTTAGCAATTCCATCAAAGGCTTAAATAAAGAACTTATGTTTTGATACTGTTTCGACTTTTAGATAACGTTCAGACTTTCAATTAGAGATTTTTTAGTGAAGTACCATCCCTGACTGTAAGCTGGTGGTTGAATTTGTTATCTTCCCAGTAGCACCCTATACTGAACACAGATTTATACTTCCATTCAAGTATTAGAAAAACTAGCTACAAGCATTATTTGTTCATAATGGAAAAATACACGTACAGAACAAAAGATGCTTTGAGTCAACACAATGCATAAGTTATGATCTAAAGCAGGTAAGCTTTCAAAATACTGACAATCATTTTCTGCTGATATCAAAATACTTTGATTTGAGGGGTAAAGTAGGGGAGAAGGATGACTGAAGCCTGAGCCGGTCAGACCCTTTACAATGCAGCCAGCTCCCTTGTGTTTGTCATCAAAATATAAACCAAAATAAGCTGTTTCCAGGCTAATGTCTCATCGGACCACAGGATGATGATGGCACAGCAGCACTGGCTCTGCAACAGAGAGGATTTCTGACTGCTGGACCAGACTGGGTAACAGCCCTGAAAGGAAATTTCCCCCATTGCTGTCTCTCTTGGATGCCTGTTCTCTTCTGCAGTCCTTCTTTCCAAATCAGAAACTTTCACCAGTTTTCTAGCATGAAACAAACTGTGGATCATCTCCACCCATCCCATAGTAGAGTGGACAAAAGTCTGGTTGAGTGAAAGAACTTAGTTTAGGAAAGTATCTTTGAAGCAATTTAAATAAAAATTAAATACTTGGCAAAGCACAGACCTTTGATCAACCTGAAACATTTTTCACAGAAAACAGTTGCTGCCCATTTTCTGTTCTTCCTTGGAATAAACGGTTACTGAAGTGTTCAGACAAACAGACTATCTCCTCTTTCAGATCCCCATTGTAAAGCTAGTTGCTGGGAATGCTGTTAGGTGATACAGCAAAAGGACCATACCAGCTTTTCTTAACTGTGCTTGTTGCCTTTTCAGGGTGAGCCGTTCAAGAACATCCTACTTCTGCTTCTCTTTTCAAGGATTTTTCCTGTTGACAGGAGCATTTACATGAGAATACAGAACAGGCACTGACTGGCACTGTGTTGAAGCTCATATAACTATCAAATTACGTTAGATTAGAATAAATGTCATTGACAATACAGGAATATAACACGCTCAGTAAAGCTTCTGCACTAACAGGTTTGAATATTCACTAAAACTTATTTGAAAGTAATATAACTGTTCAAAATCTGGGATTTCTGTTTCGTTTTGTTTGTATATTGTAGAGAAGGAGAAACTATCGTTTATTTGAACTAGTATGACAGAAGATATCTGATCAGTTTCATCCCATCTCACATTTCTAACAAAGAGACATTTGAGAACATGCTGAAAAATATATTTCAGAGAAATTAAAGGTTATGAGTTACCAGAGGCATAATTACTAGCTTTTTTTTTTTCATTAGGAACATACGGGAAATGTTATGTTATGGATGTTATTTGATGCATGTGACTTTTCATTGCTTTAGATTTTATCAGAGAGCGGAAGAAATAATAAGAAAAAGTACCTGAAAAACAAAATCTTCAAGCAATACAGTCCACAATAATGCAATAACATAGCAATATAATCCTTATTAGCTGAAGCAATTAACATAGATTAATTAACATAGATAGAATCGTTTCCAATTTTCCAACAAGGTCAACTCTGCTCCAAGTTAGAACTACAACAACGTATTTGACTACGTACAGAAAATTCTAGCACAGCTCAACAAGTCCAGTCTCTACTCCTACATTTATACAGTCCTAAAACTACATTCCGCCCTTTGAAGGCAACTGCAAGGCTGATGTGGCCCCCGGTGAAAATGAGTTTGACACCCTTGCTCTAGATGATGTCTTCAGAGTGGGGCAGATTTGCAAGCTGTTCACTGTGTCAATTAAAATTTCCAAATAAGTACAGCGAAAATTTATTTGAATTTCTGCTCTGACTCATAAAACCTTTAAACTTGGATTTCTAGTATAACACACCTCCCAAAGAAAAACAAAGGCTCGTCCTGCGAATAGATGTCAGCAGTGAGTGAGTACGTTTATCAGTATCTCCCCTGATATCCCATAGAGACAAAAGCATAAAGCACCTGTTAAAAGACAGACAATAGCTTTTGCTGAAACTATCAAACCAATACAGACAATTTATGCTTTGGCCGTATAATACTGAAGGCATGACAAGCTTCATTTTGAAGCTCACTGTTCTCCTAACAGCTGGCTTTAATGCTTAGCCAGAGAAATGTTTAACTTGCTGAAGCAATTATGATGACCAAATTAATGTGCTAGTACTAGGATTAGTATGTCTCTTACTTATTTTCAACTTAAGGTAAAAGCAAGTGTAATGGATTTCTTCTAGGGGAAAAAAAACAGTTTCAAATAAGAACTATGTGAAAGGAGGTAGATATGAAAGGAGGTAGATATGAAACAAAAAAGTCATTCCTTTCAAGGACATGCTGTAAGCAGCAGTTCTTGTGACTTTAACAGACTAAAGCAAGGTTACCATTTAGCTTTCAAAGACACAAAGTGTCTAGTACTTCAACATTTCTTTGCTGCCCAGGTCCCCAGTCCGTGTTTTCAACTCTCCCCTTTATTTTGCTGCACACAGCGTTCCTAAGGATTCAGTTCACATCTGCTCAGAGCTCAAGTTCTGATCTGACTGCTGCAAAACATCTTTGCCCTGCTCGATAAAAACTCTCCAACATAACCGTACTAGTCGGTTCGTTTAGCAATGTTAGACCCAGTTCCTCTACTAGTCCCTCTGCACTGCAGCCTATTTTTTCCAACTGTCCCTTGTCACATTAGCTCGCTCTTCCCCCTGCAACAGACTCAGTACTCTCTTTTCCCACAGCTTATTCTCTGCTTTAGTCCCCAAGGCTCACTCTATCCTTCTACAAGCACACTATCTTTGCCACTCACGTGTATTCACAAAAGTCCATCTACAGCTTGGTAAAGGGACAGAACAAATCACAGCATTTTCAGTATACAGGAAAAAAAACAGCTCTCTCACTACGCTATAATTTGATAAACTGTAATTTTACAGATAACATTTTCTCTGCGTGTTATCTCCATTCATCTCGTTACCTTCTATAATAAGGCATTTTTGCCTTTTTAATAAGCTCTTTACATCCAAGATCACATCATTACATTCGCACTTTGTCATTCCCGCTTGTGTTCTCTTCCCCAGACTAATGTCATAATGGGAATACTGAGATAGCCATAAAGAAAAGGTTCTCAATCATAATGTTCAGGTGTAAATGGTAATAGTTGTTGCATTCAATATTAAGAGAAAGAAGCCAAGGCAGGACTACATCAGGCAGCTAGAGAGCCAAGGCAGGGCTAGAGAAAGACACTGAAAAGTCAAGCTGGAGAAGAACTGCTGACTTGCACTTAGGACTAGAAAAGAAGCAAAGAGTTGTGGAGATGAGGCGAGTGCAAAGCAGAGATTGAAGGGGGGAGTAGAAAAAAAGATCGAGTAGTTAAGGCCAAAAACAGAAGCAAGAAAGAAGGAAGACTGAGTAGATGCCTTGCAGTGGTCAGAGGAAAGCCTATGTACCACCTTGCATCACAGCTTGACCAAAGCTCCTTCTCTGGGAGAGTCAACAGAAATACAGAAAGACAACTGAGGAGCTCACACTTCTCCTTCCCCACCGTGACAGAAAACAGAGTTCTGTGAACGACAGAGATGGGCAGTTTGTCCAAACAGGAGCCACATATCTCTTCAAATACTTGCAGTCAGCAAGCAGGCCAAGAGTATTACTGAAAAATTAACAAATTAATTTTCTAAAAATGAATACAAAAACTAAGGGCAACCCTGGAAGAGTCAACCAGACATTGATTGTAAACACCAAGATTTTTCTCAATAGGTATATGGAAAGAGTTGAGAAAAATATGGTATTTTTTCAGATACAGGAGAACTGTAGGTATAAAACAATTAACAACTTCTACCAGAAGTACAGGGACTTTGCCTTAATCTCTGCTTGAAAATGCAGGCCTGCAGATACCCAGCCCAATGGAAATCATACCAGACAGCAGGATACAACTGACAACGAAAGACGTAATTTGGGGGGAGAAGGAAGTATTCCTACCAGAAGTGTTATACAGCTCTTCTATACAAACTCCACAGAAAAATATTCAGCCATCTTGGTAATAAATTAATAAAGCATGATAAATATTGTTCTAAATTTTGACTGACATTTTGTACTTGTCCATTGATTTATGGAGAATAATTAAAGGAAAATGATAGTTCCACCTCCCATAAGAAAACAACTCCTTCCAAAATTCAGAGATAAACTGAGTCCTTTATTTCAAGGGTAGCTGGCAGAGAAGAATATCAAGCAGCAACTGTTACATCCAGTGTTGGGCTTGCACATCATTCAGAGAGCTCCACTCCACAGACCCAGTGAGGTGTTGGTGTGCCAATGACTCAGTTTGGGCAGTTACTTTCAGCAAAAGAAATACAAATATCTCCCAGAATTTACATCTGGTACCACAGAAATTTTTCCAAGCTGACTACAGACATCAAAAATACTTTGAGTAATTATCTACATTGTACATGCTCGAAAAAAAAAACAAGTTTGGCAATAAAGACATTTCCTCTCTTTCAAATTATTGCGTGTGGTTACTATTTTGACCAGTCAGGTATGAGTCCTTTTCTTCTTTGTAGTAAATTGTTAAAAGAAGGTGGAAACATTATTCATACTAGCAATTAGATGAATCAATGTTTATTTGTATCCAGTATTTGCAATAAGGTGATATGCATTTTAGCTGGTTGTTCAGTGATGACATCATGATTGGCCCATTGCAGTTGCTATAGAAACACAACTGGATTTTTCACAGGCCAGGCAACTGAAAAGCTTTAGAGATCTGCTTGTTTCCAGTTTTGGTAACTGGTTTGTCAGCCAAAGCGTAAATTCCTCATACCTTTTACCTTCTGGAAAACAGAAGTATCAAGGAGTCAGTTACATATAAGAAGAAGAGCAGACTTGATAAGATCACTTACTGCATTATTTTTTCCTGAAGTTCAACCCATATAAACAGATCATGACGCCAACTAGGGAAGGACTTACTCTGGTATCTGAAGTAAGCATGGCACTCTTACATACAGGTATCCCACACTGGCTTAAATGAGAAAGTCCAAGTCGTAGTTTTTATACCTCTCCATTGCATTTACATGTAGATGTTATCGGCTGCATGCATACTTTCCCATTGCTTATAAAACCAAAATAAAACTTCAAGCCAACAAGTGAGCATTCAGATGGACATAATCCTGTTTAAAACTCACATGAAAGTGAAGATACGTAAAAGACCCTTGTGTATTTAACTCTGCCACTACACACTAAATTTATGTAAAGCTCACATTGCACATTCTCTGGGGCTACACTCCCTGAGTATGCCATATTTTTCGAGTATGCAACATTTGATATTTGCAGTTCAGAGAGAAGATACAATAAAGAAACTGCAAGACCTGGGTTGGACCCTTTTAAGATACCATCATAAATGAAAGCAGACTTTAATTCTTGCATGGTTGTGTATAGAAATTGTCATCATAGTTGTGAGAGAAGGCAGTTACATAGAGGATTTCAGAATTTAGCTTTGAGCTATGTAGGTCTGACACTTAGAAACGTGAAAGATCTCTGTGAAAAAACATTTTGAAAACTTCTCTTTTGAGGAAAATAATGTTATACAAAATTAGTTGGTTTATTTTAGCTTATTATTTTGTAGTAAGCAGTTGTTTAAATTTTTAAAGTTGCTTTGAAAAGAGAAACTAAGACTCCGTGATTTCATAGAAAGTCCAAAAATGTCATTTCACCACTGTCAGTCTCTCCAAAAATCGTTCAGAAACACTTTTGTTAAAAACAATGCGACTTAAATTCCACACACTCTACTGGTTGCTACACAAACACAGATATACTGGTTGTGATTCAGTCTCGTAGTATGAAACCTTAACTTATGTGTGTATATGGAGGCATGTTTGCCTATACGTCTATATGTGAGCTAGGTGTCAAATTTCCCATTACAGTCAAAGTAAATTTAACCAAACGCAGGCAACAGAGACTTGACAGTGGTTCAGGTGGCCAGGGAGCACGCGTCTGCTTTAGAGACACTAGAATGGTTTTTAGGTTTTGTTGAGGTGCTCTCCAGTAACTATAGTGAGATCTTGGTCAAATGAAATACACATTGACACCTTCACTGACACACTCCAGTTTAGATGTCTTAATCTGTAGGTACATTTCAAACATATACCTGAAAAATGGAGTTTAATCATTCTACATTAAAATAAACGGGGCAGTTGTAAAGGGAGTAGGAGCAAACACAAGTGCTATGCTTTGGTGTTATTCTTCCCTTACACAATAATGCATTATGTTTTCATCTGGAAAAACAAAATTTGAGTTTGAGTATATGAAACTGCAAGTGAATGCTCATACACGGAAGTATGTAAAAGATGTGCTTTTGTACGGCCTCCTACAAAGGACTGAATTTAATGTTAGGGGCAGCTTTACCGGGCAAAGTGCCTGACTTGGCTGTTCTCTTAAAGAAATTTTTGTCACGCAATGAATGTGCTGCTGGAGAGGCTTCCTGCCCTTGTATCCCTTTCTAACACCTCTGACCAACTTAGTTCAATCTCACACGTATCCATTTACCTTCACAGCTCAATTCAGTTTGAAAAGGAACAACAGCAGAAAATCAATCACCATACATTTCAAACCTGTAGGCTGAGACAAGATTCAAACTCACTATTTCTCCCCTCAAAAAAAGATAAACAGATTTTCCAAGTGCATATTTATTTTCTGAGGAAGGAATAAAGTTCCATTGCAGACACTGGCTTTTGTCTCTTCCAGAAATGAATCCTAAAACCACAGGAAACATTTGATAATTACAAGTAACAACCACCCTAGCGCATCTGCACTATCCTCATTTAGCTCAGCAATATCAAAAGGAAAGGCTACATTTCCTGTTGTATTACCAGGTGTAAATGCTCAAGTTTGAGACTGAGACTGAACAAGCAGCATCACGTTTGTTTAATCACTGAGCTGCAAAAGGCAGTTTATCAGTATTTTCAAATGGAAGAAAACATATCACAGCATGATTTGCATGCATGTGTAGTAGTCCTTAATGGTTTATTAAGGACTACCAAGCTTTAAGCCATTCTGCAAAATGAATCAGGTAATTATCTCCCCTGCTTAACGAGATTATATATGAATTTTTATTCAAGTAAATGAAAATAAAAATATGCTATGTTCTATCGGTTATAATGTTATTCTTGCACCGGTGAACAATTACATGAATGTTTCTACTGAAATTTTCATGCCAACTTCAGTAATGAAGCATTCTGCTACATGAGTAGGAGATAGACTGTGCAATTTAATTTTTTTTTCATTAATACAAGTAAAGCCTGATGAATAATATTCTATCAGACTTTCCTACAACAAAAATTAACAATATAAACAGTTTTGGTTAGACACCAAAGACGAGAAATTTCGTCAAATGGAAAACATGTTTTGAAATTTTAAGTGCCTAACAAAGAAGGATTTGGAGAAAATGCCAACTCACATGTGACCACAGTGATGCCATCCCTGTGCATCCATGCATTTACTACGGTATTTAAGCAATGCACCCTCCCAACATGAATAGCGTAGCATTCCAAATAGAATGGCTTAGCAGATCACACTGAAAAATAATTCTTTCTCCCTTCAAAACCTTCTGGAAAAAACATGCTTCCTCTCTAGTTTAATTTAAACCATCCAAACCCAAATATTTCATCTTTTTTTTTTTCATTTTCTCACACAATTTATTTAATGCTGATTTTTTTTATTTATACAGGGTTTTATAGGTAATTTATTTATAACAGAGGTTATTTAACTGAACCAGCAGTGAATTGTGTATGAGATTACTTGTGTCCGTAGAGAGCTCAACTCAAGTCACCCAAATGCAAAGAATCTTTGAGCTGCGACCGTAATCAAGGCACTTAGCTTTTCCTTTTAAATGAGGCTTAAAAGAGGGTTCAGATGCAGAGCATGGCACCAGTTATACAATGTTCACTGTAGATGTGTGTTGCCCATTCGTTGTTTCCAAGTTAACAATTTCTTAATTTGCATCATTTACACTAAAAATTTTGTTATGGGCAAAAGAAACACACTTTATATAAAAACTCAAGAATTTACTGTCAATTTAACTGATCTTAACAGCCTGATTAATTATTTTTAATCTAGTTAGGACAATACTAAAGTTTTATTACATATACATTATAGTGTAACTTGTAGTAGAATATATTACTTATATCTAATTATATACAGTTTAAATTATATCTATCCAAATTTTCATGCATTCTTTGATGTTTTGCCCACCTTAAGGTCAAAAGCTTGGGGATGTGGTGGGGGAGGGATGAGAGGATGCAGGGGAGGGGAGAAAAGAAAGGGTGTATTCAGTATCAAGAGAACTTCTTCAGGAGAGTGATGCTGATGGTTTCTTAGTCTTCGCTCAAAGTAATTTTTACATCTGCTAACATGCCCTACATCTTGCTTTTTCTTCATTGGTCATCAAGTCCACATTACATGTAAATTCATCGTATATTATCTATTTTGTTACTGTTCTTTGTTCTACTTATTATGTCTGAAACAGATTTTACCAAGCTCCCATTCCTTTGCAGGCCACTGATGAGTTGCTTATAGCCCTGGAACTTCCAGTATCCATCTGCGCCTGTGCTTTTAAGATCCCTACTGTCACCCCACGCCTTTACTGCTCTGTGCTGCAGTTTATTCTAGACTTACAGATAAGTTCATTCTACACACAGTAAGCCCTTTTTATTATCTACTAGTTGCAGAAGTAACAATAAGTATGACAACCACACAATCACAGAGAGCTAAATAAAAGTTAAACAAAACAGGTAACTGTCACCTGGTCATTAGGTAATTGGTGCTGCAAGCTAAAATAAAGCTCCAGGAAGGCCAAGACAAAACCTAGGAATAGCCTGTAGCCTACTACAAACAATGACACCACCAAATTTTTCCTGGCCTGCAGGGTTACATATATCAACTGAAAGGACAAAGATATACTTAGCTGGTGGTTTCTAGGACAGGAAAAATTCAGTGACAGATTTCTATAGCAAAAGTAGGTCTGAAATCCACCTCTGAACACCATACGTGAGATAAAGCTACCAGAATAACATGCTGGAAGTTAAGTCTACTGAGTTTAAGTTACATATCCATGTAAGATCAAGGAAGTGAGGTAAGAGTCATACCTGCTTATGGCTATGCACATAAAGATATTTTTGTATGCTTAGTTATCTATATTATACTTCAGAGCAACAAGCTACACATGTATAATATTTAAAAACACACACTAGTCTTTCCACAACCCTTCATGGCACATCAGCTCAGATGAACAACCCAACAGACCAAATCCCGAAGGAAATGTCTAGAAAATTATTTTAATTCAATTTGAATTTAACTGCAAGATGCCACAAGAATTGTGTAAAATTTTTAATTCTACAATGTGACAGTTAAGATCTACAATTTTTCATGCAAGGCTTTTATCACCTTGATCACTATATGTTGTTGACACCATCACGTGCCTTCTTCCATACATGAGTACTTCCTTCCTGCTGCTTGCATCACCTTCCATCTATGTCCATCTCTATTTTCATTGTTTACATATAAAATTTTAAAAACAAGCCCATACTAGGCTAGGTCTGTGATTAAAATATTTATGAATGTTGCATAGATGCCAAGGGAACCAAAAAGGGAAGCTGTGATTTTTATATTCACAAGGCTGCTCAGCAAAGAGGCATCTTTTCCATTACAGGCTGCATGACTTTAAGGACAATTTGATCCCTGTAGAAAGGAAACTCATAGGCCGAGAAGTAAGGATAACTTATTCTAACCTACATGAAAGCTTTCCTCCTAAACACAGGGGAAGCCTGCTTTAAAAAAAAAAAAAAGTCCACTGACAAAGGCTCCAACATATTATATCAAATTGTTCCTTACTCTATTCATACTATATGAAAGAAACAGTTTATTTTCACATTGTGGTATTGTCCTTTATAATACAGGATTTCGCAGGTGATTTTATGAACAGTGAATAGGAATCCAAAAATATTGAAAGGAAAAGTCCTTCACATCCAAGACAGTTATGTCTAGCACATTTGAACTTTCAAACAAACTGTTGGTATGGCAACAAAAAACATTTGAAGTTCGAAGGTAGAATAGATAGTGTGGAATATATTGTGTATTCACACAATTGTGTATATCCACATTCAAAAATACATTTTGAAGCCCGTATTGTTTGATTAAAGGCAGATCCTCTTTTCCAAGCCAAATAGATCCAATAAAATTCTTTGAATAAATTATTGTAAATGGTTGCTGCTCCCCCAAAAGCAGTAAGAAAAACATAGTCCACATAATATAAATTATTTATAAAAACTAGCCCTAGCCTTGAAATATCATCAGTTTCAGCCTGACGTGCAAAATCCTTTTGATATGGCAAAGGCAAAGGCTCATACGGATGTTCTCTGAGATACATGACATACAAGCAAGAGTCATCTCCTTAATATTCCATTCATCTATCTAGCTTACTCATTCATGTCCATGCTGAATTACAAGATGTCAAAAATGTCATCAAGGTATTATTTAGCCCTCTCGCATTGAAGAACACTGAGGATTTTATTGCTTACAGCTGCACCATGAGCACATACTTACAGATGTTTAGGAAATTGTGCTTGTTTCCACTATACAAAATGAAAAGGCACTTCTCTCTGATGCACTCCACGTGATGATCTTGGACAACAACACCCATCAGTCCTGAACAGAGAGCATCCAGCACCCTGCATAGTTGAAACTATACTATGCCGTTTCTAAGCATGGTCCAAAAGGCTGGTGGTGTCTGGGTCACTATCTTTTATTCTCGATGCGTGAGAGCATCAGTAAGCATAAACCACAAAATCCAACATCTGAGTTCTACTGAGAGCATGGCTAGACAACTAAATCTGTGAGCTGCATATATCGTGTCCTTGCAGGCTGGTAAAAGTAATCCCAAAGTTGTCACCTACCCTTTTTACAGAAGCAACTGCAAGTCCTGGTATTGCTCTTAACATATGCTACTCAAGTTACTGTTACCCGAAGTATTATCAGTGCCATGAAAGTTAACCTCACGTTCATCACACATCACCATTCATTTTCTAGCTCAGTTTTGTTCAACATGAAGACACCTTACTTCACTGATAGGTTATCAAAGCACATTAGATCAAACAGTCAATGTGAATTTGCTTTGTAGACTACTCTAGTAATGGAAACACTCCAAGAAAACTGGCAAAATATGTAGCTTGTGGTACTTGGCAAGATAAAGCAGCATGTGAAGGCAACGGATCTTCAGAGAAAACAAACAAATCAACAACAGGCATTTCATCACTTCAGAATTAGTTAGTTCAAAGAAATTTAATTCTAATTCCTGTATAGGCTCAGTATAGTGGGGGAAACACGCATGTGTGTGTGTGTCTGTCTACATGTTCCAGCAAATTTTCCAGTAGATTCTGCTTTAAGCATCAGTTGACACTACACTCTGCAATTTAGGCAGATCCTTAACTAGAATATTCTGACACGAGACTTTTTGCTTTATTAAATCACGTTTTAACTTCATTATGCTCTGGTGGGTAGGTACCACATCTGAGCTGTCAGTAAAACTCATTTATTGTGGCTAGGGTCATATTTTCTATTTTGAACCAATTCATCCATCCGGTACTTCAGTTTGGCCAAGGCTGTTAATGTATTCGACTCCACTTGGTGTCAGTCTGTACATACAGCAACGAATCTCCTTCAGATTTAACAGGCCTTAATACAGTCTTTAAAGAATAACTGTAAAAAGAAATAAATATTTAACTTTTTAAGAAAGTTAAAATTGTTTCCAACCAATATGAGTAACCACTTTTTTGATTGCAAATGCAATGCTGGAAAGCTGAAGGAATAGTAAACTCCTTTTGCAATACCAGTTATGTTACATTAAGGAACAATATCACTTTTATCTTTTCTTATAGCCTCATCACACCAGAATTCACTGCATTTTTCAGATCATGAGATCATGCAGTAACAAACTCTTTTCCTGATGGTTATTCAGTACTAAGTCATTTACACCAATTTATTTCAGTAACAAATTAATTGCAGCAGCACCGCAACTAACAAAGCACTGTCTCATTGGTTTCTGCATTTCTACACAGCTCCACAAAGAATAACCACAGAGCCTCTGCTAGTCCCTCCTTTGAGCTCAGACTCAGCAGAATTACCTCTGACCCCATCCATGTTGACTGCCTGGCCAGGGAAGAGATGCTGTTTGGCGAGCCAGGAGGCAGAAGAGGGAACTTCAGCTCTCACTGAGCTACAGGACACTGTTTTGGGGTTTCCTCTCTGCACAGGCGTTGATTGTGGTAAGACTGGTAGGAACTTTACTTATCTCCCAAATCTTTATGAAATTGGTCAAGAGAGTCAATACTTACTCTAGGCTGCCTGATAGGCAGGCAAGGTGTGTGTGTCCACAGGCTGTTTACACAGGCTGTTTTTTCCTATAGAGGATAAGAAAAATAGTCAATTTCAGCTGACTTCATACTGTTTCACATTCATTTTTAGAACTATTAATAACATTTTAATAACTAAGTAGTCAGATGCTTATCTCTTACAGATCTAGCTTTGCCAGTACAAAGTGTGATTTTCCATACAGTAAAAGGTATACTACATTTTGAAAGAAAGTACTGAGACATTTTGAAAGTACTGAGACATTTTTCCCTTTTTTTTTTTTTTTGTCCTTGTTGTGAATGGAAACTGTGTGTTAAGTTTGAGGGCATTCCAGCAACACTGTGAAATAAGAACTTCAGCAAACATACAAATACAGCCATTCTTGCTTACGAAATGGCTCAGATTCTTAAGCTTCCCCAAGACACAGTCAACTGGTTTTAGTAGTAGTAGTAGAATTATTATTTTGTATTTTTAAAGACAAATGTATGCTAGATGTCTATTTTTCTGCTCACATCTCTCTCACCATTATCCAGAATTGTAGCCTTTTACGGAACTACTTTATGTAGTATTTCTTATTACTGATTGATGATACATTTCTTGCCAGTACCAGATACTTACTTCCATTTAGAACTAGGTTGCATATCTACGTTTTGTCCTCTGTCCTCATTTTTTTCCTCTGATTACAAAGAGCATTTTTAATAAAAAACAAACATATAATAACTGGAAAATCCTTAAACATTGATGTAAGAGACAAAGTAATCTTAGTACTTTCAAGCAATTTCTTAAAAAAAAAAATCAGTATCCATAAGAAATAGATAGTTTACAGAACTGGTAATGAGATGTGAAGATTTCTGTCAGTATTCAGGTCCAGGCTTACCACTGAAAGTAGAAACTTATTGAGCAGATCACCATACCAATCAGTGCCTGTTATTTAATGTTTATTGATGTGAATCCTGTTCCTTGTGAAACAAAAACAGTGTCACCGGAACACAAATGTAGTTGACATATCATTTGGTATCATTATTCAGGAGGCCAAAGATGTTTGTCATCTTTCATTGGGAGCGTTATACTGCTAGTTGTTTCACACCAAATCTGTTCAGTTCATACTACATTTTCCCTTTCGTGTGCTGTGTGTAAACTGACTTCACTTTTTTTCCAAAAATAATTTTTTAAATTATTAATACATTCCAGTTAGATAGCATACATTTATCCCCTGTGATCTTCCTTATGTAACCAAAGTATCATTTGACTTTCAGCATGTTTTTACTTCAGGACAACTGAGGGAAATACACAGACACAATCAGTATTCCTAGATAACACCTGAATATACAGAGATCTTCTAATCTATAAAACAACAGCAAAGCATTAACACATAAATTCTCACAACACTCCTACAGAGAAACAACATCAAGAAAGCATTACTATGCCCACTTCACAGACTGCAAAAAAACCCAGCCATTTGCAGAAGTAGTTTGCCTAGGGCCACAAAGTAGAATAATAATCATAAATCAGTATTTTCTCCCTATCAAGCTTTAACTAAACATGCATGACCACCTCCTTTCTCTAAGCTGAAAACAACATACAGTTCCCAACCTGCTCTCAGAAACAAGTCAAAGGGAAGTAGCAATACAATCCTAAAACCTCTGAGAAAAAATAGGCTAATAATGTAGCCCATAGCCTGATACAGCTAGAGTCATTGAAGGTTATTGCTTAAAAAAGTGACGGAAGAAAACAAAGAACAGGTGGTTGTGCTGATGGATTTCATCTTTATTCCCATCACTTGTTTCTGTTCTCTTAGTAACCTGTACTCCATGACTTTTTATGTCTAATCTTAACAACCCTAAATCTTCTGAAAGTCAGCTCTACTAGAAATGCCAAGCAACAACTGACTACAAACACAAAATTCAGGATGCAGACAGTTTGTCTCAGGACTCAGTCTTATCTGAAATAATGGAAATCATGTTTGTCACAGTTTTTTAACCAAGTAGAAACCAGGGAGTGTGAGCCTACCTCAGGAAAGAGTCTATAAGAGTGTGTATTCCGATGCATTAAAAGAATTAAAAAAAAAAAAAAAGTAATTTGATTACACTTTTTCTCCATTACATACATAAGCACTGCACACTGCCATAAATGAAGCATTTCCCAGACTGCAAGGCATAAAGATTCTTCAAAGCAAACATGCATGTAGGCAGGACTGGTCACGGTCAGCAGTTGTTCCCAGAACCGTGGTCAGCAAATCATGGCAAATAGTCCTTACCTCGCCATAACCTGCCATGATAACAACTCTGCATCTGTAGCCCTAGCACAGCACTGCAGTCACTCCCTCACCACATACACTGACACGTCAAACATGTCCTCTGCACACAGCAAGCCTTGCAGCAGGTCCTGCTTCTACGTGATGGTCTGGTGAACAGGAAAAGTTAGGGGACAACTGATGTGGAATAATCACAACTGCAGAAGAAACTGATAGTTATCTAAACCTCTATGTTTGAGACTCTGACAGGCTCACTCCATTATTAGAACATGTTAATTAGTATGTGTGCTCTGCTTTTCTCTCTCGTACTCTTCTTGGCACATAACAACAACAACAAAAAGTGTTAGCTCACCTTATAAATTAACACATACACAATGGAGAAGCGTTGTTTGACTAATTTCATAACACTTAGAACCAAATCCTAGGCTCACAGCTATGTGAAATTATCAGCCAGTAAGGACCTTGTATCACATATCACAGTCATAATGTGTTGATGAACAGATTTTCATTTTGGTGCAACTATGGAGACTGTCAGGTGGTAATCAAGAACGTGCTTAGCAATATTTTCTTATTTGTACTGAATTCCAGAAGAGATGGGAGGTATCTGACGAGAGACAAGCCAAGAAGGAAGAAGATGTGAAAAAGGAAATTCTTGCTGGTCGGTCGACCAGAAGCTCTAAAAGATGCAGTCATAGTGGCTGTTGTGGATTGCAATTTCTTTCAGGACAGTTTCTCCAGGTATTCAAGTTACTTCTGGGTCTTTTTGATAACTATTAAGCTTCTTGCTCAGAACACATTATTTCCCAGTATGACAGTTACAGGAGACTTTCAAAAGAGCTAAGCACATAGAGAAGAACCTAGCCCTGTGGATGCCAAGCAGCTCTGAAATCTCTCCTGCACAGCTAAAATCCTGACCAGCATGATGCTTGCTAAACAGAAAGAGGAGGAGGGAGAAATGATGGTTTTCCTTCTCAAAGTAGAAGTATTTGTGTTCAGTATACTGTATTCAGTAGTAATTGTGAGCCAGCCATATGTGCCTACCAAACGTATTGTTCGGCTCTAGCAGTGCATCGAAGAGAACTGTGCATTGTGCCGCACAGAGAATCCGAACCCAGGAGCAACGGGACCTTCCCTGGGGAACATGGAACCTGGGCAAGCTCTATCCAGCCAATAACACCTGAGCAACTAATATCTGAAATGGCATCAGCCAATTTTGTGCAAATAGCAGCCTGAAATATGTTGTTGCACATTCTCCAACAGTCTTTCTACATTTAAAAAAAAAAAAAAAAAAGTAACACAAAAGCAAATGTTCGGTGTTTTCCAGATTTTGAATGGTAAAATTGTAACATTGGGAGACCCTTCGGAAACAGTTGCTGCTAACTACAGAGTGATGATGACACTGATAATATGCTGTCTTTGCTGCAAATATCACCCTTTGTTCCTCATGATACAGGGCCACTATTTATATGCTTGTTGCAGCCAAGGTTCAGTTTCTCCTGTGGGTCAGAGTAGAAGATTACTTAATTGCACACTTTTATGACAGAAAATCACCAATTGACACCTGCCTTTGTATTAAAATATGTCTGCCTTTCATGTAGCTATGCTAATTGCATCAAGTATGCATAGTCTGTATGCTGGTGTAAATGAAAACTACATCATCTATTTTTTTAATACAAACAATAGATAAAGAAAATTAGTCATACTTTAAATTGAAAAGTTAGGGCACTGTTCTGCTTAGTAATTTGCAATGTGTACTCATACCATAGCTGATTGTCAACATGAAGCAAAATTACTTTTCTGTTACCAGAAATATTAAACCAGACCTTAACTGATATAAATAAAAACGTAATCATAAACCTAGATCCTGTTGTCTCTTTAAAATAGCCCTAAGGTCCCTTCTGACACTCATTCCATTTGAGAAACTTCAAACACTAAATTTTAGAAGTCAATATAAAATGCCTATCACTTTTCAAATTAAAAAAAAAAAAAAAGGAAGGAAAGTTGAATACAGCACATCAACAACAGGTTCATTCTCCACAGGCTTACAAACTTCAGGAGCACTCTGGCTTTTGACACAGAACCATGGAATGGTTTGGGTTGGAATGGACCATAAATATCTAGTTTCAGTCCCATTGCCATGGGCAGGGACACCTTCCATAGACCAGGTTGCTCAAAGCCTCATCCAGCCTGGCCTTGAACACTGCCAGGGATGGGGCATCCACAGCTTCTCTGGGCAGCCTGTTCCAGTGCCTCACCACCCTCACGGTGAAGAATTTCTTCCTTATATCTGACCTAAATCTACCCTCTTTCAATTTATTTCCGTCTAAAGTGATTACCTTGTCCTATCACTACCTTCCCTTGTAAACAAGTCTCTCTCCAGCTTTCTTGTAGGTCCCCTTTAGGCACTGGAAGGCTCCTATGAGGTCTCACCTGGAGCCTTCTCTTCTCCAGGATGAACAACCCCAACTCTCTCAACCTGTCTTCATAGGAGAGGTGCTCCAGGCCTCTGATCATCTTCATAGCCCTCTTCTGGACTCACTTCAACAGGACCATGTCCTTATGGTGGGTGCCCCAGGACTGAATGCAGTACTCCTAGTGACGTCTCACGAGAGCGGGATAGAGGGGTAAAAATCACCTCCTCGACCTACTGATCATGCTTCTTTTTATGCAGCCCAGGATATGGTTGACTTTCGGACATAAGAGAAGTCAGTTTTCCTCTGTCACTCCGCAGAAACCACAAACCAGAATGGAGTCTAGAGGTGTGAAAACAGTTGTTCAAAGCCTCAGAGATACACTGAGTTCTCAGGAGATCCCCCTCTTAACTTTCTGTGAGGACAGAAGAATCTCCAGCGCTGTTGACCCTAGCTATGATCCAGGACCCGTCCCATTCCTGAAACACCACCCTTGTGTCAGTAGCCCCCACCACAACAGTGGTGAGAAGGATACTCACTGGAGACAGCTTAAGGCTTTGCTTTCTCTGTGAGTCCCATACTCAGCTTTTCTCAGGGATTGTCCAGTACAACTTTATATCTATTCTATTTCCAATGTCACTGGTCTCTCCACTGCTCACAACAGTAACCCTCAGCATTTTGTTGTAAAAAAAAAAAAAATGTATGATGTACAGGCTGGTTTGAAATTATTAGAAATGGAATCAGTTCTCAGTTAAAGGAACTAAGATTCAAAATTCAGTTAATGCCTTCAAAGGGCCGAAGACTGTGCATGACTATTTTCATAGTACCAGAACCTTCAGGAAAGAAGTGCTCTATACCCTACTTCATGCCAGGTACAGGCTGACTTCCATTAAACATCACTAGCATAAGACAGCAAAAATTATACCAACAGGAACAATAGCTTTGCATATCAACAGTCTCCACAGATTTTTGTACTGCAGTGACTGTATCATCTCAGAACTGAACTATGAATCAATGGGAAGATTTATGTGTGCAGGGTACAGGTTCAATAAGCTGGATTTTGTGAAATGGAGTGAAGCTATGATAAAAAAGACAGCTGGAAATATACAGGAATCTGAGGAAAAAATAAGTTAGTGAAGGTGAATTGAGTCAGTAAGCATAACGTGAAAAAGATCAAGTCAGCAAAGGAGGTGGGCACACACACAGCCAAAAGAAAAAGGGAGTGTGAGGATGTTCAGGAAAACAAAATTCCAGACATGATGTTTAAGTGGGAAGGTGTGCAGGCCCATTTACAGAACTCCTAATCTGGCAAAAACATCATCCTTGCCCCTACCCATTCAACCCAAACAAGAAATGCAAGGATGCAAACAGGAGACCCTCATGGGAGGAATGACCACATTTTCCAGAAGACTGAAGCAATCCAGGACAAGCAAAACTACACCAAAAGGTGACCTTCAGCTCTCATCTACCTTACCAGGAACCCGTCTGTTACGAGGGTTTGGGGAAAAATGAGGTTGTTGCTTCTTTGCTGACAAACTTCCCTCCTTCCTCAACAACAAAACTGCTGCTATCAGCACAGGATCCTTACGTGCCATGAAAGACAGAAACCTTTCACAGAAAATCTGTTTCTTTCTAGCTCTGTAAATGTTTTCAAACTTCCATGTCCGACGCTGGAGTCAAAAGTCTGGATTTCTCTTGCTTGACTTTGGAGTGATGTTGCCCCTGTAGCCAGTGCAGTAGGAGAGCAGGGAGACAGAGGGATGGACAGGTGCCTTCAGAGAGTAACTCAGCCATCTGTAGAGAGCTCAGGGTGATGGCTCTCCTGGCTCAGGTACTGCAGAAAAAGCCTAACTTCTAACAGGAGGACTGTGAGCCTGAACAATTGACTCTCTGGTTCTCTCCTCCCCTTGCTGATACAGTATGTATCATAGGGCTTTTCTGTTGTAACGCACATTTGCAGCTGCTTGCTAGGGAGTTGTTTAAGGAATATTCACTTCGTGCTATCCTCATGTACATATTTTTATTAGTATTGATGAGAGAAGCCGTCATGTAGTTGCATGCCTTATAACATACATCTTAAGTCCAGTCTCAGACGGAAACTTTCTGTTTTACACAGAACTGCTTCACACTCCCTTTTGCCATTTTAGTGAAGACGTCAGCCACAATTTTTACTCCAAAGACTTTACATGTATTTTAGACAGCTTTGTCAAAGATCACCAAGTTCTTTATGGGTAAAGAGAAATCTGACCTTGAGTAAGGATTTGGAAACCAAGCTGCTGTTCTAGGCGGAGCCAATGCAAACAGATGGTGGATTTGATGTGCTCAGGGTATTCCATGTTGCTGAGAAAGCATGTTGCAGTGTCCTGTACTCATATGGACTTGAGTCTATACCATTATGATACTGTGTTGTTGTAGTTCACAGAGGGAAAAAAAAAAAGGAAATTTGTATTACTATCATTATCTATAAGAACAGGATGGAGTCTCAGACTACTGAAAATGGTGAGAGACTTCAATTTGTGGAGTCACTATCAGCAGGGATTTCAAAAGCATTACTAAAGCTACAAAGAAGTGGATGAATAATACGTCTGCTGGAAATTACACTTGTGGGGAGATCAAAATTATTCACCAATTTGGAAAGCATGGAGGGTTAAATATTATGACTATTTTGACAGTGTGTGGTAGAAATAGTTTCAATATTTTCGAAATAGGAACATTCTGACTTCCTATTTTGAAATAACATATTTGTTTTGAAATTGACACAACATTGTTCTGTATTTAACAAAAATGTTTCAGGTTGGCAAAGAATAAAATATTTCTTCCTGCTGAAAAAAGAAAACAAACTATTAAAGTAATTAAAAGTTGTTTCGGCTTGTTGTAAGCATCGCCTCCAGAATGTATATTCAGCCACCAAACTGCTACCCACTGCAGCATAAATTGAGTTCCTATATTGTAAACCCACAATAAGCAGATACATATCACCTAGAGCATTGTACAGCTGTTTCTCCCTCTGTACATTTGCCTCTATCATTCTGCTCCCCATATAGCTCATAATGGTCAAAATACCCTGGCTTCTTCAAGAGGGATACAAATCACTACCTACCTCATGGGGGGATTTCAGTTACACAGTAAGGTTCCTTCTGCTTCTCAGTCTGAAAATTTGTGGCAGTTTCATTTAAACAAATCACAGAGCATTATATTAAGTTACATACAACAGTGAATAATGCAGTCAATACAACAGTTGACATCTTATTTTTATGTTAAATTCAATTTATTCTTACAATATCTCCACTATTTCAGCTTTCACTATGCTGTAAACTTAGGCACTGACAATGTATGGAGCTTATTTTAGAGGCTGTCAGGAGCAAAGAGATGGAGAATCTGGACAGGTAAGGGGCAGGTACATGAAACTCTACTTACCCAGGAACACAAAGACTGATTTGAGGTTAACAGGAAAAGTAAATTTCAATCCAGTAAAATACCTGGCAATGAAACAGCAACACTTATACCATAAAGCCTAGTTCCACAGTGGGAACTGTGATCTCAAATTCAGATTACATGGAGCCCTGAATATCACAAGTTGCTCACAAAAATAGTTTTCTCTAATCCAAGGACTATGGTTTAAGGAAAACTTAAGTTTTTAAAAGATGAAAGGCTAGATTTTGTACTGCAACTTTCATTGGCTCAAGCCAGGAAAAGGAAGAGCACAACTTGAGGTAGTACTCTATCACTTCGCAGCATCTGTTTTTGTTTCTCTGTCAGAGAAACTGAAGATCTACTCAGTGTGCCCATACAGTCTGAAAGAACCACAGCACCTTGATACAGACACTTTCTCCTCCAGGCTCCAGGCCCACCTCTTTCCATGGGCACCAGGACAAGTGGCACAGCTGCTCATGCTGATCCTGAACATCTCCACTTAAGCAGAGAGGCCACAGCCCCATTGTAATGTCAAAATGGGGTTTAGTAAGTATATATAATTTATCCTAACACCGCAGCAAGTCTCTTTACAATAGCAAAATAATCCCCCAAGCCCCTCTTCTGCTGGGTGTTTATTCTTTCCTATACATTCTTTCCTTAGTCATTTTTATTCAATTTTAAAATATTATTACTATTTACGTGAGCTGCGGCTGTCACCAGCTAACCCAGTTATGAGCCAAGATACCCCCATCTATGGTACTGCACAGATCTAAAAGATTGCTCCTTCCCCAAAACATTTGTAGCTTGCAGAACCTTAAAAGCAGTGCATTTCATTAGAAAAAGACACAAGAAAAAATATGATGTCATGTCTAACATAAATGATGAAAATCAACCCATGTAGACTCCTGTTTCCTTTTTCATTTGGAAGACTTGATTCAATTAAAAGCCAACAAATGTAAAGCACACAGAAGATATCCTCTTATATTCAGACTAACATGTGGAACTCATGGACACTGCTGAATTTTTGTGGAAGTAAATATCTTAGGAAGCTTTAAGCAAGAATCAGATACTAACAAACAAGCACAACATCTGTAATTTCCATGCCAAGGATGAAAATCGCAAGTAGTGTCAAACATCTGGCTTGAAACGAATCAGTCAGCAGGTACTCCCAGGAGATGTTTCTTCACANAAAAAAAAAAAGGAAGTAAAAGATCTTCTTTGGAATCACAAGCACTGGATGTTCACCACTGACAGAAACAGTCTTAGAACACATGGACATTTTTTTGTTTTAACAAGTAAGCACTTTGTATCAGAAACTTATTCTTATTTCACACTCACTTTAACAGTACTTGGTTCAGAGGATTATCCATGATTCACAGCACCATGAAAACAGAATTCAGCCCTTGGTGTTTTACTGAAGAGTTTCAGTATCAACAGAAGCATTCTTGCATTGAATCTCGACAGGCTAGCAGTACACCATTTTCTTCAGTTTGGAGTCATGATTCTTCTTCCATTCAATTTTTGCAATTTATAGAGACAGTTTGTTTCATGTATCTTAATAAAACTCCATCTGATTCAGAATAAATAATCGTTGCCTGAAACCAAAACTATCACTCGCCAACTCTTTATTATGTACAGGCTCTTATAACTCATCCTCTCCCACTTTCCCATTCTATTTGCCTTCTTCCTATAATGTATGTTTTCTTTCTCACGTTTTAGCACCACCTCTTCTCCTTTCTTAGCCTTTTAGCTCTCCTGCTTTTTAATTCTGCCTGCATCTCTACAACTCATACTCTGCTGGATTAGTAGGTTGTGCAATTACTTCCATCAAGTCTTCCCATTCCACAAATAATAATGGCAAATGGAAAAAAGAAATTGGTCATACTTGACAACAGAGCCCTTGAGATATTATTGTGCTCTATCATCCTCGATTTCTATTTCCATTCTTACCAGAGAGACAGTGGCAAGTTTCTTGTGAAGACTTCAAACTCTCCATTCCCATTCTGGGTTCATTTAACATACATTGTAATCACACTACTGAGACAAATTCATTTGAAACGCATGCAGATTAACACATCTAATTTTGTACTCTGTGTGTTCCTTTGTAAATAAGTCTGGGCACTGGCCTTAGCAGTGATACTTTCTATAAACTTCAGCATCTGGTTCATTTGCTTACATTACATTACCTCCTAGTGAGTCTTCACAGCTACTCAGCTTGTAACTCTGAAAATGATCAGCTGCCAAGCTTGAAGTTGGAACTGCTCTCCAGTTTTTCCCTTTATACCATTGCCTATCCTCAGAATTTAGTTTTAACATTTTGTTGATAACATGTGAGAACAGATTCAAGTAAATTATATTTACATAATTCAGGCCTGTAAAGGCATTAGCAGTTAATATGATAATGAAAATATCATACTGTATTTTTTAATGGCAATAGTGATGCAAGGAACAGGACAGCTGAAAACAATTAGAAGGCCGGTCTTACATAGCTGCACAGCTACTTTTGAGGTGCGGGTGAGCTGTCTTTTTTTTGACTGCTATTGCACATCCACAAACAAAAAGGGGACACAGCATTCCTAAACTGTTAGGTTTATTTACTTATGGTTTTGCGTGGGACTTCCAAAAAAGGGTGTAGAGAGCCAATCTACCTAACATAATAGGAGCATACAGGTAAGGCAGCAGAAAAGTTGTGAAATTAACCTGTTTCTCAAGTACCTCTGTAATATGAGTAGGATTTTCAGGAGCACCTTTTGCTTTTCTCTATTTCTGATCAAGAAAATGATAGAACTCCTGATCTCACAAAAGGAAATTATGTCAACAGTGCAGACCTTTTACTACAAAAAATAAAAGCCCCATAATGGTGACAGGTGCTGAGGAGTTCAGTATTTTAAATGGCAACAAAGTCTTGAGACTCAGGTACATGGGGACAGGATGACCAAGAAAGGATGGATGAAGATGCAAGGAAGAAGATGATGCATACAAGGAAAAACTAAAGAACATAAATAATGTATAACAATAAGGAAGCAGTTAAAATTATATTCAGAGATACATTAGAGGAAGAGTAGAGAAAAATTTAGAGATTTCGCATTACAAATAGCAACTTACAATGATTCAACCTGCTGTGAGAAATCAGCAGAAACCGTAACTGGAATCACATTCAGGTTGCCATTTCTGCATACAGAAATGCTTAAATCTTGTGCAGTTTTTCTAATCCTCATGTTAACATGCAAGAGCTGATATTCAGCCTCTTAGCAATGCCTTCTTTAGACCGAAACAAAATAATTCAGTTTTATTCTGTAAAGCAGAAAAATAACAATGCTTTTCTACTAAACTAAACAACAGTAGTATATTTTTCTTTCCAATCCTGACTTTTATTGCATCCCTTCAGTCTTTGAGGAAAAGAAGGCCATGAAGAAAGAACTTGAACTTATTCCCCACAGAATGAATAAACATAGCCAAATCACCAGCATGGAAAATAACTGTATGAGCCCTAGGTACCAAAGCTTACCCACAAATAGCTTGTAGTGAATAATGCATACAGTTCAAAGTCAGTTAAAATAAGTACCAGGTCAGTTATCAGGCAGCAGTGAATTTGCAAGGCTTTGAAACAAAATTATTTTTTTTTATTCTTCCTATCTGAGGTAGAAATGACTGAACTAAGACACAGGTAGTAATGACTGAGGTGAAAGGTGGGCAAGAGATGCCCAGTTCTCTGGTCTTTCAGTCCTACATCAAAACACACTGGTAGTGCTTGCAGGGCAAAAGTAACATGAAAGAGCCAGCTTTAACTTTGTGAAATGAGTTCTTGACAACATGTCAGGTCCTAAGGCACTACTATGCCTCCAAAATGGAAAGAATTTGTCTTGGCTGAAAATTTCAGCAGAAAAGCAACAGACTAAGGATCTACCAGCATGGGCCAGTTGCCTGGATTCCAGTTTAATTTCACCTTTAGAAACATTATGTATTTGGCTGTCAGATCACAACCTTTGCATGACCTAAAACTTCCACATTGTGTGTTCATATAGATGCTTCAGGGCTAGTCTCCCTTCACATGAATTCAGCTCCTCAGACTGCTAAATGTTGGGTGCACTTTCCAGCCTTGGAAAGGCACCAGGGTTTCCCCAGCAAGGCCATTAAGTTAAGGGCATTTATGAAAGAAAAGGCAAAAATGAATGAAAATTGGGTAGTATATGGAAATATATGCTCTTTCCCCACAACATTGTACCCTGATCTTCGGTTTACCTTCTCTGGTCAATGCACCAAAGGCTTAAACAAGCAGTAAATTGCAGAACTGAAAATGCAGACAGCTGATTACTCACAGGAACTGTAAAGCTTTTCAGTCACTGCTTTACAGGATGCAGTAGAAAGGTGTTTAAATTGTGACCTAAATTGTTCTTTTCTTTGATATGCTAGTCCCTGCCAAAACATGTGTCAATTATATGAACTCAGCTCAGCCAATTCTGATTACCTTCAGTCAACAACTCTACCCCTAATGACAATATTGTTTAGTCATCCAAGGACTGGAACTGTTGTTAACAGTGATGATATGTATTTCTATATTGGAGCAGAAAAAATTGTTTTTATACAAAGTCTTGGCATGAAACATGAAAATAACTATTCTTAAATAATAGCAATAAAATGAAAAAAGTATTCCAAGAAAGATTCATCTTTAATTTCTGGGTTTTTTACTTAAAAAAAGATTATTAATTTGCTGTTCAGAATTAACAAGTTAAACCTGAAAAAAATATGCAGATTTATATTTTGAGGGATNTTTTTTTTTTTTTTACCAGAACAGCACTAAGTTACATTTCTATTTGAGCACTGAAAAGCACCAGAAGTAAACTGCAGAAATTCCAAAGTTCACAGTATTAGGGTCTTATTTTAACTGTTGTCAGTAGAAATATGCTTTGTTTCCTAGCCATTTATAAAGAATCCCAGCCACACACAGACATGCCTGAAAACATCTGGCCCTAAGTAAATTATGTAAAGACCCTCGAGGTAGCATCATTCAATATGATTCATTCACATAGAAGTACAGCATATTTTTCCAGGTGAGCAGCAACCATCCAGCTACTGATTTCTACAGAGGCATGATAAAACATGTACTGCCTGATAAATAATCCATCAACAACACATACCACTATGTAATAACTCAATGATTCTAACATCCTTATTAATTCATAGACAACAGGCAGACATTGAACTAATGCACTTTTGCTACATTGGAAGATTTGGCAGAAAAATTAAAGATAAATTATTTCTGTGAGGGTTTTTCCTTCCTTGCATTCTGTTGGGTGTTACTAGCTCAGATAACTCTCTCTGCAAAATCCACATTAAGACAACTTGAAAACACTGAACCAAGTCTTAGCTTTCCTTTGCTAAGTAAGAAGCATAAACTGTGTTAGAATCATGGAAGTTTTTACCAAAAACCCATAAAGAAGAGGGTTTTGTCCCCACAAATTTTACCATCATGGGGTTTAGACCTCAGATTTTTTATTGTGCTTCAAGATACTTGGTTGTGTGCTTTTGTCTTCCCTCTTATTCCAGTGACTTAAGGAAGTGAAAAAGAACATTACTTTGTCTTGATAATCAGTTGCACTGCACATTCAGAAACGGGAAAATCTCAGTCCCCTTTCTCCTCTCAATACGATCAACATTTATGAAAAAGGTACATTGAAGGCAATGTACACTTTTTAATGGTAGTCAAACAGGTTTTCACATGTCCTATTCATTAAATCAGCAATCTTTCATATCACTCTAAAAATTTTGTATTTACTTTATTAAAATATCTGAACTTATATATTTGTGTTTTAATAATTAATACTGCTTCCACTTCAGTGTTACACATGTATTCAATTTTCAATAAAGTGTTGTATTTACTTTTTGTAATGTTTATATTGAAAATCCATACAAAGATATCTATACTTCTAAGTAATAGCTTGGATATTGTTTTTCTTTGAAACTCCTGTATAGAAATCAAATGGGTGATCTATGACCATTGTCCAAGAACAAGAGATACTCAAAGCTGCATCTAATCTGTTTCTTACTACAAGCACTCACATACAGCTCAAACTTACCATTTCACCTCTGCATGGCCTACAACCTTAAATTCCTATAAACTTGGTCCTTTTGGGAAGTCTTTGGGTACCCAGGCATGTAAAGACAAACAATTCTAAAGATCATATGGGAAAACCAACCCAGAAAGAATATTGCGATTAAGGGTTTGGGCTTTTTCCTATGTCTCCAAGCTATCGGAGATCTAGTATTTCCTGTCTGTCAGTACGGATGTCTTTTTGACAATTAGGGGAGGAATTTACATCGACTGCTGGAACACAGTCTCATACTTGTTAGTGATGTGATCTGTTTCTTCTAAAGTGGATTCGCTTTAGCAAGCACCATACTGGAAATTATGTGTTAAAGTCTTCTGTTAAGAACTAGGAATAACAAAAAGAGACCATGGCTGAAATTTACTATTTTGTGTCTATTTTTGTTGCATAAAGCAGAAAACTATCTCATTTCGAGCTATAAAAATAAAAAATAGCAGGGAGGAGTGTTAATAAAATTGAGTAACATTTACAAAAGCGCAAATATCTCACCTATAAGTTCTGAAAATGTCGTGCTCATTAGAAACACTGAGTATATCCGCAGAAATATCTAAGAGTTACTACATGTTTTCGAAACTCATTCTGGATGCCCACATATGGAAGAGATAGGTTTGTTTATATCCAAAACCTAGTATACCTCATGTCACATAGAAGGGAGAAGGAACTGAACAGACAAAACGAATACAAAATAGCCCACTGCAACACTTAACTCCCATTTTACAATCAAAAACAACAGGTACATTTCTTGTATTTTCTTGTCTCTGAATATATGAACATCATTCTTATTGTTAAGATCAGCACAGAAGTGCTCTCTAAAATCCCAGATCAGTAAACCTTAGTCTCTTACATCTGACTTGTCATCACTATCAAGAAGCAAAAACTATGGAATGGCTACTGGTGAGATCTAAGTACAAACTACAGGGAAACTCAAATCAAATGCAGTTCTGCTCTAATATATGCCTATTTAATTGTCACTTGACGTGTGATCCCATTTTAACACGGATTGACGTTATTTTAGGTTAGAGGGTAAACAAAACATGCCTCTTCATAGTCTTCTTATATCATGCAATGCTGTTTTCATCCACACTAATTGTAAATTCTCATCATAGTTAACAGGTGCGAGACTGCAACTACAAATTGAACCAAGAATAAATAAGGAATACAAATTCATAGAAACTGACATGTGCTGAGTTTCCAGACTTAGAATTAGTGATGTATCCTATTACCAACCTTGATAACGTTCAGGAAATTTGCTGATGTTGGCAGGTGGGACTATCTTCATTGACAGTATTTTGCTTAACTGCCAACTTCAGTTAGACTTTGAAAGTATTTGAATATTGATCATGAATGATTTCAGCGTTCCAAGGAATCTACTTGGATTTTGATCCAGCAATTTCAGTTGAAACCCAGCTAATCCTCTGATTATATCTGAACACCTATTTAAATACAGTGTCTTCCACTAACTTGGATCAACAGCAACAACAGTCTTAGTAACAGTCATTCAGAGCATCTTTGGCCATGGAGGTACCAGACAGATGAAACAGTCCTCTTCCTGTTATAAACAGCATGAAAAGTAAACCTTTTGCTACTTAAATTACTATCTTCCTATTTGTCAGCATGCCACTTGTGTTATCATCTTTACTTAAGGTTTTCAAACCACCATGAGTTTTATCACTCAGACTGCCCTCCCATTGCACAAACAGCACATGGTATGCTAGTGGTTTGGGTTCTATCGTATCCATTTGGCAATGCTGGATTACTACCAGTTTTCTTAACACCACATTTCCATTCACAGCAAGCTGGCTAAAAATCACTATCATGAGCAACACTGTGTGATATCTACTATTTTTGTCAGATTTACAAGGCCCAAACCTATCCTGCATAATCTAGGCTAGCAAAGGCAGGGTCTATTTTTTCCCCACTGACATCATACTGTTGGCTCTTACTGACTTCTTCGTAATCTCGTAGGTACTTAAAAGTAGCTAATCATATTATTTTGAAAATGGAGTTAAACAAATTGGCCCTGCAAAGCACTTCAGCTCCTTTGGGAGAATGTGGACATTTCTCATTGATTTTTCATAAACGTGGGGCAGCCCCTGTGGTAAATGAAGACACTATGTATTGGAGACAGAGTACAGCACCTTTCTTTCAGCTAGTCTAACTTAAAAGAACAGTTTAATGGTCATATTCTTTATGACAAATATCCCAGTCTAGCAGCAGAATATTCTCAGTCAATTTGTAGGTAATGCATGAACCACTGGCACCAGTGCCTCTTCTGGGAGGAAGAGGTAGGCAGTCTTTTCAGCCAGATATGGAAGGTGGTATTTGTGATACTCTGTGTTATTTATGATATTTGTGATATCAGAAACGAATGAAAGAGAAAGACGACCTGTCATCATGCTGATGAAGTGCGACCAATGTAATTGGTGGTGGATTAGCCTTGGTCAGCAGCCAAATGCCA
This sequence comes from Pampusana beccarii, assembly GCA_013399365.1. Lineage (NCBI taxonomy): Eukaryota > Metazoa > Chordata > Aves > Columbiformes > Columbidae > Pampusana > Pampusana beccarii. Next base: position 96,548 of record VWYH01005372.1, on the reverse strand, counting down.
ACCCAGACCCTTGCCAACTACCCTCACCCAACAGGACCGGGGTAGAAAATAGTATGAAAAATCTCATGGGTCAAAATAAAGACAGCGAGATTGCTTAACAGTTACCATCACAGGCAAAAGAGACTCAACTTGAAACAAAGTAATTCAATCTATTACCAATAAAAATAGATTTGAATAGTGAGAAACAAAGATATAAATTAAACCACTGCCTTTCTCTGTGGTGGTCTGCTTCCCTTGGGAATTTACAGGATTCTCCCTGAGGAGTTACCTTGTCTCCACATTCAACAGGAGCCACCTGCAGAGGTTTTGGATTGTTGCCTCTTGCAATTTCTTTGTCTTTTCCCTGGTCCCAGCTTCTGGGCTTCCTTACCTTCTAATTCTTGACTCACAACCTCAGTATCCCAGCATCTGAGCAACCAGGTAGCAATCCATTGGCCTGGCTGGCAGATACAATCATTCCACACATCTCGAAGTTCACTCAGGGACCAGGTGATTTCTGTCTCTATAGAGGGACTTCTTTCACCTCCTTCTCCTGTTGCTTTGCTGAAGGAGCAGGTTCCTGAGCAGTCTCTTCCTCCTCCATTACTAATTGATGCTATGGAGCTGACGATTTCTGCTTCCAATTTTTCTTTTTGACTACTGGGGTGATTACTGTAGTTAGGGTTTGGGTACCTACCTTAATCACAGTGTCCTCAGATGTAGAGGCCCTCCTTCCTCTGCTCTGATGGAGCCAAGCAGAGGCTCAGTAGTCACAGTGCTAGGAACTGACGGGTTTCATTAAAGTAGGCAAGGCACTCCTCTCAAGTGGTGCACCTATTCAATGGGATTACATGTCTGTTCAGGCTTTGGAAGGTGATTACTGCCCTAGGCACCTGCCCAAATTGTCCCATACACCTTGCCACCCAGGGACTGACCACATCAGGGCACATTTCTCTGTAAACTCAATTCACCAACAACTTGCTTACTCTTATATCTGGATGAAATCAGGTTCCACATATCCAACGGCAGATAATAGGACCAAACAGCTTACACTGACAATACCTTGATGTTTTTTTAGAAAGTGTGAAGTTAAATGTCAAACACATCATTAATCTTGGCTTGTGAAGGGGAAGCGGTCAGGAAAAAACTAATCACACTACGCATCATAAAAGCTCTGTCACCCTATGCTAAAATGCTTTTATAAGATATAGAAAAAGAACTGAGTTGCCCTCTGTCATGCACTCGGTTCACAGCAAACAGTCCAACTGTATCTTCACTACCAAGTGTCTAAACTTTCAGGGGAGGTCGCCGTACCAACACTTAAAATTCATAGTTCTGCAACAGCCCATAGAGAGATAGTCATGGAGACCATAAGACATTGGGAAGCCTACCAAAGGAAAGTGGTACCATTACCAAGTGTTATACTGAAAAATATAATGTGCACTAAAATATCCCTTCCTTCCTAAAGTTCCTCATATGTTTACACAAAGAATTGTGTCTAGGAGTTTGAGACATTGTCAAATCACAAATTTCATTTCAAACTATTTATCTAACGTTCTTCTCCAGTGATCTCAGAGTAACTCTTAAAACTGGGGATTTAGTTTACATCTTTCATTTGTTTTGCATTACGCAGACAGATGCTGGAAAGTCAGTTATATGCCTTGCCTCGATGCATCATCCCAGGGGATATACAGGAGATTCATCCATCCTGCAAGATTCTCACAAAACCTAATTGATGCTTATTAAGTAATATGAAACCCAGTGGCCTGCATAAACATGATTAGACACATGATGTTGAACATCTTTCTACATAATCTCTTCACATGAAAATTAATTCCTGCGAAAAAAACAATCACCTGAGTCCCTTAAGAGTACAGTTTATTTTCTTAGTGTAATGTTTGCCTTTGGTTATTCCTATACTATGCCAATCACCATTTTTATACAAAGCCATGATCGTTTTTTGCCTTCTCCTTCTCCTTTGATTATCAGCCACTTTTAAAAGCTTTATCATCCTTAATTTCATATCTTAATAATTTTTTTTACTGAACTCTCCACTACATTTGGACACTGTATCAACTTCAGAACATCTGCCATTCTCCCTCAGGCAGGATTGGAACTTCTTCTCCTGTCTTGTCTTAATCCTAACTTCCTAACTTCACTACAGATTCAGAAATCGGAATTTCCTTTCTTCTCGTTAATACTACAGACTCCCACTTCCAGGAGCAAAGAAGAAGCATGAACTTCTAGTTAGATCTCCAATCTGAATTTGAGAATATTGGCATAAATAGCATTCTAAGTCTATGCCTGAGAAGAGTCAGTTCATCCCAAAAATTTCCCAGTATCTAATGAACCAGTTGAGGCTCAATGTAACCCCGTGTAATTCCCAATGTATCATTCTCAGGTTAAACTGAAGTTAAATTTGGTTCCCAGCTCTTTTTCTGATACCTTGAATTTAGTCAAGCTAAGCTGTTCTTGTCTGCTTTGATCAATAGCAATATTGAAGATACAGCAGGAAGAGAGCTGTTTAGCCAGGTGTCCCTTTGTAAAGGCTTCCTCTTTACAGTGAGTCACATCAGAATATGGGGTTGGTACAGTGTGGTTGATAACAAACCTGTGGTAAAATTAAAGGCTTTGTTTAGCTCATTATTGCAAAAAATCTTGATTTCACATTCAATCCCACTTCCCTCAGTTAAAAGAATGTTCTTAAAAGGCTTTTGGGTTTTTGCTTAGCTGGGTGCTTGAATAAAAAGACTAAACAGCATGTCAGAGAGATGTTAATGTGTGCCTTCGTTCCTGTTTGTATATAGACAACCAAATTCATAGCACTGCAGTTTTGCTGAAACTTACTTCTGAATAAGTTTGCTAGATTTGCCATTTTCTAAAAATCACTTAATTAGGACAATTCAAAGAAAATGTATTTTCTTTTAGTTCTGCAAGCACATGTAAAACATGAGCAAGCCCTATAGTACTTCTTGTTTCAACCAGCTGTTGGGCACAATCCAGCGTATGTAAAGGAACAGCCAGCTTGTTTTACAATCAGAACAGCCCACCCAACCCTAAAAAGGAGTCCCCCATACTCAGTTACCAGAATAAAAGAAGGGTATGTGAAAACCTATCTGAAAAAAACATGTTGTGATTTCCAAAGAAATCCCATTATTAACATTTAATAGGTGAGAATTTCTGACAAAAACCTCAGAGCAACATTGTTGGGCAGATTCTGAGACACACAATTGAACAAAAGAGAGCAGCATAATGCTTGGTAAAAGCTTGTAGTCAAAATGTCAAGCCAAAATGTTCCACACATCCATGGAGGATTAAGGATATGACATAATAGGAAACTAAGATTTGTACCACCAGAGTACCTAGTTTTGGTGCTTAATGTAAGAGACTGATTTCTTTTCGCACTCTGTCTGGACAGTGACAAGAGGGGGCAATAAAAGCAGGTGAACAATAAGACACCACTTCAGAGTGACAATACATGAAGAAAGCACAGCACTGCCCAAGGCTGCAGGGCATTTACAAGAAGACCAGGGATGCTGTCATCCAGACTAATTTTATCTTTTCTTCTGTTCACTGAAAAAACATACTTAGAAGATGTCAGTCCTGAAAAATTCCATTATTCATTTCAAATGATGCATATTGAATGATGCAGATGAAAAGCACATATACAAATCTAGAACACCTTTTTCAATACTGCCTCCATCTTTCGTTTTAATGCTGATGGTTTTCCAAATGTACTCTATCTTATCTACACACCCTTCTAGAAATACAGTCTCTGCTCCAAATAGATTGCAATCAAAGTCTGCAGCAAAAATAAACAATTGAAGGAGAACCATTGATTGCTTTCAGATGATTACTTAGGCCAGATTAGCTACCTGACTCAGAAATGATAATGGTGTTTTGAGGTGCAATGCAGTCAGGAAAAGACCAATATTATAGCACAAGGCAAAAGAAGAGCATCCCAGTCATGACAATGACAGACAAAGATTTTAGAGAAGAAAAAAAAAAGGACAAAAGGAAGTCTGATAGATCAGAATGACAACAGAATAAAAAGGCAACAGAAGCTTAGCAGGTATGAAGACAACTGTCAAAGCCCTTGAAGGAATGACATTTAAACTACATGTAAGAAAGAAACAAAAAGTAAACAGAAAGATTAAAAAAGACATTATCAACCTAACAGAGAAGACAGAAAATGTCAGCCCTCGTCGTTTGAACAAGATTCATTGAAACAGAAAACCAGACATTAAGGCATTGCAGAACCAAGGTGAAAGTCAAAGAAGCCTCAAAATAAGAGCTATCACAAAAGTGGAAGTGTGGATAGACTATATGTGATAGAACTAAAATGACCGTATTTCAGTGAATACTAACAAAGATAAACTCTAAAAGAAAAAAGCAACCATTCTAATTTTGTTAAAGACAGTATTGCCTGTCCAAACATGTTTGCACTGTTATCTGATAATATAAAAGCACACATACATACTGAATTGACCATAAGTAAGTTTGATGCTTTAAAAGACGAACAAGTCTGCATGATATCAGTGCCCTAGCTTTCAATAATAAAGACTAGAACAAAGTGTACAAATGCAAATGCCAGGTTGTAAGCATAAAACTGGAAAAAGTAATAAAAACCATTTGATAATTCAGGGTTTCAAATTATCAGGACACATCCTCAGTGAAACACATGAAATTTTGTCATGTGTCACACTTCCAGATCATATTCTGAAACCAGAATTCTTCACTCCCTACTTTGGTTCTAAAATCTGTGTATGAAACATTCCCCTAGAGCCTGCAAAAGCACAAGAGCACTAATGTCGTATATCCATATAAAAGAGTTCGCAATTAACATTTACTTCAGCAAAAGTTAACACCACCGATCCAGCTGACATACACCTTCATATCCCCTTCCTGAGATCTGCTCTACCATCTTGCCATCTCTTTTCCTTCATTAGACAAGTAAATATGGAAGTTCCAGGTAGCCTGAATTGCACAGTTCTGAAATGAAAGGACTGCCTGCGAGACGAGGGGGTAGAGAACGGGCGGAGAAGTCACACTCAGCACCTTACCTTCCAATGAGCAGGAACTCCCCAAGCACTCCCAGGCGCCTCATGGCAATGAGCATCCCCCTCACTGTCATTCCCTCGCAGAAGCAAACCACCACTCTCGCCTTGGGTAACCTTTCTCGCAGCTTGCGGAGCAGGCGATCAAAGCTCTTTTCCCCAGCGTTGCTGTAGATCTTATCAGAGTGAGCAATGCAGAGACCTTCTTGGGCAGCCAGCTCTTTGAAGGCTTCCATTCCACTTTCCCCATAATTTCCTGTTNAAAAAAAAAAAAAAAAAAAAAAAAAAAAAAAAAAAAAAAAAAGGTTGTATTATATCATGGATTTAACTAATTAGGGGGTGTTATAATGAGAAAGAGATAGTTTTCCTCAAAAAAAAATCAGCCAGCATTAGCAGAAGGAAGAGCAAAGAAGATCTACCAATGTGAATATACTTGGAGTTTAGCGGAGCAACAAGATATCCATGTGTCAGTAGCTCTTAACTGACCTGGGGAATGCAAGTTTCTTTTCTTACATTGATTTACCAGTGGATATTAAAGGCAAACAAGGGATAGACAGGTAAGAAAAGGGGCAAAGGCAGCTCAGACAGTAAGAATAATTTTTTATCAACATTTCTCAGGCAAAAATCACAGTTGTGCTAGTCCAGGAAAACAGACACAGTAAAGAGAAAAAAGGATTTAATTCCAAGCCATTCTGTAGCATATGCAGCCCACGGTCATAAAAGTGAATGAAAGTTTCTCCTGGTTTTGTTAAAAACAAGACCAGTTTCTCTTTTAGTGGATTTTTCTCTTCGCTAAGTTCTTCTAAGTAACTGCACTTCTCTGAATTTAGCTGCATGTTTTTTTTTCAGACACTGCACTCAAGAGCTGATAAAGTTAGCGATGGTACGCAGAAGAGGACAAAGTTTAGACTTATTGCTATGGCAGCCAACGTTTCTGATAAATTTTGCACATCCCATAAGTGAGAGGGACGTATTTGCAAGGAGGGGCGAACAGAACAGGTGACTAAAATTGACTGAGTATTCCATCCCATACATGTCATACACCCTATAAAGGGAGATCACAAGGGTCTCGCTCTCTTCGACCATGGCCAGCATCTGAAGAGGACTGTGCCTGTTGTCCCTGCTATTCAAAGCCTGCTTCCAGACCCTGCATCCTTTAATCCAGTTCCAGTTTGCTGTGGAGTCCCACCCAGGACTTCTGGGTGCCTGCCCTGCAGCCGCTGGAGCCATGCCAGCTCCACCACGGGAGGGGGGAAACAGTGTGCTACCCCAGGATATTCAAGATTGGGTTTGTACATTATGTGTTATTTTCTCTATTAATTAGTAGCATTAGTAAAGCATTTTTAACTTTTCCAACTTGCAAGTCTCTCTACTTTTTTCTCCTATTACCTTTCGTTACTGGGGAAGGTGGGGGGTTAACACAGAGCCCCTGCCATGGTTTATTGTTGCCCTGCAGTAAACGGTGACAAAGTCAGATGTAAATTTAACACACACTGATCTGGTAGCATTTGGAAAGCCACTTACACTAATTTGACTGACCAGTGTTCGTGACAGTTAGAATTTAGTCTTGACGTTTCTCTTGGAATAGGAGACTTTCTATCTGTAAGAACTTCAGAAATAACTCTTCCTAATATAGAAATATCTGAACATTGTGGTCTAAACAATATCAAAGCTCATTCTCAAATTCCCTATTCATACATTTAGGAAGCCTAATCAACAGCTTTACAAAACTCAAAGTGCCTTCAGCTATGGAGACAGGTGAAATCTCAAGTTTTCTCTGAATATTTTATGCCTGCCATGAGCACAGCATTTATGATGAACATCAATCACACAAGAGAAGCAGATGGATTACAAAAAAACATCTATTAACAGTAACAAGAAATGGTTGAAAAAGAGAAGCATTAATTTTATGTTACCCACATCCATGATATTTGCTTAATTTATTGAGGGAGTAACATCAGATATATGCTGATCACTTCTAAACCCAGACCTTTTCAACCAGTGAGTGACTGAAGAGGTCCACCTTCCCTCTTTGCAGCAACAGTTTGAAATAGAAAATTGCAAAGAGGAAGACTTCTTAATCAGCCTAACTTCTTCCAAAAAAAAAAAAAAAAAAAAAATCACAACAACTCAAAAGCTGTAGCCACCAGAGAGAAAATTCAACAAGGGAAAGTTCAGGCATTCTTTAATTTATAAATCTAGTAGAAATAAATCCATTTTTCTGGACATGTGTATCATTTGCTGCAGATCAGACGCACTACAACAGTCATAGTCATGCTAGGATGCAGGCAAATCTGCCAGATCTAGAGTCAAAACTCAAGTTCCCCAGCCTTTTGCACAGAACTGCTCTAGTTTCTCACAAATTTGCAGCACAGCAGAATGGCCTCTTTTCCAGACTGTGACTTGATGCCAGAGACAGCAAGCAGGTCAGTCTGCTTTTTTGTCTGTGAGCCAGACACACTCCGGAGCGGGAGTGATGCCACAGCCTTGCGGGGAGGGGGGAAGGGAGAAAGAGCTGAGCCCTGCGGGAACGCAGCACCACGCAGCCCCTGTGTGGGCTCAGCCCTGCAGCCCCATCCCAGGACCCTGTATTTGGGTAAACGGTATGGCCTCCTACAGGGCTTCTCCTGTAGAACCATAGAATCACTTTGGTTGGAAGAGACCCTTAAGATCATCAAGTCCAACCATAATCTAACTCTAGCACTAAACCATGTCCCTAAGAACTTCATCTATACATCTTTTAAACACCTCCAGGGACTCAACCACTTCCCTGGGCAGCCTGTTCCAGTGCTTTACAACCCTTTCCTTGAAGAAATTTTTCCTAATATCCAATATACCAAGAAGGACACAGGTAGAAACATTTCCATGTGTTTATAGGCCATAACCTGCGGTCACCAGGGACATGAGTCTAAGCAGTTTCACCTGTACTGTTTTTATGACTTGTCTGAGGTCCCACCCTGAAGCAAGACGGCCTCATTGCTGACCTGCCATTATCAAGCACCTTGTGCTTTGGAAGGAAATTAGTTTCTCAACTTCATGCAACACAGACTCATCTGAAACCAGTACGATTAGTCTTAAAGTCTTACCTAAGGGAAGTCAGGAGACTAACCTGGATTTTCTTAGCTGTTTAGGCAATGCATATTAGAAAATAAATGCACTAGGTTTCCTACCTACATATTAAGGTGGGATGGGATTTTCTAATAAATTTGGTGCCACACAAAATCTGATGTGTAATTCAAGTTAATGATTTCAGGAAATGAAAACTTAAATCAACTTGGAATGATTTTTCGAAGCTTTAATTCTGGTGAAATAACAATTACCTCAAACATAGTGACATCTATACTGACAGCACAACAGCCTACCAATGTAAAGGCTTAGAGGGAGTAAGACTGTTGCCTATAAATCAAATAAGGCTGATAAACAGCCTAGAAGGGGAAAACCTAATTAAGATCAAGGACAACACTGACACAAGATCAAAGAGGCAAAGAAAACAAGGCAGAAACAATCTGAAGCTAAAAACGAAAGTTTTCTAACCCTTATTTGAAAGAAGTAGCAGAACAGATTTCCAACAGCAGCACAAAAAGAAATCTGATGTTGGAGTGGTGCTGGCTCAGCTCACAGGAGCATTATGTAACGCAGATGTCTGCACCAGCCGGAGATGAGATGTGGTGGCCTGAGAGGTCCTCTCCAAGTCTGTTTGCCGTGCTCCCAAGGCAAGACAGCACGCTCCAGACCTCCCCCCTCCACGGGAAAGATCAGGAAGAAAACAAATGTGTGTGAGATGTTAGATACGCTGTTCAATGCACTCAACTAGCAGGGTAAGCATTATGTAAGAGTAGGTGTAGAATAGAAAACACTAATTAATTCTGTACAACAGCCAAGAACATATCTATCTGTACCCGCTTGCTGGGCACATCTGTTTCAATTCATACACATGCAACAACAGCTGGGAGGAGAAATGTGTAATGGCAGAAATCTGCATAAGACAGTAGTCAGTGAAGAGTTAAAACAGGGCCATGCGCTGAGGGCTACTTTTCCTTTGAAATAGACATTGAAAAGCCAAGTGAAAAAGCCAAGTATTTATTATTGTGAAGCTACAAAGAACTGATTTTCTTCTGACTTTAACCCAAAACTGGATGAGTCACTGATATACTTTGAGTCCCACAATATCTTGCTAATGTTTAATGATTTTTTCTTTTTTTTTTTCAGCTCGTTCAACTTGTACCCTGTTCAAAGAACCAAATATTTTCCTTGTATGCTCTAAGCAGACCCTGTACATCAGCGCAAAGGTAAATTCTGACCCTATCATGGCTACAATTGTACTAAGGAGATTTTCATGACTCTTCTCTCAGTGCCAAAGAGAGCTGTGCTTCAACAATGTATAAGGCCATTCTTGAGAGGGACCCACATATCTGAAGATGTTGGTGAGAACTACATGTAGTGGGAATTATTCTCATTCACAGCACTCCATTTCTTAACAAAAACATTAAGGGACTGTAGAAAAAATTAAACATGTTATCCTGATCAACAGAAAACAGACAAAAAGAATGAAGTACCAAAAATTTAACCTCATAAATTGCTCATATGAGACATGAAGTATTACTTTTGTGTCACAGCTACACTGGAAGTAACACCATTTGCTTATATTAACACTTAAGCAGCATGGGGAGAAAAACCCATGAGCTCCATCTGAAAAGTTTATACTCTTCTTTTTATTATAGCTGTTTGGCAAATTTACCCCTATTCTCTTTGTCAAGAGAACCATTTATTTTTCATTTATGAAACAAAGCGGAAATGTAGCCTCAGCAATGACAAGCTTATGAGAATCCTGGAGATTGTCTTTTTGAGGGATGCACAGAGCCCTTGTGTGTGTCTTCCCAAGCCACATGACAGCAAGTGTTATGTTTTCAGGGGGCATATAACTTATTTGTGGGTCAGCATAAGCAAATATGAACTGTTCCTGTTTGTGCTCCAAACAGCATCCCCTTGAAATACAGGTTAGCACCTGTTAAATAAATAAATTAATAATAAAAAAAAAACAAAACAAAAACACACAAAAAACAACCATGCACACTTAAAGAGAAAGAAAATCAGAATTCTGAAGAGGAAGACCAAGTCTGTTCTCTCACTCTGCTTTCAGTGACAATAGGAAATATCAACTACTTCTTTAGAGACCCCTTTAGGGACACACCTACAAAAACAACAAAAACCCACAGTAGAGGACAATGCCTGGAATAATGCTCCAATGCACTTAAATAACAAAAGGCAGAGAGCAAAAAGATACTGCGCCTACGTGGATCATGAGCAATACCTTCAGGTGTGGCCACTTATTCCTTGCCATTAGGGGCTTATTTGCTGCATTTATTCCTCTAAACAACACCGGTAACCACAATCGAGATGAAAGGTGAAAACAAAAAAAAAACATACAACCACAAAATCTAGCTTCACTGCAAGGTACTAGAGAGGCAAGTCGTATCACAGGAAGGTCCCTGTCCTTCCCTCTCTCAACATTATGATTTGTTTGTTCACCTCTCCCAGGATTGTAGATACATTGCTGGAGGTATGAAATTTGTTTCGGTGTTAAGTATTGATTCACTATAGAAGACCTTTTTTCCTCAGCTAATTAGCTGTTTTTTGGCAGAGAGAAAAGAGGAGAACAAGAGCACTGCATAACATAACAGCAAGGAATAACTACTCAAAAGCTTCTCTACTGCAGAGGCAGATTATTTGAGAAGAGTAGAACAAGGACATGATCTGATTATGAAGTTACTTCCTGATATGTTGCAATAACTGATTTTTAAAAACTAGTAGTAATATTAAATATGGCAGTAACTGTACAGTTGTGAAACACAAGTCTGAGGAGACTGGAAGGTTTTGGACCAGTGAGGGGAAAAAAAAAAATTCTTTTTTTTTTTTTAAAGGCAAAAAAGAGTGCCAGTTTTCCCTCCTATCACATCTTATGTTTCCCTGTGCCACCAGGGCATCTTTGAATAGAGTCAGTTAATAAGAAAATGATTGATTTATCTCATTGTAATGTATTTCTTATCAGTTGAACCATACTAAATAATCATGTACATACTCTTAGTCCATTGCAAGCTAAAATTAAAAAGTTTAACTATCAAATTTAAACTAGTATGTTAGTAACAGATTGGGAACACATGCATAATCAGCTAATGAGTCTCAGAGGACAAGCAGTCACTTTCTAAACTGTAATGATTCAACCACTTACACCCATTTGTCCACACCTTTGTTTGGGAGAGTTAAAAATAAAAGCCAAAGCCTACATTTTTTCCCTGAATGTAGCAGACTGGCAAAAAACTAAAAGTTGTAGAAATGGATCTGCCCATGTGTGTTATTTTGATATATCCCAAACGTAAATACTACACTGACAGAAAGCAGCTCCGTCAGCACAAGCCTTCCAGGACCATTGAAATGACACCATCCCTCCTCTACCAGACTTCTCTGCCACAACGCAAACAGCAAAGATCAGACACTTGAGAATCCACGATTCTATGACTTACGTGTTTCCTGAGAGTATATTTTTCAAGGCTAAAATCACTGTGATGTCAGGAGGGGTCGCTTTTTACCAGTTATCAGTTATTCCAAATAAGATTTGTGTTTCCTTTTTCTGTGAACCCTCTTCACTTAATGTTGACTTTGAGAGTTAAAGCCATTTATCACAGTTTCTTTTCAGAGCTCAGCTAGCTTTCTCAACAGCATTTTCTTTCTTCACTGAGTATGTCTCACCTCAGGTGTTTTTAAGGGATAGCTTCAAGCAGGTGAGTTAGGCTATCTGAGCACTTCACAAACCCTAAAGGACTGGCCACTTTAAAAAAAAAAAAATTCTGCATGGACAGGGACTCCAGTTCTGATATCAGCTAGGCTAACAATGGAGAAAATACCCAAAGAAAACACTTCACTAGACCTAAAATCCCAGTCTAACTGCAAAGCTTAAAAGGCAAACTCTACCTCTGATTTTATTGTAAGTAGTTTGCAGATAAACAAAGAAAAAAAAATAAGCTTTTCTACAAAGAATGCTGAAGTTGTTATTTTAATTTATCCAAGTATAATGATATTATAGAAGAGAGAAACAAGTCTTTCCGACATTGATCCCTAAGGACAATTTAATACAGTTTGAACATCACAGACACTCACTACAGGTATTTCTCCTCTCCTTGAGACCAGCTGCACTGCCCACCACTCCCTGCTGCTCAGATCAGGTCCAGGCACACAGCTCCTCAGTTCTAAAGCTGCTTATAACCAACTATCACCCATAGGTATCACAGATCCCCCTATCAGCTTGCTTCACAGGGCAACGCATGGCACTGTGGAAATCAGCATTTCCCTTACATTTCCCTGGCTATTTTTCTTTGACAGTCCTAAAGAGATTTTGTGTTGAGTGGAGGCCTCACTGTCTTTTATTTATTGAGAAGACAACTCATTATTAGAAACTGGAATAGCAGTGTACATGCTCTGTGTTCTTTTAAAGTATCTTAGCAAATGTTTCTGGCTTCACCAGAGATTTCAAAGCAAATGTTCTTTAGCCTGACAAAAGTCAGAAGGATGAGTTAAATGAATGGAGTAATCTTTGCTGCACTACAGACCTCTGCCATCTGTGCTTACAGCTTATTTTCTTCAGAAATTAAGGTCCTTCTAGAAATACAAAAAGCGAGCTGTTGGGACCAGACTAGTCTTTTCATTTTCTAAAGTCAAGAAAAGCCAAGTACAAGGCAGAAAATTAAAACAGAAGATAGAAGCGTGGAGTTAGGAGATTGTTATAGCAGTAGATCACTTCAGTATTCCTAACATAATCCAGCTTCTCAGAGATGTGAGACTATTTCAAATAAGAAAATTTTCATGATTTCAGTAAATGCTAGGTTACAGTTGACCATGGTGGTGTATCATCTCATTAAAGAACGCCCAAATATAAGTAAAACTCTGCTACTTGATACAGTGGCTACATTTAAGCCTTCATCCTGAGTAAGGCAGGTGCACCATATTGATGAACTAGTTTATATTCTTGTCATAAATACAAGCACAGGTGGAATCAGTCCTGAAGTAATGAAGGTATTTGTGTTAAATTGCACTTCCTTAATAAGAGAAATGCTAAAATGTGGTCTTATGCCAACATTTTTTTTCCTAAATGTATTTGAAGACTATACCCAGTGCTTATTTATTTTGTGCCTAACAAGGAGCTTTAGAGGCTTATTTATATTCTAATGGAAGTATTTCAGCTCCAGCTCTGGCTGATATACAGTACTTGTAACAAATTTACTTGTGGAACTTCATTTTTCTGTTCATGACTTATCAGTTAGCGGCTTCCAGTTTTCTTCAAAATGTATTAAAAATAATTTAGTGATGCCTAACATGAACTGTTGGTTAGTTCTGCTGATCAGCATTGGTTGAACAATGGGTCACAGATGTTTTCTGTTCCTTGATGAGACTGGAGAAAGTAAACCTAAGAATTAAGTTTCAAGACTCTCCTATGAATAATATATTTTTTTTTTTCTAATCTTGCTGTGAATATTATAGTTAGTAAAATCATTTACAAAAATAGTTATAGAAAGAATACCCAAAAGGGACATCAACATAGAACAATGTTCACTTTTTTTTTTAATATGAGCAGACATTTGAAAAAGAAGGAATGAAGTGTATGCTCAGTTCTGCTCATGTTTTGTTAGTTACACATTTAGTTTAGCTCACATTTCAAGCACCAGATTTAAAACACTGTTGCCAACTCTGAGCAAAAATCACACACATGCACCCTATTATGGATGAAGGTTTGAACATAATTGAACTAATGGAAATTTTAAAACTTATTTTTACTGCTTATCTGGTTTCTGAGCTTGAGGGCACAGAGAGATCACAGTTTCTGACCTTTCCCCATGATTTTGAGAATTAAACAGTTATTTTTATTGTTGTGAATGTATCCAATCTGATGCTCACAAATCATATATTTTTGTAGGCTGGGACTTAGAAGGCCAAACATCATCAGATACTCCATTAAAAGTCATCAAGATTATGAACTCTTACCAATAACCTACATTATCAACGATTTTAGGAGGTATCTGGAAAGTACGTTAGAAATTAAATTACTTTTTGAAGTGTATTTTCTACTCATTATCTTATTAAAGAGAAGTTAGCGCTTGCAACTGTTCCCACTGGAGTCCTTAATTTCAGTGGTTACACTATCAGACACTTATTAAATTTTAAGAGGTCCAAATGAACTATTGAATTTTATTCCTTACTGTCTACTGAAACACATAATTGAAACAGATATCCCAAAAGCTACTGACCTGAACCATAACTCCAGAGCTATATGTTCTTGGCCTTTAGGGCAATTATGGTTTATCTATGATTTTTAGACACCAAAACTTTCTGTTTCTGTGAACCATAACTCCAGATGTGAATTATATCAGGTTTGGAATAATATCTAAGTAATAAACCTTAGTCTTCTGTCTAAAAAGTACACCTAATCCTAGCTTATCCATCACCAGAGAAACCTTTCATCTAAATGGAATAAGCTTCTGGGTTTTCTTGCAAATGAGGAGTTAGATAGGCTTTTTGATGCATGCTTTATCAAATCCCTGGTTATCGTAATCTTATTATTCAGAAGAAAATTATATTGTTTTAGACAGGATTGTGCTTTAATTTAAACATGTTTAAGAAAGACAATGGCTGCTTTGCCTTACATGTCCATTAAAGAATTTGGTGAAAATAAACACAATTTCCCAATATTATCTAAGCTGTCTACACTCACTCACAGCCTACGCTTGATTTTGACTATTACAACCAATCATCTATAATCAATTATATTTGCACAACTGGAAGAAATGTGGAATAACATATTAAATAATTCTGCCTCTTGGACTGGTACAGGAATGAAAGCCAGAAAGGTTTAGATGCTTAGTATAAAAGCTGGAGATGAGAAACAAAAAGACATTTTTAACAATTTAAGAACAAGGCCTAGGAAAAGAGGACTGGAATGCATAAGCAAAAAAAAAAAAAAAAAAAAAACCAAAAAAAAAAAAAAAAAAAAAAAAAACCAAAACAAAAAAAAAAACCAAAAAAACCCAAAAACTAAACAGAAGTGTTTCATTTTTACAGAATTGATATTCTCAAAAATATTTAACTCAACTTTATCAATATTTTTTCAGTAACACTCCCCCCTCCAAAAAGCATTTAGTGAAAATATTTCTAATCACCCTTAAGCTGAAGTCCCAGTTCTGCAAACACTGTCACAAATGCTGACTTGAATATTCACAGTAATGCTTTAAAAGACTTAGAGCAGAGAAGTTAAATACCTAACACCATTGTTTGTAGGATTTGAGACCTACAGAAATAAATTAAAAAAAAAAAATCAAATCCCAATTTTGAACAGTTCCCCAATGATAGAGGTGAGATATTCATGCCAGCATTTCCAATTGAGTTCGTAACCTCAAGGATTAACACAATATAAATGTTTGAATTACACAATGTTAAAAGGCATATCTGCTGCTGAAATACATTTGAAATACCTTTCCCAACAGGCTACTGTAGTATCTGCAGATTAAAAGGTGACTTAATGCTGAGAATCCAGGCAGAGCTAGTACAGGAAATGAATGTAAAAGCTGGATTACCACAAGCAAAGAACAAATTATTAGTTTAATTTTTGTAGCTCCCACAGAGGTAATATAAAAGAGTGAACTTTAGAAAGGCAGACTTGTGAGATAGAGAAAAAAAAAAAAACCTGTCTAAATGCAAGTAGGACAAAGTGATAAGCCTGGAAACAAGAGATACTGTAGAGCACTTAAGAACGCTGCTTGTGAATTAAGAGCAAAATGAACAGTTCCATTTTCTCTCCTCTGAATTGCCATTAAGCTACAGATGCATAATTTGGGACTGAGCATAGATAACAAGTTAGCCAAGCCTGAAAAGAACTAAACTATTATAACTACCACAAAACTATTTCACAAAAGAGATAATTGCCATTATCTGGCCTCGGCAGCCGGGAGCGACCAGCTCCATTGGCCAGCGTGTTGCATTCCGACCAAGAAGGGCAGCAGCTCTGCGTACGTATGGCTTTGCTAGGCTGCACCCAGCAAGAACTCTCGAACACCCTGAAACCACCCGCACCCACACCCGGGAGCATTCCCAAATCCTCTCTCAGGCTCTCTGGACCAAACGAGGACAGCCTCAGGGGCAAGAGGCCCCCTGCAGCACCTGTAGGTGTGTTAAGAGGAACCCCTGTAGGGTTCTTCACACATCATGTGTCCTTGGGGAGATCTGTGCAACGCTGCTATGCAGACCTGTAAAATAGCTTGTTGGAGGGGGAAAAGAAGTACCCTTTGCTGGGTTAAGAAACCAGACAATTCACAAAGAAAGACAAAAAGATAGATTTTTTTCCCAGATATTGCAATTTTGTTTTCTCCACACCCACAGCCCTTTGGCTTACAGACTCCTCCTAAGGAATGACATCTGGGTGCTCACAAGTTGCATAGTCATCTAGAAGGTCCTAAGCAACCTCCTGTTCCCAGCTCAAAACAATCTGAATCCAAGCACATCACCCCAGCGTGGCTTCAGCTGCTCAGTCCTCAAATGAACACTCCTGGAAAGATGTGCCGAGGGAAGGGAGCAGCCCTCTGCTGAACGCCCAGTGGTTGGCTGCTAGCAGGGCAGCACCTCTGCCACGCCATGTGCTGTTTATTGACATGAGAACTCAGGTAGAGAGGGAAAGCAGAGGAGAAGGAGTCACAGGGAGGTGAGTGACCCCAGGTGGCAGGTGGGAAACGGGAGGAGAAAGGCCAAGGCTGTGCGTATATCAAGTGCATCCAAATACTGAGGGCGAGGCAGCTTTTCTTATACGCTTTGCTGCATACAAGCTCTCCAGCAACACTGTCATTAACCACTGTCAAAGCAGGCTGTGAGATGGCAGACAGCAGGGCAGATCTGGGAGGTGCTTTGCTGACAGCATAGAGCAAGACTTTCAGTGCTGACAGCAGCCAAAGGGTGGCCATCGACGTGGCTGGCTCCAATCTCACAGCTGTGAGAGCGAGGAACAGTCCATCTGCAGACGAGCAGATGTGATCTTCTTGGCGAGAATATTACGGGGGATGCCTCAGCCAGCTCCAGTGTTGTGAGACAGGGCAGCCCCCCATCTGCCAGGGTTTTTGGTGAGGGTCTCCATCAAGGGTGTAGAGGAGCTATGGGGCTTTTCAGGGTGTTCTATGTTGCTGCCTTGACTGAATCAGCACATGACTAAGTGAGTCCCTCTTGATCTTGTGACAGCAAGAGTGGTAGATCTGATCTGTGCACTAAAATACTCCGTATATTTCTCTCCAGCAGCAGGATCTACTTTTGACAAAGGGAGCACAGTCGTTCAACAGATGTACTTCTACAACTGGATGTATTAGAAAATCAGTCCCTAAAGTCCCGATTGGGTATCATGGGAGTATGATCCAAAAGCACAAGACACTGAAATTCCATATTGGCATTGTATAACCTAGCATCACTTATGTGCCTCTGGTAGGAAGTAACATAATGTTCTGTGACAAGATGTTAGCAACATACAGTGAAAAGATGCTGAATCTTTCAGACGTGTAGAATGTTTTCAGGCTAGATATCATCTGCTTCTTGTATCTAATCCAAACACAATCAAGTGAATTGGTGCTGATATCAAAACACATGTGGTATCCAAAAATAAACAAAATTTCAGTTTCTAATTGTACTGGACAATTTAATTTTTTTTTAGATGGGCTGAAATGTTTATTTTTTTTCTTTTCTGCATTGCCATCAGGCTTCAGAAGCAAAATTGGTAAGAAGTATAGGTGTTCAATTGGCCAAATGTTTAAAAAAACAAAATAAAAAAGTGATGCTATTTGTGGCAGCAAGCTCATAAAAGGCCCATAAAAGTCTTAAATAGCTGGAGAGGAGGAATGGGTCTTCTGAGAGAAAAAAATCAGCAGTGTAGAGATCACTGCAAATTCTGCATACCACTGAGGTCTCACGTAAGCTCTTTCACTCTCCAACAAAGCATTTCCAACACCTAAGACCTGGTAGTCCTTTGTACGAGTCCCACATAATCTCTTCTCCATAGTAAGCAAGATATTTAAGTTAGAGTTGATGAATGTTAGTGTGGCACCAAGATTTGACCAAGAGAACATAGAAAACCTTGAAACTTTCCATACTTCTGTTGAAAAAAGCTAGCAATTCTTCTTAAGACATAACTAAGAGATATACCAGTCATGTACCACTTTGGATGGCACTGATACGTCACTTCTATTAATTCTCAATGTTTTCTTTCTTAGTACTATTTTTCAGGCAACTAAATGTTTTTTTTTGTATGATTTGCATGCCCTTGCATATTTGAGAAGTTGATAATGATGCAGTGATCCTATAGGGTACCTTTAAGTAAATAAGATTTGCCTTAGAGAGGCTATATTGAAGAGCACTCTCCTATTAGACCCTATGATTAGATCAGATTAAACAAGTGGTATTTCTGTAAATATCTGTAAATTATGTGATTGTATACAGATACAAACCCACAGCTGTGTGGAGCAGGGAAGTTGAGGACACCTGTGAGCTGGCACTACATGACAGCAGAGATGCTCAGAGACCGGGCAAATCCCATTTATATGCACAGTGCAGAAAGTGTTTAGCTGTTTTATTATCAGCAGGATTTCTCTGTTCTAAAATGATATTATATTTTTCACCATCCATGTGCTCAATAAGTAGCAAACAGGGCTTTTATTTAAAATATGGTCTGGATGCAAATTTTTCTCCATCTCTTTTGAAACTGTTTGGAGCCTCAGAATGTAATATTGAAATTAGCCACTGCTCATTTCCTTTGTTGCCATCAGGATCCAGCTCAAGAATTCCTGGTTGCACAGACAAAACATCAGTGGGAAAGACTGCTAGTGATAAATAAAACCATTCACAAACTGTCCTCACAGATTCCAGCATATTTCTTTTATGAACAGCCCAGAACCCACATTATGAATTCAGTTCCAACCCCTGTAAGATGCTTACCCGGAGGAATAAGGCAATAAGAAGCTCCCTCAAGTATGCAATATGTACAACTTCCATGAGCAACTCAGTCAAAACTGTAACTTTCCCACATGGACAGAGAGAGAAACATGCCTGCCAGGGACTGTCTGGCCCTGACTTCATTCTGTTAATGTGATGGCCTCTCTTCCACTGTCACTGCAGCCCCAGAAGAGGGAAGGGTGGTTGTGGTTTTGATGCATCCGGGAGGGTGAGTACAAATGCAAAAGGCTGCTCTTGAAATGTCAGCCTGATGACAGGAATTACTGGCACAACTGTGAGCAAGCTCATTCCTGCAAAACCTTTGGCAACAAATAACCTCGAAATCATGGACAGAATTTCTATGAACATACACATTTTTGGACACCTGTTAGACTTTCCTGTGGTCTGCTTCCTTCATAACAACAGCTAGGCTTTGTATTTTACGTGTACAAGATTTTGTGTCTAAGATTAGTTTTATCCTCAAAAACATCTCCCACATTGCTATGGTATTTTCAAAGGAACTACAATCTTATCGTATACATCTGTCCAGGTTTTAATATAATCAGAAAAGCATATGGTTATGCATATTAACATATTATTGAGAAGGAGACGCTTTAGGCAGACCTCAATTTTCAACTTTAATAACTTGACTATTTATATGCTGTTGGAAAGCATGCAAAACGACACAGTGAAGGCCAAAATCTACTGTTTTGAGGATGTGGATTTCAACAACTGATTCAGGAGTTACATGCATACACAAGGGCAAAAACAAGCACTTATGGCTTATATTTTGACATTTTAAAAAATGCTGTTGCAATTTGATGCAGAGAAGGGCTGAGGGATTAAAGTTGTCTAAGTCTGGAGATTTTAATAAATATCAGCAACACTTGTCTTCTAACTTTTGCCTTTCTTGGTTCCAGCATTCCTCTATATATTCTTTGGGTGCTTGCTGTCTACGCAGAGGCAAGGAGGTCATGTTGCCAGGATGGCTGCAGCAATATGGAGGGGCCATGTTTAACAGAAAAAAATGCATCGTTGACCAGGCATGTTATAGGCTTTTGGGAGCTTAGGAGGTAGACTGTTTATGTCTTCTGAGATAAATTGATTTCAAAAAACCTCGGTATATGGAGTGAGAAAATGTAAGAGTTGTATTAAAAAAAATAATAAAAAACCACACCACCACCAACAAACACATCACCAGAAATCATTACGGAACTCTGGAGGAACATCAAGTACACCTTACAGAACAGCCAAGGCAAGATTACCATAGAATAAGAAAAGACAAATGTCCCTGCAAGTAGCTTTTGAGTCTGCTAAAGGTCGGTTGAAGTGAAAGATATATAAATTTATTACATTTTCTGACCCCTGAAAAGGCTTTATTTTGGCTGATGACTATTTGTATAGTATTTTTGCATAAGGATATCCATTTTTAGCTAAGCAGTTTGCCTGCCCCAATCTTAAGTCATTGCTCTTTGAGAGATTCCAAGCTCTTAATAAATTAAAATCAAATTTTTAAATGGAACCCCTTTTTAAAAAATGTGAAATTATCTGGACTGAATTTTTATTGATTTTATTTTTTAAAAAGCAGAGGCTCAACCAAATGACTGCTGAAAAAAATGAGAGTTGCAGGCTTATACAGTGCCTCTGAGAATTTTAGCAATAGCAATATTTCCAAACTGTCCTATTGCATCTTCCTTAGCTTACAAAGAAGGCATAACAAATCAATAAGACACACTAAAAACAAAATGAAGAGATTAGAAAGCAAACAAAATGGGATCTGATAAAAAATGTAGATCACTAGACTCTGCTAGAGGTAAATTTAACTATTTATTTAAATACAGTATTTTAAAGACACCATCTGACAGCTTACTGCAATTATTAAGAGAAAGGAAAAATAGGCAAACTGTTTATTTACTGAATTAATATAGAGGAACCTTCTGAAATAATTTATTGAATAGTGCTCTGTAGCCAAAGGAACTGCATCTGATGATTCTTTTTGTCCTTGTTGTTCTCCCTAAGATTATTCATTCATTCAGTTGTGGGAAAAGAAAACACATTCAGAAACACAACTGAGGAGTCAAGTTCTCAATGGCACTGGGATCATGTTTGGCGACATATTGCTAATACACCTGCCCAGGGAGAATCACCTTCTTCCTGGAGACGTTCAGTGGCCTCTTCACTAGTGGAGTGGCTTTGCAGCTTTTTGCCCTATACTACTTGCTAAAAGTAGTTGTGGTTGATGCTTTCCTTGGAATCACTTGCACTCAGTGGGTGTTAGAGAAGCATCATCATAACGTCTAAAGAAAAGCTCAGGAACAGCAGGACCTTTATCAGAACTTAAATCCTGTTGTGACGAGTTTCACTTGGTACTTCTCAGCTGCAGATTAGAGTCTATCTCAATATCCAATAAACAAACATCATGACTAGTAGTTCTATCTGAAATATGTTGCTGAATTACCTCTGAAATATCTTGTTGGAATATGCCAGCTTTGCTTTCAACTGTGCATCCCAAAGACAGCTGTAACAGATGCTTTATGAGAAGTCACTTGCAAGAGTTCACTCACATAGCATGCCATTTTCTATTCAATCTCATCAACAGTTATAATGAAATGTTTGCATTTCCAACGAATAAAATCCACCTTGAGACAGAAAAGGCTGTTAACAAAGTCATGCTCACAAATGTCACCTCACACATTGCCTGGGAAAAGAGGTTAGGTGTTACATCTTTCCTTGGCAATGTTAATCAGATTAATTACTTAGTTTTGCTTACAGCCCAAGAAGCTAGTGGTTTTTCTATTTTTGTAGGTAGATATGTGCCTAGAACAAAAAGTACTGATGGTCAAAGATAAATTAATTTAAGGAAAAAAAAATCCAAATCTGAATTATCTATTTCACTGACATCATAGTCACAGGGGAAAAAAAAAAAAAGAAATTGAAACATCACTTCCTGAATTGCATCCACTTTACTCACATTTTGTTATAGGTGTCAACTCTGTCAGAGTATCATCTGTCAAAACGAATTAGTGGAAAATTCATTACTTCACTTTTAATGAAGAAAAGGATTGTAGTGTAATATCAATTTTCCTTCATCCTCTTGTTAGCACTTGATAAATGCTCTCTCACAAGCACTGCTGCTCTTCTGACATGATGCATGCACTCTAATCTTGCAAATCTACAGAAAGTCAAAGGCAGAAAGATTTCTGTTTCTCTTAACATTTCTTGAGATCTCTGCCAGCTATTTTAGTCTTGACAACTTAATTTGAGTGGATTAGTTGTTTTTCTCTCCCCTCCTAAATAACGTTTTATTTTGACTGGATATGGATATTAGCAGAGATTAATGAACACAAAACAATATGTCAACGAAAAACATCCAAAGCATTTCTGTATGCTCATGTATGTATATATACAACAAGAGGTGGATGAATTATTTTGTTTCTAACTTACAGAGTGCTGTGAAAAAAATTTATTTAATTGTAAATGACCATTTTTCTTTCTTTTCTCGCAGAGTTGAGATCTGTCATAATGCTACACTCATAACAGACACTTCTTGTGATATATCTGCTGTACTTAATATCCTTGAGAAACAAAATATTATTTTCTTCAATGCAAAAACCAACTGCAGGCACAACTAAAAGCACAACAATGACTCAAGTGGCCCAAATGTTCACTGGGCAACCCGTCTGGGCAACACCATCAGAGATTTGCCATCTGAACATGCACAGCAACAGCCATCTGCTAAGCAGGGAGCTCTGTAACTGGAGCTGACTCAAAGTTTGTTGAATACGTGAGCAAAACAGAGGCCTGGGATGCGGGGCTGGGTGAAAGCTCTGGAGCAGCAGGTCGGTCGCTGCTGGCAGCTCCCAAGATGTGGAGGCTGTGAGCCCTGACAGCTACTTGTGGGAGCTGTCACTCCCCCAAAAGCAGCAGCTACTGTCTCATGTCATCCCTTGCCCTTAGTGACACCAACCACCCCTTCCTGCCAGACTAAGCACAGGGAAACTGAGGAGCAGAGCTGGGCCTTCCTCAGCCTCTCCCAGTAAGCCCACCCAGCCATGGTCTTTTCTTAGATCTGAACTGGACTTCCTGCCTTGGAAAAAAAAAAAAGGAAATTATCCCATTTGGCTACAGTTGGTAGTATGGCAGTCCAAAAGATAACAGAGAAACATTAGAAGATGGGAAGTGCAGAAAAGGAAAGAAAGAACAGGATACGGATAAAGGACAATGATGATGGGGCTGTGCTAGAAGGGACCCTGCAGAATGGGAAGAAGCATTTAAGAAGTTTTTGTTCTGTATTTTGGGAAAGAGACAGATAGTGTATACATACCAGAAAATGATGACGGTGTTGATGGTGATGAAGAATGGCAATTTCCCTTCTCAACTCAGAAGGAAATCAAGTGGCAGCTCCAAAAGGCAGGCATTTCAAAATGGATGTGTTCAGATAACTTCTGACAGAAGCTGCTTATGAGCTCCCTGAACTACCAGAAATTATTTTCAATGGATATCGGAAATCGTAAAGTGCTAGAGGACTGCAACAAAGGCAGTATTGGGCAATGTTTTAAAAGGATGAGTGAGTTAACCTGGGTAATTACAGGTCTGTCAGCCTGACATCCATTCTGGACAAAATAACTCACAAGCTGTCATGGAACTTGAGTAGGAAAAAAGTTAAGAGAGTGAGGCAATATAACAGTTGCCAATTGTTATGTATATATGGAAACTAGGTCTTTCAAATTCAGTAATCCAAAATATCTCTTATCAATGGATTTACAAGCTTCATTATTAAAAATAATAATGTCAATGCAGTACAGTTAGTTTTCCACAGGTCATCCACCTTTATTTTGGATGGCATTTTGGCTGTGAACCTAGAATAATAAGAATCAGTGTTGCATACATAAAATAGATTAAAATCCGACGGGTAGGTGTCAACATATACTTGCACTGAGTGAACATTCATTGAATTAGTGTCTCTTTATTGTGTCCCATAAGGTTCTTTTCATAAATTTTACTAGTTAACATTAATCAGTGACCTGGAAAAAAAATAATACAAAAGCGTTACCAATAACATTTGCAAATGACAGAAAGACTGGGAGATAAGTTACTAATGCAGCATGATCTAGATAATTCAGTAAACTGGGCATAGACAAAGAAATACGCAGCTAAATACACACATTAATTTAAAATCTCAGGAAATAAAAATGCTGCACATACAGGATCTTGTACTCCACCATGGGATGCAATCACTAGCTTAGGGGTTATAACAGAGAAGCACTGAAAGTAATGATGTGCTTACAGAAATAATATAATTAGGTTTTAGTTAGGTAAATAAGTGTTACACTGCAGTAACAGAGAGAGAACATATTACCTTAATTCTATTCTATTTCACAGCATTATGACTGCTTCTGCAGTATTATCCAGTACTACAAGATATTGGAAAACTGGTTTCAATGAGTATCCATCAAGATTATGAAAGACAGGGCGATGTTACTTAAAGTGATCTTTCCGAGGGCTCAATCTCCTTCTCAGATCGAAAAAAGAACCTTCAAAGCAAGAACCAAAATAAAAGCATTAAGCAGCTTTTAATTGTAGAAGGAATTAAATTCTAAAACAACAATCCAGGCTGGATTTTAAAATGGATTAAGTGTACACAGACAACTATACAGTGTGGAGAGTCCATGAACAAGATGCTTGAAGAATGATGTGATTTTGAGTTGAACTGTTTCTTCAGAAACCTCTGCTCAAGTGGCACCAAAGCTGGACTTCTGCCTCTAGCCTGCATTCCTAAAATATGGTTCCTATTTCAAAACAGTTGAAGCTCTCATATACTCACGAGCTTCTAGAACACTTGGAAATATCTTTAAAATGAAGAAATTTTCAAACTTAGGTGTAGAAAATATCATGTGTCTGTAACATGTCCCTATAACTTGTCAGCACAGTGGTCGCACAGACATCCAGGCTACTTAAGCACGAAGCATCCAACCTGGGAGCTGTCCATTAGAGTGCTCTAGGCTGTAAATCTAGATTAAATAATATTACACTTTGAAGTACTTGACTAGCTACAAGTTGAAACACTAATGCCATTAACTCTAATGTACTAAGTTGTGAAAGCTTCAGTATGTTGACATTACAAACTCAACAAGGCCTCTGCAGACATAAAAGTTCAAGTCAAGAAGTTCAGCAACCAAAGCACTCAACAGACAAGTGGGCAATACAGTTTCAATTTTGACACGAGAGGATAAGAAAATACATCTTTCACGTGGAAGAGTGACTGAATCACTGAAATACGGTATTTCTTCAGCTGGACTCTACTGGGTCTGGCTGGGATGGGGCTAGCTTTCTTCACAGCAACCTGTACAGGGCTGTGCTTCTGATTTGTTCCTAAAACAGTGTTGCTAACACACCAGTGTTTCCACTATTGCTGAAACATACTCACACAGCACCAAGGCTTTCTCTTTTTCCCATTCTGCCCCCTTGTCCCCCATAGTAAGTAGGCTGGGGACACGCAAGAAACTGGATGCAGACACAACCAGGACATCTGACCCAAACTGGCCAGGTGTTTACTCTATACTATATGACAATGCGCCCGCCGATAAAAACTGAGGTAGAAAGGGGTTTTGGGCTTCCAAGGGGGTCATTGTTTAGAGATCAGCTGGGTGTAGGTCTGCCTGTCAGATGTGGTGAGCAATTTCCTTTCTTTCACTTCAGCTCTCTTTATCTTGACACACAAGTTTTCTCATTCTCGTTCTTCCTATTTTCTCTTCTCATCCCAATGGTACAGAGTGGGAAGGAGTGAGCGAGTGACTGTGTGGGTGGTCGGCTGCTGGTCAGGGTCAACCCACCGCTTGGAACAATCAACATGTAGAAAGTTCTTCCAAAATACAGCAGTATTGACAGTAATGCTTCACGAAATGGTATTCCCATCTTCTCAGAGGAAAATTTGATCCAGACTCTCTTCCAGTCAGCGAGATCAGTGAGATAACATGTAAAGTAAGAACCAACATCATATTTCCCTCCTTGGCTCTTACTAAGAGTGTCCCAGAATAAAACATCGGTTTAATGTTGAGATAATTTATTTTCAGTTGTCCAAAGCACTTTTGTCCATAATAAATACATTAATTAATCCGTTATCTCTACAGCTGAGCTGTAGCAAATCACCGTTTCAAGGTGAGTTAGGATTAAGGTAAAACATCCTAATTTTTTTGAGTTTTCTTCATGTAATTCTGAAACATATTTGGATCCCTCTTGTCTACTGGATCTAATCCTAATTAGCAGTGAAGCAGAAATCTGATGCATGCAGAACTTAAATGCTCTGAATAAAATCACAGTTGCAGAAATTACAGGTAAAACATCTGTGCTTGCAGGTGTACATTATTCCGACTGTCTTGTTTGCTAAAACAATATATGTCCTTGCCTATTTGTGCTCCTGATTAGAGTATGGAGAACATCCTTTTCCTTTTATACTAAATAACAATGGCCTTTGTCACCACAAAGATAATTAGTAGTAGCATAAAGCCAAGATACCCTGAGACTTAAATTCAAGTGTACATTACCATGAAGCAATTATTTATAAAGACTTACATTTTTAGAATGTATTCCTGAAATATTTCCATATAAAAATGAGGCAAACTTTTAAAATATTGTTTCTATTAGTAAGATGCACAGGCTTTCCCTCAGTTCCCCTGTTTTATAAGCCTCTTTCCTCATATAGATACACATTTTCCTTCTATGTATGTATATTTGCACTGAAATTGTGTAATAATTATACCCAAAACCTCTTCCAACAGAAATCAGTGACAAATCTTCCACTGACATCAATGGAATTGGGTTGAAAGTGAATTCTATTTTTAGATTAAAATAACTTACAGCAAAAAAAAGCTAATTATGATCTAATTGTAATGACTACAAAGCCTTTTTTCAAATTCTTTGCCTGTCTGAAAACTAAGCTTGCAGATCAGCTCAGACAGATTTATTTTTTTTAATATAAAGAATACAGATTTCCCAGTGATTGAGGGCATGATTGTTACTTCTGTATGGTCCAGAGGTGTTTATATGTGTTTGTTCAAATTACCAAAATATGGTGGCTTATAGTAAAAACATGAAAAGAACAGTACTCAAGAAGAAAGATCTAGCAATAAGTGTGTGCTTTTCCAGAAGGCAATACCTTGTAAAAATAATAAATATTCAACTGAGCTTTATAGAAGCAGTTTTAGGTATTAATATAGACTCTGAGATACAGGCCCGAGAGAGGAAGCTATAGTAAAAAACAGGAGAACTTAGTACAGGAAGGTACAGGCTCTCATTTTTAGGGGATGGAACGATGAGATGCAGAGTTAGAGGCAGAAACAGTTAGAAGATTCCTATAGGATGCTTCCTCCTTTGGAAGGTGCTTATTCAGTGAAATCAAATCATTCTACGAGAATCTCTTCAACGAATCTCTCCCCAAAACAAAGTAACCCAGTGCTGTTCCATGACAGCTCCCAGTCAGTCACCTTGGGTGTTCTGCTGGGTACACAGTGAAACCTCCCTACTAAGCAATGAAACACAAAGTTACATGAGATGTAATTTGTAATTAAAAAAAAAAAAAGTTCACAAAAAAATGTGTATTCTGTAATTGAAGTTAGCATTTGTTAGAGGATAGGCAATTTAAGATAGCTTCCTTGGAAGTCAAGGAAGTTTGAAGTTTGTACTGATACAAGGAAACTGATAACATCAAAAAGCCAGTAGCCTTTTACAAGTCTTTGTGTGGTGAAGACAAAAAAAATAGTTCCTTTATTTTTCTGCTCTGTGTGTTATTTTCTTGCACGTATTATGATAATATTGCTGTCTGAGCTTGTGAATTTAAGCACACACAAATCAGCACTCTAAAAGCATTCATTGAAAAAATAGAGAGAAAAAAAAATCCAGATTACTGCGTTACACCCTGGTGTAATGCAGTTTCTAGAAAATAGGTAATAAAAGCAAAACAAATAAAATACATTAAAATAAAACCTAATTCTTACATGGGCAAATACAATGAATTTTCAGCACTCATCTGCCTACTTACCTTGATCTTCTGTTTACAAAATTAGAAAAGATAGCCAAGTTAATCAGTTGTTTCAGCACTCCACTTTAATTTAAGAAAGACAAGATGACGGCAACTAACTTTTACCTGTCTCTTCAAAGCAGCACATCCAAAATCCTGCCCTTTTTCCCCAGTGGGCTGTAGCCTTTCTTTAGTCAATGCACTCATCAGTTTTCATAATCCTCTGGTATGCACGATTCTAAGGTTGTTTTGTTTCCCCCTAGCCTAACCCACTACACAGACCTTCACAAGGCTTATAAATGTTAGTTTAATTGGTAGAAAGCCTGTATTTAGTGTGAGATAAGCACATCGTGCCTAATCTTGTACAGCACTGGACACTGCTGTGATGTCAGCGATCTCCAGAAACTGTGTCCTGTAAGTCTGTGGTTAATTCTTGTCCTCCATAATTCAAGTGCTTAAAGTTAAGCTACTGTTCACACCCCTTTGGGGATCAAGCAAGAGTATTCTGCACCTTAAAGGATCTTTCCACAGAGTCAGATGTATGGCTAAACTTCAGTCGGTGGCTCCCATTGACTGCTTTAAAGTCACATCATAGTTCTGAATGTAAATATAGATGTATTGCCAGAATTTTAAAGAGCATTTTATTATTCCTGTGTCCTCAGGATATGAACTACAAAAAGCAGTGATGTGAATTTGGGTATTTGTGGTACCAGCACATTTCTGCTTCAGATTTCACAGGCAACACCACAGCTATGACAAAAGTGGAATACATTATTTCACATATATTTGGACTCAGTAGAAAAGGCACAAGTAGGT
Organism: Pampusana beccarii; assembly: GCA_013399365.1. NCBI lineage: Eukaryota > Metazoa > Chordata > Aves > Columbiformes > Columbidae > Pampusana > Pampusana beccarii. The sequence goes on along the minus strand of VWYH01005372.1, from coordinate 67,676 downwards.
GTGACAAGGACAATGAGTTTTCAAACACGACTATACTCTAAATTGCCTTGTAAGAAGACATTAAGATGTTCATTGCATGAATGGATAGCATCTATAACATGCTCGTTGTGTTCTGAAAGAACCAGAAAATATTCATGCCCATATTTTCTCTGTTAAAATTAAAGCATACATTCACAAAATTCACCACTGAATTCCTTTCTAGAAAAAATGCGGGGTCAAAACGTTAATTATCCTAGCTACCAACTTCTTGTTTTCTGCCACAGTGTTTTTTCCGTTTGTTTTTGTTCGTTGTTTTTTTTCTGTTTGGTTTAGTTTGTTTGGGGCTTTTTTTGCACGGGCTGTCAGATGAATTACATCATTTTAGGTACAAAACAGTATTCTAGTTAATGAGACCATAGAAAAATGTCACTGTGTCCTTTTAGAAAACTTGCTGTTTTCTTCAGTCACCCAGGCCAATATTTATGTTATCAGGAAGAGAATAAGTGCAGTATAAAATTCACACAAAACCAAAAACTTCCCCCAAGCAAACAAAAATATTGGGAACTAAAGGGCTCTGTAATCTGACAGTAAAATGCATGACAAGCACTGGCTGCTGGAAAGGGAACAAATATTGGCTTAATATAATGCACGTAAACTGTAACTGTGGACTGAATTTGACTGAGGGGATTATTTCATCCTGACTTTCTTCTCCTCTACAGTCCATATCAGCAGGTCAGGATACTTTGAATTTTCCAAGGCAGCTGAGCAGCTGAGTGAACACATGAATGTTAAACTACTCTTGAATTTTTTTTTCCTGTCTGCTTACATAATCAAAACTATCCATAAATGAATAAGATTTAATGCCAGAAAGAACCACCAGCTCTTCACATCTTACCACCCACACAACGCCAGCCCATACATGCACTCCAGATCCCACTGTGCTGTGTCTAGTGAGTTGCATTTCAAATAAAACTGTTCTGGAGCAACTGCAACAAATTTTGATTAGACAACATCAAAAGTCTGAAAATTTATCACTTTCCTCAGTTGTTTGTCCCAGTGGTTAGTCACGGTCAAAAGCAAAACTGTTTGTCTTTTTTCTAATTGGAACTTGTTGGCTTACCAGCAGTTGGCACTTGTTATGCATTTAGCCATTAGGATGCAGAGCCCTGTGGTTCCTACTGGTTTTGTTTGCTTGGAGGAAATGAAACTTTTCAATAACTCAAGCTGTATATCTTTTTGACAAACCAGATAGACTAAGCTTGTTTAGATTCCTGCTATAAGGGCTTTTTTTTTTAAGCCCTCAAATTCTTTGGAGTTTTATCGCTCTCTCTTTTCAATATTTTACCTTTCTTTTTAAAATGTGGACAACAGAACTGAACAAAGAATAGCAAAATTAATACTAATAATCCTTAGATCGAGGTAAAGTTCCCACTGTCTCGAGGATGATGTTAGCTTTTTGTATTCTAAGTTGGGTTTTCATTTTTGACGCAGTTCCTCTGTAACCGTATAGTATATTTAGGATTTCTTTCAGGGATCATAATTCTTCTATGCAAGTTGCACATGTGCTTTATTCCTGTATTTATGGTTGGCATTTGCCTATATTACCACACATTTTCTTAGACTGGGCCTAGCTTCCCAAGAGATCTGAATCTTCCCTTTTTTCCCCATTAATAGCCATTTCACAAATCTGCATATCTTGTCATCAGTTATTCTTTGTATATCATTAATGAAGACAGTGAGACATTAGACCCTTTGTCAAGCTCTGTGCAATGCAGTAGACATTGTCTCATTTGATGGTCACTCTTCACTTGCTGAGGTCTGTGTGTTGAGGTATAATGTATGTGACATCTGTTTTCCTGACACTGCACAGTGCTTTTTTAATAAAAATATCCTATAATACTAATTCAGTGCCTTACAGAAATCCAAGATATTTCAGCCACACTGTTGTCTGTTGCTACCAAATTTGCACTTTCATCAGGGAATAAAATCAGGTTTGTTTGAGAAGACCTGTTTTCCCTAGAGTCACACTGATTGGTTTTTATTTAATTACAATTCTTTGTCAGCTGAATCCTGAATCATCATCTTATTTTTCTGGGGATTGCTGTCTTGGTAGCCAGAGCTGTCTGGCATAGCTCATTTGTCTTTTGCGTTTGGATTTTTGGCATAACTCAATACTGTCCATTTTTGGCTGTTTCATAATATATTGAAATCAATATCCACTGCCTCACTCAACTTCATAACATCAGCTTTGTACATTACCATCCTCATGCTGCAGACTCAGACTTCTAGTACATACAGCCCTATCCTTCACTTTTTGCAGGATGCCAACAGTGGAGGCATGGTTACGGGCATGTGTTTAAAAGAACATTGAGCACCTCTTTCTGAGGTCAGTGACAAATCCAGAAGGAGCTCCTTGAAAACCTTCCTGACAGTCTTATAATTTCACCTGCAGGTGGGCACTGTATGGGAGAGAGGAGGAATTCAGGCTCTGGGTGACTGGCACTGCAACATGTCACTTATGCACAGACTGAGCTGTCAGACGTTGGAGTCCTGGTCAAAGCTGACCGTGAACAAAGAATGGTTTGAGTCAGGCTGGTGTTCACATGCAAGAGGGAGGCTAAGCCTATTTACAAGGGAATGCAGTGACACCTGAGGACCACAACTGTGGTGCCTTGGTGGGGAAAGAAACAAGAAAGGGTTAAGTGATATCCAGGTTGTCGGAGCTGTTGCCTGGCTCATTCCCACTTCTTAAAGTCTTGAACATTTTTATTCCAGCAGAATCACTGTCCCAGCTCAGCACTTAGCCTCACATAGCTATAAAGTTTTTAATCTGATCCTGGACATGAGTTTATCCTTTCAAGAAAATATGGCCTGGCATTCTCCAAGAGAATGTTGTCAGCCTACTGCTGTAATCCATTCTTAACAGTTCAGTAGGAGTGAATTTTAACTTTCCAGTCTCTCAAATCATTCTACCAGTTTCAGCAATGCTGATAATATAGCATTCCTTCACAGCACTGTCAATACTCAGTTTCACATATCTGCTGCTCAGGCAAAATGCTGGGATTTGTGCATGTGGAGCTTGCAGTCAGAGAAATACATTCTCACAAGGAGGATCACCATCTTCCAATACCCAGCATGAGGGTCTACATGCCAAATTACCATTTGCTAAAGCTTCTCCACAGCACCATGCGGGTAAAAAAGGCTTATACAAAAAAGCATGAAAGGTTTTCTCACGTCCTGACAATTAATTCCAAATTTATCTTTTATGTTCTACTCTACAGAGGAAGAAACATTCAATGTTCAATGGAGCCTGGCCAGATGTTTTAAGAAAGTATTTATGAACACTTGTTCAGATTTCAAATAGCTGTCACTCGAGCAATATTCATGCCTGGTTCTTATTGCTGTTTGCCAGAATGAATTTGTGTGAATAAATGTTTGGGGAATTACTGTTTGTACAAATCCATCCGTATCCACAGCTGAATAAGGATGAAAGTTGCTGGTCAAACAACTGCAAATTGTGATTGCATTTAAGAAAATGAAAGTTTGCTCCTCAAACAATTTGCAAAGAGAAACAAGAGTTAAATTCACGGAGGGGTTTGTATTGGAAGAAGTGAACTAGATTCACCCTTCCTAGTTGGAAGGAAAAAAATATGTATATAAATATCTTCTAATATATATGCAAATCCAACAAACACAGTTCGCCATCACACAGTTTTACACTACTTACAATTACACTACTTACATTACTTAAAATTAACTATGAGGTTCCATCTGTGGCATTCACAAGCTCTGTGGATTTTTAGTGCTTTCCAAAGGATGTCAGCTCCATAACTCAAAAAAATAACATCTGATAGCCATGCTGAGCCCCGCTCAGGATCCATTGGACTCAACAGAAGACCACCAACTAACTTCAATGGGCATTGGATCAGGCACCTTACAGCTACACCTGCTCTCTGCACTAGCACAGGACAATGACCTTCTCTGCTTTGTCTACCAGAACTGCCAAATGCCTATTCTTACAACATTTCTATCAGATTTCAAAGGGGCTTGTAAATCACTGTTGGCTGTTAATAAAATTCAAACATACTTTAAGAAATGCATTTGTTTAAAAACATTCAGGAGAGAATAAAAATGGAAACTGTTCAAATGGAGGACCATGGCATTGTATAACAAACAATACGACTTTTCAGTGAAATGAAATATCTGTCACGCTGGTTTTTGATAGACACAAGCCATCTCGATAGCGGTGTGTCACAAGAGAAAAGTACAGCTTGTGATGCACAGTACTTTTCATTAAAAAACACTCCCCATGTCACAAAACACTATTAATACACCCTGGCTCTGTATGTGGTACTGCCAGACTGTAGTTAGATAATGGAAAATGAAGGTGAATCTCACATACTGTGTGTTGATTTATTTTTCATGTGTGTTGCTCATCTGCTCATTGAACTCACAAAAGAAGAACTCTAGATTTAGCCTCGAGCAGTATACAAGGCCTTATTGAGACCTAACTATCAAAAAAACAGTCTGTAATTGTGACTGTACTTCAGTCATATTTGGACAGAAAAAGCTGCATCAGCGACAGTAATATTTAATTTAAAACAAAATAAATTATGTAAAAATGAGAAAGCTAATTTCAAGGACATTAAAAGGAGCATCCAAAAGAGTAAAATACTAAGAAATTACACGGAAACTACTCAGAAATATATGAGATGCTGAAAGCCAAAGCTCCAAAAGGATCAAAAAAAACAGCATGATAAAGCAGAAAAGTAAATTTCCTAAAGCTATTAAAATAAAACAAAACAAAATTTAAAAAAAAAAACATAAAAATAAACCAAATACTTTAAAAGTCCAAGTTGTATCCTAATGAGGGAATGACAACAGGGTATACCTTGACCAAGGGTAATATAAAACCAAAATAAAACAAGATGAAACAATTTTGAGACATAAAGGCATAGAATTTGATTATCTACCATTCTTCAAGTATTCCAGAAATGGGAAACTTGCCTGATATTCAGTGATAACCAGTTATATAAAAAGAGCACTCAGGGAAGGTAAAACCATAACATAAATGTTAAATTAATTCTCTGAGTGCACTGCCTGTGAAGGCAGATAGTTTGGTTCTCACACAAAGGTCATTCCTTTATGTAGGATAAGACTGAACTTTTGTCTCAGAGTGTCAATAGAACGTATTTTAGAACAAATCCATGAGACGGACTTTAACATTGCCAATACCAGCTAATTTTCTGTTGTGGTATGTTACCACTAGTTCAACTGGCCTTAGTGCCAAAACAGATGAAATTGGTAAGGTGGAAGAAGCAATGTTATATTTTCACATATTTCACATTTTTAACAGAATTTATATGGAGGCATAGAGGGTAATCCAATGAACAACAGACATGACGTTTCTGCAGACTTAAGATATTTCTACACAAAGCTAAGTGTTAGGAACCATAACAAAAACAGCTTAAATGCACAAGTAAATAAATATGCCATATTAGGGGAGAACCAACATAGGTTTTGCAGAGAAAACATATACCTCAAATGTTTATTAGATTTCTTCGATGGAGCAGGTAACCATACAAATGATACAATCACTACAGAGTACTTGGAATTTAAGAAAACTTTTGATGAGGTCCCTTATTAAAGGCTCTGACAGAAATAGAGGTAATATAGAATACAACAGAAGGTCCTGGATTAATAATTGGCTAACAGATAGGAAACAAACTGTAGGAAATAAATTTTGTGTTAATAAATGAGTAGTAACACACGTGAGGAAAACCTCATGTATAACGGCCTCTGAAGTAGGCTTTAACATTAAAAAAAAAAAAAAACAAAAAGGTTTTGCAGTAATTTTGAAGTATTTTCTGACAACATCGGTTCAGTGCATGGTGGTAGCTACAAAGGCAATGGACTACTGGAGGTTTATTATGAAAGGTCTGAGAGCAACACTGAAATTGTTACTTCACGAATGAGTTTAACCATGGTGTACCTCCAGCCTGAATACTGAATATGCCTCTCTTTTTTCTTCACATTTCATGTTGGAATAGATTAACGATTAGAATTAACAAATGATGAGAAGTTTTGTATGAATGTGTGAAGGTAATGCAACCATCAAGGAATATTTTTAAATAAATGACAGGAAGCAATTGTTCACACAACATAAAATTAAGTTATAGAATTAATTGTTATGATACTATAGAGACTGAAGTATAAACAGATGCAAAAGTTGATTAGACAAATTAATGAAGGAAAGGTCCATTGGTGACTGGTAGCTATAGTATTTGGAAGTCACTACATCATGGAGCTGTGAAGGTATGCCCTATATGTGTCCTGCTCTCTCTTCTTTTAATATTCAGCCCACTGTCGAAGGACCAGTACAGCACTTGTCGCACATCTCTCCCCACCCATCTCAGGTGATATCCCTTGGCATCCCTTAGATCACCATAGATGAAGGGATGTTTTCTTCAGATGAAGTGCCATTGTAGTTCATGTCCAGCCAGTTTCTGGCCCTCCCGTTCAGAGCCTGCCAGCACAGTTGTTAATTAGTGCCATCTGTGACGGTGGCTTATGCTGCAAACACCTGCCACCCAGAAAATACACTGAAATCCCTGCTTTGTTTCGCTTGGGTCACTGAGCACCATTTAGTAATGACTTTGATCAGTATTTTTCTGGGTTGCATGTAGCAGATGCAATGCTTCTGGTCTCCCACTACAGTTACCAGCCCAGTGACACAGCAGACCCCTGAAAAAGCATTCTCAATGGGTGACAATACTTCTAGTTATATGATTTCACTTCAAAAAGCTTTTGGTTTTCTGTCTGAGAAACTTAAGCACAAACACCTTCATATTAAAAACCATATGTTCAAAGGAATATTTTAAAGGCATTTTCACATTGCTTTTTGAGAAAATCAAGATCATTTAACTTTTTAAAAATACCCTTCAGTGAGACAGGAATCCTGCAGGAGTTTACAAGGATCATGGGACATACAAATCCGAAAGCAAGGGCATAATGCAGAAAAAATAGAAGTAAAGCACAAATGAGTGCACAGTGCTGACTGATAAATATGAACTCCAGCAATATCGCTGAGAAGGCAGGCACAGAAGTTGGATGAGTCTTTTGAGTTGATTTAACTCATGCAGCTGCCAGTTGTGTAGTTGAAAAGCCATATTATTTGTGAATTTAGGAGTACAGCAAAGCAATATATTTTCAGGAAGAAATTTCTCTTGATCTCTATGGTGTTTGTCACCCACAATAATTTTGTTGACTTCAATTGTTATATATGATTCCTCTAGGACTTTCTAATAAATACAGCTAATGTATTCCATGCAGGGAATATTCTAGTCCTTACTTGTTTTTAAATTAATTTCTGTCCTCCTTGGGACATATCTCTCTCCTTTTTTCACTGTCACAAAGCCTCTGAAGATGGTTAGTGAAGCTAGTTGAATGGAAGGAAAAAAAGATTGGAATATGCATTTGTGAACATCCATCTCAGGCAGAAATCACAATATTTCATGAGGTTAACCTTTAAGAGCTTTTTTTTTAACTGTTGGTACCTATAGAACTATTTGTAAACTCTGAAATTTCAAACATTTGAATTGGGATTGTTTTTCTCTATTGCTTGGTCATAATTTTGTCAAAAAGTGACACCATGTAATTAATAATATAATATTGCTAGAAACAGCTGTAGGAATACCTTGTGAGAAATTAAACACAATTGTACAAAAATTATTCCTTTGAGGTATTTGATGGATATTGCCCCACTTATCTTTAAACACAAATATTTTCTAGCACCTCTAAAGCTACTTCAGTGAGTTCTACTGAAAGAAATTATTTCCTGTGAAATTTGCAATCAAGTGCAAGATTCACTCCCTTTCATCCCCTTTGCAACATATATAACCATGTTTACGAGTTTCCTGTACATTACTGCAATGGAGAGTGTGTGGCAGTCAGGTTATCAAAAAACATTGTGAAGACAACCTACCTACCATCTACCTTGATCTGAAAGTATTTACAGTTGTGCCATCTGCTTCATCATAGTTCATTTTAAGCCTTACACTCAAGCAAAAGGAGTAGCCTGGCAATACAAATCTTACAAAACTGATCAAGAACAGAAACATCTCCATGCTCTCCATAAAATTCATCTATAAACAGCCAAAATTTGGTGCAATTAACTTAATCATTCAATTTCCGAAGTTGTTTCTACAAAATCTGCATGCTAATTTGTTGGAATGGAAATTTTGTTTATAAAGGGATATTTGTACAGTAAAGTGTAAGAATGGTCCATAAATCGCAAATAGCACTCAAATGGATCTATTCTGCCCATACAGATTTTTTTTCACAGTATCAAAAAACCCACATACATTTTACAAGGCTAACATATATGCAATGATTTAAACAAAAAGACAGACAGTGGCATTAAGTATTTCTATTTGCTTATTCACAAGTGATACATTTGGAAGATGAGGTGATATAAAGGCTTCTTACACCATCATCTTTCCTACTTCGTGTATGAGAAACAGCTGAAGATGAGGATGGATTTGGTGGAGGCTCCATGCTGATCACTAGCTGGGGTGCAGGTGTCCTGTGGGTTTTGGAAGCTGGTGTAACAGACATCAATCTCTCAAACACTCTGTGTTTCGTGGAGACAATCCTAGTAACTTCTGTGCCTTCAGCATCAAAACAGCACAGAAGTGACGCCTGCCATCTCCGCTCACTGTTCCCCATCTCATCCTGGGGGCAGCCCAGGGGCTCTTCTCTGGGCAAGGAAGGAAATGTGCCCTTGTAGTTCTTCACTGTTTAACCAAATAACTAATGACTAGTTGAGAATAATAGCAAGTTGAGAATAATACCTGACTCTGAGGTTATCTCATCGAAGACCAGAATATCACACTTTGAAAGAAACCTTTAGCAAGTGTAGTTCCTTCTGCCCTTATCACAGTTGGATTGTAACATATGTGCTTTTTATGCCTTCGATTTCTATAGGAAGCCTTGGCTCAGAGTTAGACATCCGCTTATGCGCATTTCCAGATAAGAATGACTTCCAAGCCTAAGACCTGAGATGTACACACACCAAAAACTCCAACACTGAATTACCTTTGAAGAATCCTTAAAAAAATAATAGCCTCGAAAATGCCTTGCAGCTACTATACAGTTACACAGCCTTCCAACAGCAGATGCACTGATTTCTCACATCGTTTAATGCCTACTGCCCACTCTGGAAAAAATGCACTCTTATGATGTGCAACTATGCTCAACTGAGATACATAACAATATAATCAAACATAGTAACTTACCTTTCTTTGTTCTTGAATGTGGAGCTTTATGTGTCAATTTTAATCTAAAAGGGGCAATGTGCTACGTGGGCCTTTGAAAACATATTTTATTCGCTGAGAAGTTTCTACCCAAGTACAATGTTTGTACTTCTTAATAAACAACTTTGCACAATCCCTCAACAGGTACAGCATACCTCCATGCAACTTCAGGTAGCAGGATGTAGAGACTGTATATAATTAAACGTGGTCACTAGTAATTAACACTAATTATCACATTAACGGATGAAGAGTAAACTTTTAAATGCAAAGTAGGATATTGGAGACTACTTAAAGACACCATGCTGCACATTGGGTGACTGTATTATCTTCATTCTTATGGCATATGCAGGCTTCATATTAAGAATCACAGAATCACAGAATCACAGAATGTTAGGGATTGGAAGGGACCTCAAAAGATCATCTAGTCCAATCCCCCTGCCGAAGCAGGACACCTAGGGGAGGTTACACAGGAAGGCATCCAGGCGGGTTTTGAATGTCTCCAGAGAAGGAGACTCCACGACCTCCCTGGGCAGCCTGTTCCAGTGTTCCGTCACCCTCACTGAGAAGAAGTTTCTTCTCAAATTTAAGCGGAACCTCTTGTGTTCCAGCTTGAACCCATTACCCCTTGTCCTATCATTGTTTGCCACCGAGAAGAGCCTGGCTCCATCCTCGTGACACTCACCCTTTACATATTTATAAACACTAATAAGGTCACCCCTCAGTCTCCTCTTCTCCAAACTAAAGAGACC
>VWYH01005372.1:0-56666 GCA_013399365.1 Pampusana beccarii | reverse complement strand
AACAGGACTCCTCAGGGCTTCCTCCGGCAGAGTAGACAGAGGCAAAGAACGCATTCAGTAGTTCTGCCTTCTCTGTATCTTCTGTCACCAGGGCACCCTCACCATTCAGTAGTGGGCCTACATTGCCTCTGGTGTTAGCTTTATCTGCCATGTATTTAAAGAAGCTCTTCCTGTTGTCCTTGACCCCTCTTGCCAGGCTTAACTCTAAGGAGGCCAAGAAAGGATGGTGTATTTATTTCTGGTTTTCATTAAAGGTATAATTGTGTAGACTGGTGTTGTTTGGGGCATTCACATAACTCTAAATAGAGTACAGGAGTGGAAAAAGGGTAAATAGAGGAGCAGGATGGTTCAAACTGTTGGAGAAAGGGCACATAATCTCTGGGCTGTTTCTGTGCCCCTGGGCCAGTGTGGGCTGAGGAGCAGGGACAGCTGGCACAGGTAGTCCATCAGCTCAGTGGTCTCATTGCATCCCCTTGTGGTTGGGCGGCTACAAGAGCTGAGGATTGTCCATCCCAGTGAAAACGAGGCGTCGGGTAGAAACCAAGCATCTTGTCTGCTCTCAAGAGGTGACCAGACTGGATCTGGAATACTAAGAAGGTGAAACTTCTTCAGAGTGTCAACCTGCGCGTTTCCTAGAACACGTGCCCATTTCTCACAGTCCCTGCTGAAGTGATTCTCCAACCCATGATGCCCTAGAATTCCTCCCAGCACATTTTGCAGCCCACCACAAAGACAGTGTAGAGGCCTATGAGTAAGTGTGGAGGAGGAATGTTTCTAACTACACTTTATCCCCGTATTTCCAAACATAGCATGGATGGAGCAGCTCCTGTTCATCCAGACTATTATTCACAGTGGTTTTGTGTTTTCTGTGAAGAATTATCTTACCTTTAACATACCAGCAAGCAAGTTTCTCACAGTGAATGCATGGGATTTGAAACAACAGAAATGTAACAACTTACACCGATTTTCTTGAGTTCTAATTTCTCTTCAAAAAATAAAAAAATTTTTAAAAGGGTCTTTAGAATCCACCCAACAGCAACAGGGATAGGGTTAATAACTTATCTTTCTGGAAAGGAACACAGAAGTTGAAGCTTGTTATATATTTCCAGTAGAATTTGTAACTTAAATCTAACAATAAAGGTATGGCAGATACAGATTAATAATAATTTTAAAACAAAGGCAAATATGAATCTTGAGCTGCATAATCTGCAAAATCCTTGTGACGTTACCTAAGAGGGGACTGTCGGCTTGTGGAGGTAGAACTGATCCACTGTTTTCAAAAGTATCACTTCAAATCCTACAAAAACTTCTTGCAACAAGCAGTTTTCATCAGTCAGTAACACATTCATGTAAATAGATATTTAATTAAAATTTCTCACAAGCAATGACTGAAATTACTACTCATACTGATATTCTAAAAATGAACAATTTATCTTCCTAACCTATGGTCTTTTCCAAAAAAGATAGGTCCCACTAATGCCAATGACAGTTGCATCTAGAGAGCGAGAGGGAGGGAGGGAGCAGGTCCCTTGAGGCAACTCCTCGGGCATTGCGAGTTAGCATAGCTCCCCGAAGTGCATTGAAGGGCGAGATGGCGATTTACATCGACAAAGAATTTACCCATTTCACATTCATCTTTCACTCTGGCCTTCCACAAGATCTAATCGTATCTGTCAGCAATAGAGAATCTTAATAGCTCGTGTCCAACTATTGCTAGCAGTTCATTTTCTCATCTGAACAGGGCATAAATGAACTGCAAATGTCAGGTCATTGTTCCCTGCTCTTACTGCCCTCCCCCCCGCCTCAAGTTGCAGCACTTTCGTATTTTAGGTGTCCCCTTTAACCCAATTCACTTTGAATGTTGCATATGCAACTCTTCCTGGAGATTCTTTTATTATTCACCACAACGTATGTTCTTAACTCTTTTTACTTAGTCATCTCTGGGATAATAATAAATAAAATAAATAAATAAAAGGCGTGGAGTCAGCTCAGTAACCAGGGGGAATCATAAATCAAATCCATGCAAGAGATAGAGTGAGATAAACAGAACAGCTGTAAAATTATAGCAATAATGCGGTCGGGTTTGCAATTTATTACCTAAAAGTCCCATTTTCAGGACCATGACTGGGCTATAGGATTACTTCTGCAATTTTGTCCACCTACTCTGGCTATAATCCAACGTCTCCTTTAAAAAATACCCTTACTTTCGTTATTCTTCTCTTGATATTTAAAATTAATAAAACCTGTTGACTGTGAACAGATTGTACAGAGCAATATTTTTTACAATTGTTTAAGCTTCATGACAACACGCTTGTCCAGACCTGGTGATAAACTAGCCACTGCCCTTTCTTTCCCCTGGGACGTGGCTTTCCGGGGGCTGTCCGTACTGCAGAGGGATTTTCAGGTTTCTTTCCTCTGTGTTCGCAGTCCCAGAAAGAGTTCACATGCAAAGACAGCAGCTAATCCAAGAGTCCCTGCCGAGCCGTGACTCCCTTTCGCTCAGGCAGAAATGCCAAACTTCTCGTGGTGCTAGCGACCGAGCATGTAAAACCTGCTCATCCGCCCCACAGAGAACCCCCATGCCCCACCACAGCGCAGCCAGAGCCGCGATGAGCTTCAAACCTGGATGCTCACATCTGGTAACTTCTATTTAGAAATACACGAACGACTCTGTGTGTGAGTGAAGACGGGGGACGGCACCGGGAGGAGACGCCTGATTTCTCGCGGGCTTCCCTGCGCTGCTGAAACAACCCACCCCCTGACTCACCCCCCCACCCCGTTTCCTGCAGCCGCGGTGCCCCGGGCCGGGGGGGGTTCCTCCGCGGCGGGGGGAAACCGCATCCCCCCCACCCACACACACACTTCTCCCCGTTCCCCCCACGGTGTCCCCGGATGGCAGCGGTCGGTGCTCGCTCGGAGAGAAACCGGTTCCCCCGGGATTCCGATGAGTGACCCAGCACCGGCGCGTCCTTGCGGAGCCCCCGCGGAGGGCGCAGCGCCCCGGGGCCGGCCGAGGGACCGCCGGGGGCTCCCGGGGAGGCAGTGGGCTACCCCATACCTACCTTCCGTGTGGACGGCTGAGACGTAGGTCCAGTTGTAGCGCTTGACGATATCGAGCATGGCCCTGGCTTGCAGCGTGTCGGAAGGGACCACCCTGAGGAAGTATTTGTACAGCGTTTTGTCGCTCAGGTCGATGCTGGTGGCGGAGTAAGCGATCTGGGGGATGTCGAAGAGCTGGAGCAGATTTTGGACTTGGATAGCAACCGAGCTGGAGCCGGGGCCGATGACCCCCGCGATGGGCTTTTTCACTCTCGTCTGGGGCTGGGGCTGCGAGTCGGAAACGCAGCGGGTGCCTCCGTCCTTGTCGTCCCTGATGGAGATTAGGGAGTCCCGTATGAACTCGATGCTCTGCTCCAGGGCCACCGAGGAGTGCCAGCAGGAGTCTCGGATCTCGCTGCCCAGAGTGATGTTAGGTAGCAGGACCGGGTCGGCGTTAATTTTATCCAAAGTGTGAAACATGGCTTCTACTCTCTGGATGCCGTATTGCTCCCGGATTTCCCCGCACTTCCTCTCCGGCACTTTCTCAGCCGGCGGCTGGTGATGGACAGAGAATAGGGCCCCGATGATGACATCGCCGTCCATCCGAGCCACTGACCGCTGCGAGGAGGCTGCGGAGAGAAGCACCTTCCGCCCGGCGTTCCTGGGCAGCACGTCCATCTCCAGGAGCAGAGCAGGGAAAAAGACCAGCAGCACACCAATCATTTTGTTGCACGATGTCATCCAGATCCAGGTTACGAATTTCATGTGCTCCTCTTGCCTGCACATGGTTTAAGGACATATAGGAAATGGCATCCGCTTCCCCCCGCCAGCGCCCAAGTTGCTCCAAATACCATCACAGCGAAATCTTACGGTATCACTCTCGAAGGTGCCCAGGCAGCCGTCATCCTAGTGACTTGTAACCTGATGGCATAGAAATAGGGGATAAAACACGCTAATCGGGAAATTGATGTCAAACCAGAGCTCGATAAAGCAACCCCCCACAGTTCGAGGAGGTGACTGCTTTCGCAAATGCCCAGGTCAATTTGTTTCGGTAAAAGCTCTCGAAAGGAAGTTTCAAGAGGGAATAAAATATGTATTTATTTGCCTTGACACTCGATCATACATACTCACATATGTTAAGTTTATATGATCCCTTTCGTGTCTGCTTTTCAAGCCAAGGTGGCTGTTTCCCGCACCTTCAGCCGGCACACACCCTCTCCTCCGCCCCCGGGAAGTTTTGGAAATTTCACAAGGTAGTTAGCTCATCCGAGAATTGTCCTAGCCTGGTCTCAGCGGCCCTAGCCCTGCAAGCGAGGTGACAAGTGCTTCTCTTCTCGCATTCTGACTACCCGAAGGCATCTTTCTCAGTTCAGGAATTTCCTTTTCCAATACAGAAAGGGGGTGAAAAGAGAAAGCGAGCAATCTGCCCCGCCAGCGACGGGAAATGTCATTTAAAGGTCAGCGAATGGAAGAAGAAACGAACCGCTTTACAGTTGAAACTGACTTTTCCGTGTGTAGGGGGCAAAACTGTAATTCAGCCAGGGACACACATATGCAAGCGGGGGAAAATACATATTAGTTACTAAGGCAACGGCGGGCAAAGTCCTGATGTGCCTTACCGGCACGCCTGTCTTGCATGCAGACTTCGGGTGGGGAGAGGCAGCCAGCCCGGCGGCTGGGCTTGGAGCCTTGAAACGCCGCGGAAAGAAAGGGGGTGGGCGGCGCAGCTGCTGCCGCCGCCCGGGGAGGCGGGAGCGCGGCCGGGTCGGGCCGGGTCCCTGTTGCACGGCGGCGCCTTCAGCACCCAGGACAGCGCCCGGCAGCCGGCCCGCCGGCCCCTGCCCCCTGTGCCGTTGTCCCCCAGCTCCGCTGGCCCCTGTGGACCTGTCCCCGTACCCCGCTGTCCCGCTGTCCTGTTGTCCCGCTGTCTCAGTGTCCCCCTGCCCCGGCCTCGCCACCGCTCGGCCGCTTGCGACCACCGCTGGGCGCTTTCCCCAAACTTCTGCCCTCCGCCTGGCGCTGCTGCCGCCGTCTCCTCGCATGCACACACGCACACTCGCACACACGCACACTGGCACACATGCACCCCGAGGCGCGGAGCCCGGCCGAGGCACCCACCGCCCCAGACTGGCCGCCGCTCCCCCGTCCCTCCCCGGCGGCGGGCAGGGGTGCCGCGGCGGGGCTGCCCGCCGAGCGGCGCGGAGGGCTGGAGCCGGTGGTGGGGAAGGCGATGGTCCGCTGCTCCGCCGAACTGTCTGTGTCCGCACATGCACGCAGGCATAGCCGCGTGAAGTGGGCTCCCCGGGCATCCCCGGAGCCCGTCTCCCGAGTGCCTTTTGCCTGCACCGCTTGCCCTACAGGCAGCCCCACGGCTGAGCCCCGCGGTCTGTTTGCAGGGTTACCCCTGAGACTCACCTGGTCGGGTGAGGCAGCGGCTCTCTGCCTGCTCGGAGCCGGCATTGGCGGCTCTCCGGCCGCCCCGAGCTGGCGCGCTGGCGGCGGGGCGACGGCTGTGGGCTGGGCGCTGGTGCCCTCTGTCTTCAGCACCGCTCCACCGCAAGGAAAAAAACAGGTCATCCCGGGCTCATCCATTATCTCATACAGAAGGATCAGTCATTTTCTCCCCCTCCTTAATTTCTTCGGCTATTTTCTTGTAAGCGAGCAAGGAAGCACCACCTGGAGCACGCTGCGGCTGTAGGGGAGGTGTATGGTCTCACCGCCCGCGGCTCTTAATTAATTATCTTCTGCGAAAGCAAAAGCAAGAGACTGCTGCTCGAAGGGGACCCACAGCACACTCGGTAGACCTGAGACAGTGAAATGTGCTGGTCTGCCTCATGGGCAGGGTTTCGCTATTAAAATAAATATTTATAATTTAAAAAAAAAAAAATACTGCAACCTGTAAGGATAAAGGCATTGAGATTACAGTTTTCAGGTCAAGATGAATCTAAATGAAGCACGTGAGAGGCATGTCAGATTAAAATAATACCAGATTGAATAATCATAATTCAGACGACCTGCTTGCATCCCTAACACAGGTCTCAGGTGTTTTACTTGACTGTACGAAAGATAAAGTTAGATTACCTCCCCACTGGGAACTCTATAGATATTTGCCCTACTTTTGAAAGAAAGAGGCAAGGACAAACATTTAACTATTGCTCATTCAGAGAAGGGTTTGCAGTGAATGCTGCTTCAGGGAGGTCTTCTCCCTTTGTCAATATTTGCACTTTTTTTACTGTCACACAGCTACTTATTTGCTTGCTTTGTGTGTTTATACAAGGCATGTTCATTACAGAAGAGCCAGCTGAGGGGTTTGTCAGTGCCCACTTTCCCCGCAGGTCATGTTTCCCAAAGAGGGAGCCAGGGCAGAGGGGCTGCCTGTCCTCTCAACCTGGGCATGAAGCTCCCCCAGGGTGCTGCAGAGCAGCCTGGGGCAGCTCTGCCAGGATCAGGCCTGCTGAGGCATCCTGATGTGCACAAATTCCCCTTCACCCATGCTTCAATAATTAAACTTTAGTCTCTGCCCTTGACACAATGTACCTGCCATATTGCACCAAATTATTCCAATGGTTTAGGGAAA
The DNA here is from genome assembly GCA_013399365.1 of Pampusana beccarii. Lineage (NCBI taxonomy): Eukaryota > Metazoa > Chordata > Aves > Columbiformes > Columbidae > Pampusana > Pampusana beccarii. Next base: position 50,050 of record VWYH01005372.1, on the reverse strand, counting down.
GGTCTGTTCTGCTGCCTCTGGCAGGCAAAGTGTTTGCAAATTCTCCCATTGGTTCCTCCCAACATTTAACACCTTGAAGCCTTCACTCCCTCCAACCCGCACTCGCAAAGACAGCAGATCTTCCTGCTGAGTCTCACACATAGCTGTCACTCAGAGCTGTTCTCCCTCCTGTGATGGTCTGAGTTTAGCTAAGACTGGAGAGCAGGTCACCAGGTCCTGATGTCCAGCCATGGCCTCAGCTGCTGCCTCTCCAACCCCTGCAGCAGCAGGTGGGACTCGGTGGAAACTAGCAGAGGTGTGCAGCTCATGAGAAGACACCTGGGATGTCAGGAGGCTTTAGGAAAGGCCAGAAAAAGAGGGCACTGGGACTGCGGGGGCTTTGGTCTTCCCCAGCGGTCATGGTGGAAACAAAGGGTTCCCCATGGGGCAGGGGCACCATCTGGCCCTGGTGTTCTTGTGCCTCGCAAAGAGGCCAGAATCATCCCACTGCCTTCTGCCCCTGTGTCTTACACATCCTGATCCTGCCCTGGCCCACAGATCTAACACTTCACCCCTCAGAAACAGCCCAGGCCCCAGTACTACTGCTTTCCCAAATTTCTTAACATATAGTACCTTCATCATCTGGTAACCATCCTTGGGGCACTATATGGGACTGCATTTTTTGCAGAGATATCAGTTGCCATCAGACAAACAGAGGATCAGGGCAAGAACAGAGCAGGGGCTGGAGGTGGCTTGTAAGAGATGTTTGTTTTCCCAGGGAAATTACTTGATGTTGAATGTTTTTCCATCCTGAAATGGAGGAATAGGGAACAATTTTCAGTCTCCAACGTAACACAATTTAAAAATCACTTGGAGGTTGATTGAAATATTCTATTTTGATGGCATCGAAAGTGTTTTGTTCTGTTTTGCTTTTAAACAATTTATACAGTGTACCACAGTGTATCATTATTTTTACTTCAGATGAAACCAATCATCAGCTTAAGATGGAACTTCTGTTCCAGTTTTTCTTCAAAAGATTTTTTTTTTTTTTCTACAACAGGCATGCTCCTATTAAATGTTTCTAATTCATCAAAATGACGTCTTTCAACAGAAACTTTTCCACTGGAAATGTTCTGGTCAGTTGTAATGAGAAAGGACAGTGTATTGTAGAAAACGGTCTGAAAGGGCAGTAGTTTGGAGTGGCAGAGACTGAAGATTGGAAACCTCGTTTGCTGAGACCCCACTTTTGGTTTCCCAAACACAGCTCCTCCCTCCTCTGCTTCCTACAAAGAGGGAAAAGTCAGATTGACTGTCTAGTTGTGCAGACTCTCTCGCTAAATTACTAAGGAGATTTGAAGCTATTCTGCAAGGATCAATGCTGCTAAAATTATACAATTATATTCTGCCTTGGAAACAAGTAGAAAGCTCATGTGTTCCTGTCTGAAGTCAGTTAAAACATATACCAGCTATTTGAAAAATTATCTGTAGTCCTTTCTATTCCACTCACTCAGATGCTTTCCTTTCATGATCTATAAAAGCCACCTACTATACCTAAACAATGTACATGAAAAACATGCATAGGTAGCCCTTCGTAGTAGATACTGATTTTTTTTGCTCATGAACAAGGATTTAGAGTCATTTCATTTCAGATTCACTCAGTTGAAACAGGGATCTTAACCTCCCTAATATATTCAATATATTTTCTCCTTTTCTTTAGCAAAGCAAATGTTTCTCATAGTTTTCATCTAAAACATGTGCCAGCTACACAGTTTTCACCTTTTTTCTTATATTTAAGCTCTTAAGTCACCCTCCCTGTTAAGAAACAAAGCAACAGCATTTTGAACAGTTTTGGTTACTAACACTTCCTGCAACTGCTAGGAAATGAACATTAATGGATCAATGTCAGTATATATGGAGCTTTGTAAAGGTCTGATTGCTCAGCTGTTCCTTGTACTAGTAGATCCATTAAAACTAAATAGTATTAACCCATGAAATGTAGGTCCCACTTCTGCGATACTTAGAAAGTAGCGATAGCTTCTACATAAACCTATGGTTATATGGGGTTACTCTCCTCTGCTTTTTTTTATTGACAGGCATTGACACTCCTTGATCCCAAGGATCCTCGGAAATTTGAAAGCCTCCATTGCTAGTCATCAAACACCCTCTCATCCCCTGTCTCAAGTCACGGTATCTTGGGCTTATTTATTTTACAGGCTTAGGAGATTTCACATCCTTTAAAATAACCAAAATTCCTCAGAGATTTAGTCAGCAGGGAAGTGTTTGCCTGGTTATGATTTCAAATGTCTTTCAAATAAGTCTGAGATTGAAATCAACACAAAATTCAGCATTTGGGGATGTCTTGTAAATTTTTGACACTCTCTAAGGATTATAGACTCCATGAAATGATGAATAGACTAGATTTATCCAGCAGTTTCCATGTCTGGCTAGCAGAGCTCTTAATAAGCTAAGATAAATTCCTTCCACATTTTAAAATAAGTAACTGATTGCTTTTATAACACTATATTAAAAAAGTCTCAGCAGAAGTGCTTCATGACAACTGTTAAGGAGAGAGACTGGAAGAGCATGCTCTAGAAGAGAGAGCCTCTACTCAAGGGAAACTCATCTCTTGATGGTTTCTTTCCCACAAACCTGTGCCATCCAAGCAATGACAGGGATAGCGAAAAGCACCTGGTTTCCCTTCATTACAGAAAGTGCATGTGTCTCAAAGCACGGAGATTTCCCAGACACCTGCCCTTGTGAAACTCAACGATGAATTTTGGTGCTCTGATGACTATGGAGACGCTCCCAAAGAGTGAAGAAGTCAGCTGAAGGTCTCCTTTGCTAAACAATGTGACTATTTGGCCCTGGATAATGTTTCAAACCATTACTGTATTTATTTATTTATTTACTGCAAAAATGTACTTAGGGTGCCCTCTAGGCCAAAATGCTACACAATATTTACAACACGCTCTTACACACACCAATTCTATCCAGCTTGATTAATTCTGATAAAACTCTCTTGCCCTGAAATCCCCTAATTTCCCTGAAATCTCCTAATTTCCCTGAAATCATCCCCTAAGAAACAACCTGAGTAAACAGATAAATCTGTGCTGGGACTTGCATACCAACAAGCTTACATTACATCAGGCCAAAAAGAAAAGCACATTTTAAAGTCAAAGGTCCAACATTTCTGAGCTTCAGATTCTCCATTTAAAATCCACAGACTTCTAATTTAATTTGGAAATGTCAGTCTGAATCACGCTGGCTGAACTTGCCAGGCAGGCACTTAGGTAAGTGTGAAGAGAGAGACAGTATCTTGGATATATGGGATTTAATACAGATTAACTAGACACGTATATTTAATTGGATTGTAACTAACAAATAGGACGAGGAATTTAACTAGGAGGCATTGTACCGTATGGAGAAAGATTTGGTATTCTGTTTGTGGGAAATATGGCAGCTAAAGCATCTGCTAGCTGGAATTTTCTAGTGATTTTCAACAACAGTTCTGTGTAAAGCCATCTGCAGGAATCCAGCCTGGTACCACAGAAAACTGGCAACAGCTACATATGGAAAGGAAGTCTTTGCCATGTAGATGAGGGAAGGGTATCCCTGCTCCCACCTGCCATCTCGGTTTCAGGCTGGAGCTGTGGGTCAGTGATCTCTTACCCTGCCAATTTCAGTTACAAATGGAAGAAATATCTCAGGAAGATCGAAAGTTTACCCTCAGACTGAGCTATGAAACAACAAATCTCTGCGTTGCTCAGAAGGACACCTGAAAGTACCTAGTAATTTCTGAAATTTCCCCAATGATTACAGTCAGCACTGAAGAAACCAGCTTTGTATTTACTGCCCATTATTGGTATCCTTCATTTCACCACATATTCCCCTTCTAGATATTTTGCAAAACAAAAACAATAAAAAAAACTCACATTAAAAATCAGAAGTGCCAGAGATGTAAAAGGTTAACAGTCCTTCCAAAATGGGAATATTTTACATATGACTAAAGAATCAATGGAGGTTTTACAAATATCAGTCTAGTAATCAAACTATGTGCAACAAATATCTGACACATCTTAAAGAAGCTTTCCAATACTCGAAAAAAGTCTAAATGAATGGATCAAAAGTGTAACTTATGCTGAATACCCCAGAACATTGCTTTTCCCAGTTACAGTCTATTGCTGTTTATGTCACACTGTATACAAGGTCCTTTATCAGCTTCTCTAAATACCTATTTTTGAAGTCTGCAATAGCAAATAAAGAATGGAAGAATGGAATATCTTAAAGATTAGTAGGATTTTGTGGTGACCTTTAACTGAAATGATCTCATTTTCTACACTACACCTCCTTTATGCATTTGCATTTGATCAGGATGGACAGAAAGGATGCCTTGAAATCACTGCTATCAGACTGGTTGGCTTTTATTGACTTTGTTCTCACTGTACATGGGTATAAATTAACGCAGAGGTGACTACTAGGAGAACTTCCGGCCTATTGTTTTAGTTTCACAATCATTATTTTGATTATTTTTCTAAATTTAGGTAATGTGACAACAGCACATCATTATACAGTTCCTCAATAAAATAATGGAAGTTTGATATATGCAAGGGGTTTAGAAGAAAAAGTACATCTCGAAGTGGATGATACATTGAGCTGCAGAGATGTGCAGGAGTAATTCAAAGGGACTGAGGCACCATGGCTTTGCTCTCTTTCAGATCGTGTTGGTCTTGCCTGGATTACGCATAGCGTAAGCACTACGGAGTGAGTATAGTGAACAAACGGGTGCATAGACCGAAGGAGACCTGGTCTAGATTCATGTTATGTTGAATGAGAGATAAAGAGGTATCGGCAATGCTCTCCCTTCTGGAAACAGCCATAGAAAAATGCTCCACACTGAAAAAGGGAGCAGATATGTACTTTTATAACATGGCTCACATATTTATATCTGTGCAGTTTATACAGTTTTCATGCTTTGGCCTGAATCAAACGTTTCAGTCAAGGGAGAGTGACATAAAATACCAGGTGACACTGTATTTTAATACATAGCTATTACTTGAAGCAAGACATACAGAACAGAAATCTGATACTCAGAAATGGCATGAGGGCATACACACTTTTCTGTTCCGTTTGCAAATGGCTTCACGTGTTTGTTAAAAAACTTGATACACAAAAGCACCGCACCTACAAAACGAGAGGCTAGGTCAGAGCATTAAAAAAAATAGTGCTCACAAAGTGTTTACACATGTTCTGATATCTTCTGTACTATAATAAAAACAAGAACAACATCAGTGTACATATGTTTCTTTTAAGTACTTCTTTTATTTATAGTCCTCATGAAGAATTGCCTTGATAATAGAATTTGCACACAGACTTTATCATTTTGACTTTCTATCCAGGCAAAGCATTTCTGGAAGCATTTCATTACTCCAGGATCTATTAGAACCATTGTTATAACTCTCTTTCCTCCCAGTTCCCTGACAGTATGCTGCTGTGGTTTTGGTGGCACATTAATTGTTTTTTCTCTGTGATTTCCTTCTGGTGAAGTAGCTGCACTGTTCACTGGTCTGCTGCCATTTCAAGGGTGCCAAGACCTTGAACCTCACCTGGGGTGCCTGGCTCCTCCTCAGCCACTAGCTACAACTGGCTGGTCCTTAGGGTGTTTCACATCCCAGTTCTTCTAGAATCAGACTTTCTTAACTCTCCTTCAATGGTGCAACTCTACTTAATGCTGGATTTATAAAAAAAAAAAGTTGCTTTTATTAAGGCAGGAAAACAAACATCAACCATAACACAAAATGGTTGAGGTCCAGCTGATCCAGCAGCTTGAATTCATCAACTGTGAATGCTGGTCCTCAGTAACTATATTCAAACACTTTCTATCTTGCATTTTCATTAACTATTTGCCTTTTGCCACTCATTCTCTAACTAGGCAATACTTCATTTACATCTCCACTCCACTTACGATTAATGGCTCGCATTTTGTTCATGCATTACATCACAGAGCTTCAGATATCGTATTTGGATGTTTGTTTTACTGTACATCTTCCTTATATGCTGTTAATTTTTTTTTTTACTCTTGCTGAGCAAAACATAGAAGACACTAACAGATCACAAATTTCTACAAACAGTGGCTTAAAAACGTTCTGAAACAGCAGACCCTCTCATATGCTTTGAATTGGACACGAGGAAAAAGGATGCACCTAAAACCATTAAATTATTTGAAAATCTTAATTACTATCTGTAGCCATGAGGTTAAACTGAAAATGATCAAAAAAGAAGGCCAGAGGCAGTGAACAAAACCTGAAGAGAAGAACCTCACGCAGTCTTAATTAAAGGAAATTTTTATGCTGGTTGTCTAAGGAAATAAAGGCAGTGTGTTTACTGTGCTTACTGCCTCCACAGTCTCCTTTGACAAAATACCAAAAACTATTCGATCCGCAACTGGGGAAAAAATTTGCTGAAATTTGAAAAAGTCTCGAAGATAATAAGTACATTTGTTCAAATTTTTGACATTCAGTAGTAGACTAGGAGAAGTAGACCAACATAAATACCCACACTGGGAGAGAGGCAGGTAAAATAACCAGCAGAGGAAACCCAGTGCCCAGGCAGTGCAGCCCTGGACCAGCCACAAAACCGGGCACCTCTGCCCTGTGCAGGTACAACCAGGTACTCAAGAAAGGTGATTTTCAGAGATGGAGGGTGGAGCGATCATTAGGCAGACTGACTATACATGCCTGATTTTACTAAGGTTGGGTAAGAAAGTGGGGTCCTCATGGAACCACTAATTACCTCATGTGTGTAAATCGCGTGTTAATCATGATTATTAATTGTAACTCACAAGGTGATTCTTGAAACTCAATTAGTAATGAATGGATGAAGGAACAGGAAGAATACATGGATGAGTTGCTGTGCTGTCATACCGTAAATAAAGCATACAGTCAATCAACACCAGCTTCACTAAATTAAGATAACTCAATTAAAGGAAAATTTCTAAAGAGCAGTTAGGCGTATTGTTTAAAGAATATCTGCATATTCATGATGATGACTTTAAAACAAAGTGTCCTCATTTTCAAATCATCTGTACAAGCTTGTTGTGTAAGTACATCTTAATTTCATAGCATAGCCTTTTATTTTTATTCTAGAGGACATTTTCTTGATAACTATATCATGTGCTTGTTTTTATAGCACATGCTTGTTTTTGTTTTCCTTTTTCTTGGCAACAGCTTTTAAAAACACTCTTTCATCATCACTGTACTTTTTCTTTAGCTCCAAACCATAAGTCCCCAATAAATTACCCCAAATCTGCTGAATTGATTTGACAGCTGCTGTCACTACAGTAATAGGCAGCTATTGATTTCCATATCCTTATTTAAATTCAACAGACACTTGCTAGTTCTGCATATAAACATCTTAATTACTATTGTGTTTCCGATTTCTCAATGGTATCTGTACTTAGTTTGTCTTCTTTGCCTTGTGTTCACATCTCAGGAAACTGTCTTTTTCAAATCTGTTATTACATCGCTCAGCCTAATTGAACATCTTACGTCCTAGCTGGCTTTTGTTTTTCTCTAAGTTCCAACCACTGTCAAGAGAGGAAGAAAATCTGCACATCATCCTTCCTACTCTCCTTTACCAGAAAATGTAGTATCTGCCACTGACACAATTTACACACTTTCAACTAATTTTCTAGATCATCCTAAAATTTGAATAATGCAGCCTAAATTCTGTGTGAAAAATCTTCCCTCTTTGCTTTAATTTTGTGGATACATGTAAACAGACTGATGACACATGTATAGAACCTGATCCCAAAGAGTATTTGGACATATGCTTAACTCCACCCTCATTTAACACAGCTTTTAAGTTTGTGTCCTAAGTTTTCTTTTTAGAAATTGAGGAGGAAGGTAAGGAGAGGAATTCAGGGATAGGTGGTGAGACTGCCTTCAGCTTCAGTTGTCTAGTTCATTTTTAATTTTGTTTATTCATTTCTAATGCAGCAAAAGCCTCATGAATAAATAAAGAAACAAATAAGGCCTGCCTAGTAAACATTCAAAGGATCTACTATTCTATGAAGGGAGCACCACATGTGTTTCCCTTGCATCACAGCGATGCTTTCCATCCATGTATATACATCCTGGCCTATTTGTTGCTACAAGGAACACCTGATGCTGCAAGACCAGAACCCACATTGACTCCTTGATGTTGCACAGTACATACGGGAGCGTGGAAGAGCTCTAACAGGCATTACAAAAGAGTCTCTTAACCTTTCACGGTTGTAAATTATACTTTTTAGGATGCTAAGATTAAATTGTCTTATCTCTTTGCCCATTTTATCTGTCTTGGTTAGAGATGTGAAATGTGGGTGAGAGGAAGCTGTTATTCAGTTTGATGCTATTTTTAATTTTATAGTGTAGATAATGTATTCAGAAGCCTTTTCTTTGAAGGCAATCTGCATTTGATGTGTAAAAGCGTATCACATCTTTATACAGTTTATGAGATAATTCTGATTAGATGAATCCACCATCTCTGTGGATGAAAGCATACAATACCTACAAGAATTATCATAATTGTATATTAGAAGATGGCTATTCAGGAGAAAGCTATTTGTTTAGTGTATTGTGCTTTAGGGCTATGAGACAGGGAAGTATCTGCATTTGAAGAACAAACAAAGACCCCTTTAGAACAGATTGTCCTTTATGTTACTTTACATTACACATATCTTAATGATCACTCAACTTGAAGCTATCTTGCTCCAAACAACATTAACTTCACCAGAATCCCACAGAAATGCAAGGCACAAATGGGAAGAATCAGCTTGGCTCCTCTGGGAACCACCCTGCTTGTGCAGAAGCAGATGTGGGAAGTGTGTATTACCTGGGAAAGGTCGCACCAAAAAGTCAAACCACACCAAACTCTCATCAGGCAAACCAAACCCAAGCCTGAACAACTTCAGCTGGGCCCAACCAGGCAGAACTGGAAAACATGACTGCCTGGGCAAGACCCTTCTAGGGAAGCTCTTGAGTTGCAAGAAACTGGGACGAAAAATCTGTGAGGGTTTGTTTTGCATGGATGCTACCCCCTTTTTCCTTTCTTGAACAATGGTGTTTATTTGGCTTAAGAACAAGGAGCAAAATTGTGAAACAACACAGCAGCAGATTATTCTTCAGGAGTTACCTGGGTAGCAAAGGAAAACAAAACTCAGCATCCAGGGTTTTATCACTTTTGGTGGAAAACTTACAAGTTAGTGGCTGGTTCTCTGGAAATAACTTGGCCTTTCTTGTGTTACCAGCAATGTCTGTCTTCAGGTGTTCTGACACCATGCTTACTAACAATGCACTGACCTGCATGCGGAGCTGGACCGATGCTGGGGCATCAGTGAGCATGGGAAGATTGCACAACCCTTCTCTCTTTGTAGGACCCCAGCAGCAGCTGTGCACAGCACTGCCACATTTCTAGCATGTAGATTAAACCTGGATATTGTGCGGATTTCCCACTAGGTTAGGCTTTTCCAGCCTTTCTGACAAATGTTGTTTCTAGTTACAGGCAAAAGTAAAAACCATCCTTGGCCTGTAGTAGATGCATCCTCATTGCTCTCCTTGAGGACCAGATATCGTAGGGCTCCCTGGGGCTGGTGGCAGAGGGGGATCCCTACAGGGGTCCGCAGCCAGGGTCCATCCCAGCCCCCAGCTGGGAGCCCTGGGGGGGGTGTCCAGGTAGAGACAGTCATGGCAGGTGGTGCCCCCAGGGCCCTGACAGAAATACATTGACTTATGCTTTGGTCAGGGGCCAGAACTGTTGCAATTGGTGATAAGCCACAAACAAGATGATTATCAAGCCAGAAGATAAGCACTCCTTGTTTTGCTGATATCTCTACACACAACATCGTAGTATTGTTATTTATATCATATAACATCTTAATCATTTATCACTTCCCATCTGTGCTGCAGACCCCAGACTACATCTATTAGGAATATCTGCAGGTTCATAAGCATCTTAGGAGAATACTTTTTTGCAGCATTCTTGTATTCTGTTCCTATTGCCTAGAGAAACAAACTGAATATAATGAAAAGTAATACTTTGTTGGAAAAAAAGGAAAATATTTATTTTCCTCTGACCCCGTTACTTTCTCTCACAATCATTTTTCAAATAAAAGCTGTTTCCCTATTTCTTTGCACCTCCCAATTACCTCCTCAATTAGAAAGATTTATTTTTGCTCAAGCAGGGTTGTGAGATTTAATATTTCATTGTATTATTGTGTGACAAGGTGTTTTTTTTCACCTGAGACTGTGTTCAGTGATTCACAGTAATTTCTGCTGAATCATTTCCCCAGCCAAAGAAGGTGTGTACTACCAACCCCAGCTAAGAAGCATGAACAGTCCTGTGGCACACAGATGGGACACCCTGTAGGAAAACACCTTAGAACAAAACAAGCCAAAAGATAACCCGTTGGAGCACTGAAAGCAGGAAGGAGATTGGGTTGAAGCATGGTTTATTATTGAAATTTGTGTATAAATGTCGTAACTGTAGTGCTACATAACAGATTATGCATCTACCCTACCGAGAGTACAGTAGACATTTAATTTTTTTTTTTTTCCGCTAGAACACAATACATGCAGTTGGGTTTGGCTGGATGGGAAAAGGCAAAGCAGACACTAATGAAAAGAGGATGTCTACAGATATTAGAGATGAAAGAAAAATATTACAAGTCAAATACAAATGTCTGTAATTGGAAAAGGTGATTACGTATAGAAGTACCCAAATAAAGTACTTAAACTTCTTGCACCCCTTGTGTTGGTTATAAATCACAAAGACACGCAAAAACATAGTTTGAGTAACAAAAGTGTAGGTGTATGCGTTATTTGAAGTACAATGTCATTTATATCCAGAGAAAATATTCTTTCTCATTAGTTAAGATTGCTGCCTTATCGAGTTAATGCCCCAGGCCAAAGTAAAAGCTCGGCTTAGGGATGCTTCCAGCTCCTCTCTGCTAGAGATTTGCGCCATGGATCCACAGTGCCCCAGACGGCTGCAGGTCTAAAGGCTTCTGGTCTCTTAACATTTTTCCCTGAACAGCAGCATCAGCCTTATACTACCACACTCAGGCCTCTTCTCTTCCAGATTTACTGTGCCTTTCAGAGGAAAGCTAAAAGGGACCAGATCCCATCGCGCTGGCAGCACAAAGCAGCCAGTTCTGCTGCCCGGCTGAGAACTGCCTCGCTGTGATTCCCTTGTGGCGCAGTGCCGCACAGCATCTAGCCACTGCAGCACGACACAAATACCAGATAGTCTGGTCTTCTACCAGAAATGCTGTTTGGCACTAACAAGGGCCAGGTAATGTGCAATTACTCTGAAGCACTGGGTAGTTTGCTGACAGCTTTGCGACATCTCCTCGGCTGTTCCATGCCCTGTGCAGTCTGTGATTCAGCGCTGCCCCTCAGTTCCCTCAGCTCCAGACCAGAACAAATGCTGGGTGGTGAGGAGGGAACATCCCGCCCCCTGTGAAACCCTGTGCTTTGTCTGAGCCAGTGTAATAATCCAGGTGGGCTCGAAGGAGAATTTTGGACAGATAAATAAATGTAGCACTCCTCTAAAAAGAATGATTAATAATCTTCTGTCATGAAGCTAGATGAATCTTTATGAAATACTTCTAACATCAAACCTTGTTAAACGTGAAGGAAACGTCTTTGGAAGCAGATTTTCACCTGTGTTAAATAGATACATTGGTTTGTGGCTTGAGTACTGCAGATATTCCTGTACTTCTCATTTTATAAATCGAAGAAATAACATCCTGATCCCTGATGAAGTTCATGTTTTCTTTGACAGAAAATACAAAGACTGCTTCTCACTTCTCCATAAGGAAAGGGGCCAAAAGAAAATTGTCCCAGAAAACCACACATTTTTGTTTCAATTTCACTTTGAATTGCCTATTTATCCATAGTGCAGACCACAGAGAAAAATTTTGCTCGAAGGAGTTTTGATTGGCTTAATTTTTATATTAGAGAGTCCGCTATGAATTCAAATCTTCTCTTGCTGGAGTGTGAAAATATAGATTTTTCACCACCAAGAAAGGTATCTCTAATAGATAATGTCTGAAATACTTCTCTGTTGTGTCCTTCAGCTCTCCTCCAAACCACTGTACCCTGTATTGAGTTATAAACATCTATATTTTGAGCCTAAATTTCCAAATGCTTTTGCAGGTTTTTTTGGTGGATTTTGTTTGCTTGTTTGTCATTTTTTGTTTTGGTTTGGTTTTGTTGTTGTTTTCTTAATAAACATTTTATTTACTTAATTCCAGTTTTATTAGAGAGCTTGCTTTTTCTCAGGAACTGCAAACTTTTCCTTTACACGATTTTCTTATATAAAGCCCCAAAGCTCATAAAAGCAATACCAAAGCTATGAAAGCACCTTATTTAGGTATTTAAATAACTTCAAGAACTGGATTCCAAATCCTACATAGTAACTCTAGATTATGTCCTAGATGCAATGACATGGTTATTTTTTTTTCCCTGCGCTATATTTAGGTAGTCTTTTTAACCGTCCTTTTCTCTTGGAAAAAGGGAGATGGGCTTAGCTCCCACCAGTGACTGATCAGATGCTACCGTCAGTCCTGAGGTCAGGTGCATCACCTGTTTTTCACAAAACCAGCACGTAGCTCAGCTGAGCAGCAGATGGACAACAGTGTCTAAGAATTGTGCCTACACGTGAGCTGAGACAGATGGCCTGAAGAGTGTTATTCCACGGGGTGCAGATAGATTCCTCCAGGAGATGCTGTGCTAAGAGCTAGAAGGGCATGAGTGATACACTGAACTTCATTATTTTGCAGGAACAGAACTGAAGCCCTGAAGAAGTGAAAAAACACAGGCTTGCCATCCCGTGGCTCCATGGTATTGATCCCTGCATGCCGAGGAGTTAGCCTACTGGCTTACATGATTGCTTTTGGCACACAAAAGTACTCTGCTCTTTGTAGCTCTCTGAAAAATATTTAAATCTCTTACTCTTTTGCCTGAAGCAGTATTATGCACTGTGGACGGTAGCAATTATATGATAACACTTTAAAAGTCCCCCTATGATAGCTACATGACTTTAAAACACCAAACACTAAGGAAGTTGGGTAGAGCTGAACCTATGAACATAATTTTCTCCCAGGGCAGAGAATACTGACCGTGTGAGTTCATTCATTTGGAATAGACTGAAGCCATACCATGTCTCCACTGGGGTCCATCTTTCCATTTCTATCATATGGTGATTTTTCTCTCTAGAATACAAAAGATTTTTCCTACTAGTTAACCAAACAATTAACACAGTGAGTGGTTTTCTAACTAGTTTGCTGAGGCACATAGATGCTTAATTAGCTTGTCAGTATAACATTCAGTCATTGTAGTGCAGGGAATACAGTCTATCTGCCCTCAGTTTTATTATTTTGCTGCAACCATTCACATTTTCTGCCACCACAACAGATCTGGAGACAAATACAATTTTGATTTTATTTCGAAAACTTCTTGCCTTTGCAACTAAAATAGTGGTAGAAAGGACTCTAAAATATCACATCAACTAACACACCATTTTTTCCGTCCTCTCTCAGAAAAGAAACCCTTTGTAAAGTAGCATGTCTCCTGCTTTTATTCGCTTACTCTTTCTGGGATTTCAGAGTTGCTACTGAGAGCAAAGGGGAATTTTTATCCATAGGCAAGGGAGGCTATGTTCTCAAGGGTGATCAAGAAAACCACATGGTCTCATTTTATATCATATTCTATTCTCTTTATACTGTTCCCTTCTATTTTGTTAGGTGAATTGGCAATTATCTTCTTTCATGCATTCAAGTTCTTTAGAACAGAAGGGAAATTACTAGGTACTAACCACAAGGATCCTTAGTCATTAACCGCTGAATAGAAATGGGCATTCTTCCACCTGCTCTTGACCCTTATTTAAAAAACCAGCTTGTTTATCCTGAGAACTAAGGAAGATATTTCCTACAGAATGGGGATGAGAGAAAGAGAAGCTCAGACAGATATTATTATACACAACAAGCAACTTCTTGGTGCTATTGTATTTTCCCCTGTTCTGAAAGCAGAAAGGTTTCTTTCCTGCTTACTAACTTTTATGGCATCCAGATGATAAAATAAAGTTCATTTTCACAAGTGCTCTACATTAAAAGTCTTTAAAAACCACCATCACTACCAAGGAAAGCACAAATCCCAACCCCAAATAGAAGACATGCACAACATAGAAACACAAAAGTTAACTAAAAGATAAGGACTTTATTAAGAGATTCACAGCCCTTAGCCTGTGAACAGAGCTCGCTGAGGTATGGATGCTTGTCTGCTCTTTCTATATGGATTCTTGAAGTGTATGCTGTTGGAGCAGTTTCTAATAATGGGTGAGGGATTTGACTACCATCTGTTGTGTGTTTTCCTTTCAATTGTTTCCTGCAAGAGAATATGCAATGTAATGTTTTGGTTCAGTCACTTTTGTCTGTTCTTTTTTGTGCTGCTGTGTGTTTCTGTTGGAGAAGCCTGAGTCAAATAAGTGCTCTTTGGGCTTTTAGTGGGAAAGGGGTAAAGTTTTGATGGTCACCAGTTCCTGGGGAAACTAAGGTAAGGGCTAGGTATGATAGTTACTGCTAGAACATTACATCTGTAATATGTTTTTCAGTTTGAAGGAAATGAGGAAAATTTCTCGGAATGATTCATCAGCTATTGGATTCAGAAGTGGATGGAGCCTGTGCAAAAGTTTAGTGCTTATTCAGAAATTTGGAATATTCACTCTCACAAGGAGCTTTTGAGGGGCTCACAATTCCGAACTGGAAACCTGCAAGTTGTTGCCAGGGTAGATCAATCACATTTAAGGAGGATTTACAGATGTGTAATGAAGTAGGATACCACAATGTTTCTTGCTAGCTTTATTGCTAGTTGTAGATTCCAGGACATTCATAATGCTGCTTCTCATTACTAACGTTAGGATCAGATTTGACAACAATTATGGATCCTTACAGAAACCCTTTTAGGCTACACCTGTGTAGTCTTTATCAGGTGTGCCACTGGATACAGGCTAGTTCCTGAGCAAGTGGCACAGCCTATATGGTATCTAAGGCCTTTTGGAAGGAGCTGTGCTCAGTCTGCATTTAAGCAGGACTGACCTTCAGCATTACAAGAATCTGGAAACCTTTTGTGTTTCCCTCTGTTTCACTCATCTCTGTGATGATCCTTCCATACCCTTTATAATGCACAGGCCTGACATACCACTTGAGTCTTTTGTCACAATAATTGGACAGTCATGTAATGCACTGCCACTGGTGCTAGTATTCCTGGGGAAGCTCACCACCAGAGGCCTGCCTTCAGAGCCATCCAAACCCAAAATAAAAAGGCAGGTGATCTGCAATGGACTAGGTGAAATCGATATTCCCTATATTCCCAAGTACTCTTGGTTAAAGACTGCAGGCAAGGGGCACCGTTCCACCTGGCAGACTTCCCTTTTCTTTCTCATTTCCCATTGATGGTAGGGCCCAGACTTCATCAAGTGGAGGAGGATGAGCAGCAGTCACTGGTGGGACTCCATCTTTCTCACAGCACCAGGTCGTCAACAACCATGATGGGAGTTGCTGTCCTCTGGCTGCCCTGACTCCTGTTATCAAGAGAGCCAGTTCAGGATGGGAAAATCTGATGTTCACATCTTGCAACGTGAACCTGGGTATCATCTCTTTAAAGGGAGCTGCCTACCCAGGCATATGGCTGCATGCCAGCAGGTGGGAGTGAAATGTGGTAGCTTCATAAATTCCTAAAGAATCACATAACTTCAGCTGCTCACTGTCTTACTGATTGAGTCAACAGCTAAATCCCAAAAGGCACATCCAGAAATAAAAGGCCTCCATCAAAAAACCCACAATCTTTTAATAAGACCTTGTTAGGAGAAAGACAGAAAGCCTCCCAAGGCAACTCCAAGCTACCGACTGTCCCTGCTCGGGGGGCTCCCCACAGCCCAGGACCCCACGTCAGCCCCTGGGGCCATCAGCCCCTGCCCCAGCAACAGCACAGCAGGGCTGGTCTCAGTTCCCCACAGCCTTGCCTGGCCACAGGCCTTGCCAAGCCAGGCCCACACGTGGGTCCAGGAACCTTCCTACAAGACAGGTTTGCTCAGTCATCCTCCCCTCAGTTGCTATTGTTCTAGTTACCAAGGCACACCAGAGTGTCTCCCCTTTTACCTCTGTTCTGCAGTAATTTATTGTTGTAATGTAGGACTGAGTGACGATTTTAAAGTGAATTTTCATATAGCAATGCCCAATGCTCATGTGGCAAACTAAACACTGTGAATGAAAACAGCCAAACCACCATGCCATAATGGCCAACACTCTGAGAGCTCCCTTCACTATTGCACAGAACTGTTTCGAGCAGCGCCACTGAAACTACAGGGGCCTTACCCTTCCCAAAAGGCTAGAAAAGGTAGAGAATCAGACATAGAACAGTAATTACTACATTTGTAAAGACTAACAAATGAGCTCTAAGAAAAAAACACCACCTTCTTTTTGTAAATGGCTTTTCCATTTGTTTATTTACAGCTGCTATGAGTCCCCCAGGGTGGATCTGTGTATTTCACAAGAATATAAATGTTTTTGTAGTTTTTATTGAAGTGATATTTGTCATTAAAAACCCATTGGACATTTTTGCAGTTCTAACTGCCTGGAAATTCACTCATTATGTAGCTCATCACTTGATTTAACAGCCCTTTGTGTGCCTCCCCTTTTTTCTCAACAGTATTTCACCTCATGGATGGCACCAAGGTCTCCATCATCACTACTTCGAGGAATCATTTCTCAGCACCACCCTCTCCCGTGTGTGACTGGCCACAGCAACCAGACGGCATTTCCACTGCTCTGCCAGTTTCTAAACGCGACAGACTGAGTATTCCACTTTAAAGCCACTCAAACTAAAAGCTTTTCATTAGTTTCACCCCAAGCGGCGTTTTTTTTTCCACAACCCTCAGACAAACGCCTATCGTAGTGACCTGAAGCACCTCACAAACGCCATGTGGGGCTTTAATCTCCCCGATACTCTCCAACATCGTTCCTCACAGGCGTTAACATAACCCATTCCCCTTCCCAGCCCCACTACAGCAGAAGGCTTTGCCACAGGATGACGGACGGGCCGCCCGCCGTTTCTAAACGCGACAGCGGGCCCCAAGACGGACACACGGGCCTCCAAGTGCCCCCGCTCCCACAGCCGCTTGCGCACGCCGCCAGTGACGCCACAGCTTCGCTCTCGATCCTCCCCAGCCCCGCCCCACTAAGGGCGAACAGCGATTTCCCCGCCCCTTTACCCTAAGGCAAGGTCTGCGCCTGCGCCATCCTCCGCCCTTCCGTTGTTTTTTCCGCGGGCGCGAAGGGGGACGGGGAGACTTGTAACCTCTCTCAGTTCCCATTGGTCGCTGGCTGGGCTGGGGCGGGTGCGTGCGCATCCTCGTGCCCGCCCCGTGCCGGGAGGTCCTGCCCACTTTGCCAGCGGCTCAGGGGTCCCGCGTTCCCCCCGCCCGCTGCCGCCGCGCGGGGGGGCCCTGCCCCGACCCGACCGGGGAAGGAGCAGCCGCGTTACCCCTTCGGTACGTTGATGTCGGTTGGCTCCGCTTTCCCCGTCCCCTCGCCTCTGCGGCTCCGAGGCCGCAGCGCGGGGGGGCGCACCCCGGGCTCGAGAGAGCGGTGGCCGGTCTGCCTGCCTGCTCGCCCTGAGCGCCTGGCGACCTACTGGCCGGGGCGCGGCGGGGCGGCCTGGCCGCGGCCGGCTGCGGGGTGACGGTGCGACCGTGGCGGGGCTGGGCGGCCCGGGGGCCTGTGCGAGTGTCCCTGGGGAGCGGTGGGTGCCCCGGGCCGGCTGCTCGGTTCTCGCTTGGCCTCACGGGCCGCGTAGTAACCGCGGGGGTGGCGGCGATGGGCCGGCTGACCGCAGCCCGTTTGACCTGTCCGGTTGCTGAGGAGTACCGCGTCCGCTGCTGGCGGTTCTTTTCCGATTTTCAAGTAACTTTCCTCGTTAGGGACCAGGGGACGTTGCCCGCCTCCTGGCGAGGGAGCGAGGGGTGGCCACGGCCGCGGGCTGCTCGCAGCGGGCTTTGTGCCCGGCTGGGGAGCGGCTGCTGCACAGGCCCCGGGGGCAGCGCTGCTGTCGGCGCGGTGTGGCCTTCCCCGACCAACACCGGTGCTTCTGCGAGCACGTTTGGTGCTTCACGTTGTAGACACGGTCATCTCCTGGCCATAGGAGTTTTAAGCAGATCTGCTCAGACAGAGCAATTCTCTCTAGTTTATACATCGGAGTGTGGTGCTAAAGTTGCGCGCGTAGACCCTGGTGATGCAGGAGTCATTCAAGATTTAAGTGCGATGTTGTGTTGTGTGTGCTCGTGGTTGGGGTTTCCTCGGTTTATTGTCAGCAACACTCTGTGTGCATGGATATTGTTTTGAAAACTCACGTGTTTCCATAATTCTGTTGTGTTTGGAATTCAAGAGCAGCAAGACTTGTGTATTTCTGAGTATTTCTTTAGACTTTCATGAACTATGAAATTTAGGGTTTGTTTGGGGTTGTTTTTGTTTGGTTTTTGTTGTTGATTTTTTTATTGTTTGTTGTTGTGTGGGCTTTTTTATTTGTTTGTGTGGGTTGGGTTTTTTTTGTTTGTTTTTTTTAGAGGATCCTTTTAAAATTATTCAGAATTCTAGGAATTCTGCCGTGCTCCAGCATAAACACTTTTGACATTAAGATGTGGGACACTGGATCTAGAATATTTGCCTCGTATCTTCCTATATTTTTTAAAAAGTTGTATGCAGAAGCTGAGTTGACATGGATATCTGAGTATTTTCCTGTCTTTGACAAAGAAAGTGCTCTAATTTGAGGTCAGAAATCTATTGCTGTGTTCAGGCTCCTTATAAAAACAGTATTTTAAAAAATCTTGTTTGAGTATTTAATTATGAGCATGTAGTTTTGAGTCTGTAGTTATTAGTTTCCCAGATGGATCTAATATTCCATAATCATTTTCATGTGTATTGTTTAGCATGTGTATTTTATTTTCCGGTGTTTTATCCACAAAATCTTGTTCACTGCCCAGGTTCAGTCAAGGAGTTGGACATGTGTCTTGACTTAGCTTTGCAGTTTGTCAAAATCAGTAGGACTGTGTGTTTAGTTTGCTGATTGGTCCCACTGAAATGTGCAATAGAATAAGTAAGTGTTCCTCTGCAAGCAATTTGTATATCCAAGTCCCAGGATGCACAGTTTCCTGGGAAAATAAAGTATTCAATACTAGTAGGAGGGTCATTAGGGACTTCTAAGGACTGAACTTGATAGCTTAGGCTCTAAACCATATTTTATGTAATGACAGCTTCAGACTAACCCTGTGTCAAGTTTGCTTAAAGTTTCATCTCAGTGTAAGCTTTGACAGGAAGGAAGAATTTTGTGTGTGTATTTTCCCCATACCCACCCCAAGTCTCCTGTACCTCCTGCACTTTTGTTTGTGGAGTATCTTCTGCCATCTCCATCCACCTCTGCCTTTGAGGGATTCCACTGCTTTTCATTTTATATCTGTCCCACAGGATTCTGAGTAACAGCTGTGAAATATAGCATTTTGTTGATCTGTCTGTAGCTGTCTGGCAAAATGATAAGATATAGTACGAGACAAATGCTTCATGTCTAGCTTTGTGTGATGGCACAAGGACAGGAGACTCTCCATAAAACTAAGTCTCTTTTGAACAGTTAGATGTCTTAGTGCGTATGTCTGTGTCTAAACTTTTTGCAAGTTTAGTAGCTACTGCACAGTGAAATTTCAATCTGGGAATTTGATTTCGTAATACTTATTGCTGACTAATTTACTTCATCTCACAGAGCCTGAAAATACTGTTGACAAAACGACAAAATGAGTAGTCGTCGAAAACGCGCACCTCCATCAAAAGTAGATGAAGAGAAAAAGAAAAAGCTCTGCTGGAGTATGCATGAAGACCGAAGAAATGAGGTGATAACATTAGATGATGAAGAGACTAATGCGGACCATGTTCCAGGTCCAAGCACTTCTTCTGCATCCATCATTGTTATAAATGATGATAGCACTGATGAAGATCCCGTGGAAAAAGAAGGCAGTGGCTCAAAATCTGTTAAGTTTTTGACAGTTAACGATGAGGAAGACTCATATTCCATCTTGACTCCTGTGTCAGTACAGCTAAATATTATAGTCTTGCCATACCATGCAGATGGGTCCTGGAAAGCTCTGTTGGGAGAATTTGATCTTCATCTTCCTTCTGAGCAAGTTCTAACTGATGAATTCCATGAAAGGAGTTTTACTTTGAGAGGAGACTCTGATGATCAGCTGCAGGTCTGTGTTCATGAAAGAAGTGAAGAAGAGTACAGTAATGAAACAAAAGAATACCTGGGAGCTTATGAGCGATGTATCTTGGTGAAATCAACTTTAGGTGGTGAAATATTGGAAGGCTTGAGATGGTTGCAAAAGAAAAAGATAATTGGACTTTATCAAAGACCTGGAGAGGCTCAAGCTTTAAAGGTATGGGTTATATTTTTATAATGTGATGAACATATATAGTTAATCCACCATTATGTAAATGTTTTCTAGTGTGTTTTTTCTTTAAAAATTCTTTTTATTGTTGCACCATTTGTAGTGCATCACCCAAAGGAATCAAAGAAGCTTTTAGCTGCAATGTACTGTATCCTCTGTATCAGGGGTGTCCAACTCATTTTTACCAGGGGCCACATCAGCCTTGTGGTTGCCTTCAAAGGATTGAATGTAATTTTAGGACTGTACAAATGTAACTACTCCTGCATTTATACAGATGGTGATTTTAGTAGATACACTGCATCTGTGTGCATCTGCTAGCTTTCAAAGCACTGTTATTTTCATACTCTTCTGTTTGTAAAATTCTTGTCATTCTAACAGTTAATGAAATGATTAACTGTATAACCATGCCACAGGTTGGAATTTACCTTCTGGAAGCTGGGCTAAGTAAACCAGAGTTTCTCAGTGACGGAGGTGGAAGACCCAAAAAAGCTAATCAGCTGATTCAAAAACTCATGGAAAAGTTCTATAGTTTTTTAATTCCAGGTAATGCAGTTCAGTTGAATATTGATGAATATTTTTTGTTATTAAAGTGTGTCCTTTTTCTAGTAGCTTTAAATATAAGGGAAAATAATAAGTTATTCCTGCCTTCTAGAACAACTTTGTTTTCAAGGTAATTCTCTCTGTATTATTTTCTGACTGTTAATCATATACTAATTAGTTTATGGTCAAATCACAGGTGATAATATTCCTTCTCTACAGATGAGGCACTGAGGCACGTAGAAGTTACGTTTTAACTGATTTGTGTGGGTTGTTTGAATAGATGTACAGTAACTTGTCCAACCTACACAGGAACTGTTCGAAAGAACCAGGAATTAAATTTGGAAAGCTTTTGTTCCTAGTTTGGTGCCTAACACACAACTATGGCAACAGAATTTCTGTTTATTTTGTATGGTAAAGCTATTATAATGTGAACTACTACAAAAATGCACCTTTCTGGCAGTTTTAAGGATGCACCACTGCAAATTAAAAAATATGGATCTTGTAAATATTTTGGAATTGAAGAAGTGTTTGCCAGGTTATACTCAGCAGTGACACAGATTTTTAGGGTGATCAATGACCATTTTATGGTGTGATTGCTTAGGAAAGTCTTAAAAAAACAGCCTTGGTCTTGTTCCTGATTGTAGGATTGATTCAAAATGCTAATTGAAGATTGCCTCAGTAGCAGTGACCATAATATGCTGAGTTTCAGTGTTTTTGCAGAAGCAAAAGGAGCCTAATGTCCCCCTCCATAATTCTACTTAATATCAAAAGGTAGAATTGTATAAAAAACATAGGGAACTTGCTAGAGAGAAGCTAAGAGGAAGAGCTAACAGAATAAAATCTGTACATCCATGTCTGCTGCGAAGAATAAACATGCAACTGTCAGAAAATACTTGTGATATAACAAAAGAAGGGGCAGTATAACTAAGTATATGGGGAAGGGAAGATATTGCACATAAGAAGTCATCCTGCAAAAAAACCTGAAGTAGTCTGACTGAAGTGAATTTGACAACTTAGGTCTAAAAGCACCATAAAGCAGGTCCAAAAAGAAGTCTGAAGAATA
This sequence comes from Pampusana beccarii, assembly GCA_013399365.1. NCBI lineage: Eukaryota > Metazoa > Chordata > Aves > Columbiformes > Columbidae > Pampusana > Pampusana beccarii. The sequence goes on along the minus strand of VWYH01005372.1, from coordinate 27,942 downwards.
AATGATATGGAAATGATAGTAATGTTTTTAAATGCATTATGAGAAATACATTATCATAAATGCATTAGAAGCAGAATATCTGTCTGAGAATTCGTAGACTTGAGATCACTAAGGCATATAAGAGAGTGTTCAAGTAAAGTAATGCTATAACAGCAAGCACAACTTTCTTCTCTGTATATCTGTTCATTGTAAAGGAGTTGGGGAAAGAGATGGTTTGTGGACAAAATGAACAGTGACCTATTTTGAAATCCAGAAGAATTTGCTGCTGCAACTTGGGACATTTGTCCTCAGTGCACTGAAAGACAGACTTTTCTGGACTATGTGGTTGAATGTAGCTTACAGGTGAAGGGGCAATATAGGGAAGACATGTCCCTCAGAGTTACTGGAGCAAGAATGTGTACATGAATAATGGGGGTTTTATGCCTTAACTTACCATTTCAGAAGCCATGCAACCAGCTCAGGTTCATAAGGGATCTGTGTTTCCAGCTGGTAAACCTTCTGACTGTTTTTCAGCATGTACATTTTGCTCTGGTGTAAGATGATAACATAGTCTTGATTCAATGCCAATGAATACCATGTAAATGACTAAGTAAAATAGAGGGTGTAGGGAATAAGAATAAACTGTTGTTAATGTGTAAGGAGATCACCAGTCAAGTCCTACAAAAGCATGTGCAGCTTAATGTGTTCCTAAGGCTTTGGGAAATACAGTGATTGGTGAGATGGTATCATCAACAAACTTGAAATGTATTATTTGGCGTAACCTGCAAGATTGCAAGCAGACTAGGCAATGAAGTGGAGAATCAGTATAAATTCAGTATAGATAAAAGTGAAGCATAAGAAAAAAATCCTTACTTCACATTAGGAAAAAGTGATGACCTCTTGTGATAGCCTCTTTGCTAACTGTTGCAACTGGGGTTATAAGTTCCATAGGTAGGTGTATAGCTCAGTAAATGCATCAACTTAGTGCTTGGTGTTAGGCAAACCAAATCAAAGGTAAAGAATTCTCTTGAAAGTATTAGAGAACAAAACAGGATCTTTAAACCGCTGTGTAAGTCCACAGGATGCATTGTACTGTGCTCCAAATTCAGAAATAAAGCCTGTCACAGAAATGGAAAAGACTTGGGAGGGAAGACCCCAGGCAGTTACTGTGAAACCAGTCACATTTTCTGAGAGTTTTTTAGTATGTACTTTTTGATGTAGCATAAAATATTAAAGTTGTCTTGATTCCACGCCAGTGAATGCATGCCTCTTAAGAAGTGTAAGTTGATTTCCATTTCTAACAATTGAGTCTGTGTTTGAATTTCACCTGTTTTTAAACAGAAGTAATTGAAATTCTTGTAAAACTGCATGTAATTATGTATTTTAATACTTGTCAATATACATCTAAAATGAATTCTATTAAGCAATAATGTTCCAAGATGAGGCTGCTGCTTCTCCCCATTGATGAGCAAATTCTTTAGTTGATGGAGTTGCACACAAGGATTTACAGAAATAAGAGACATGACTTTTCTATCTCTATGTTTAAATTTTATATTTGTTTTGCTCAGTGTACTCATCCTGTTAAATGTCCTTCTAGATGATTTTGAGACTTTGTGGCAGGAATTCCATCTGTCAGCATAGGACAGATGCATTAGTGAATCTGCAGGAGAGTGACAAAATATTTAATATGCAGAAGCTTCATGAGTTTTGAACATTAATTGTAGAGTTAACCACTTTTTTGAGAAAATAGTTTACAGAGATTTCTTTTGTTTGCTTTAACAAATAGCTGGTTTCGTAATAGGTAGATCATTTATAGATCCAGCTAGCTGCTTTCTTAGTATGGAAAAAAACCCTAGGCCTTAAAATTAAAATACTAAAATGGCTGTTTAATTGCTATTCATATGTGTGTTCTAGTGAGTGGTAAATGTTTCAGAGTTTGTTTTCCCATAGTATCATGGAACTATATGACATACAGTAACGTTGCAATAACATTTACTATATATCATTCTCCTTCAGTTTTCTTAGTAATAAATTCTTTGTACAAAGAAGAGATTTTTTTTTGTCTCTGTAAGGCATTTTTTTTAATACCAAATATAAAGCAACAAGTTTTCCATTAATCTAGAATAAAGGGGGAAAATATTACACTTTCATTGATGTAGATACATGGCAATCTGGAAACTACCCTACAGATAAAACTGAAAGATTCTACTGCAGATGCAATAGGAGAACTTCAGTCATTGAAGGAATTTAGTACAACACTTGATTATAGAATCAGAGAAACTGCATTTTTAGATAGTACAATACCATCTATTTCTATACAGCTGAGTCAGGTGCAGTCATGTCATGTTTAAATGAATTTTGCTTTGTTTGCTTTCATATGTTACATAAAAGTGTTGCTGCAAAATTTATAGAATTGTTGACCAAAGTTGATTGCTAATGCATGTCTTGAATGACTTGATGTATGCAGATGAGCTGGAGGAAGATGAGGAAGAATCTGACACGGAATTAGAGCGACAAAATATTGAAGAGCTTTATGACTTTGTGAGGCACACCCATCAGCAGGATATCCAGTCACTGAGAGAGGATGTGCAACACCCTGCATTAATTCCTGTTCTGAGGCCGTACCAAAGTGAGGCTGTGAATTGGATGCTGCACCGAGAGAACCTCACAAACACTCCAAGCAGTGGCAAGTATATGGTTGTGGAAAATTTGCGTAATCGAGGAAAGTGGGATTGTATTGTCAGCAGTAATGTTTTCTTGCTGTTTGATTAGAAGCTTTGTTAATTATTTCATTACTATTTTTATAAAAGCTGTTGTTTGGGTAGTATGCTGAATGATTAACTAAACTTTGCTGAACAGCAGTTGATGTGTCGTGTTGATCATGAAGCACTGTGGAGATAGATGTCTACTTTTTGTCTCTAAATGTCACAATAAGGCTGAGGAATTCTAAGCAGTGTCCTGTTTATAGAGAAACCTCACAATAGTAACATGAACTCCTTCTCCGTAGAAAATACACTGCATTTCCTGTGGCGGGAGGTCATCACTCTGGATGGAGTTAAAATCTACTATAATCCATTTACTGGCTGGTATGTTTTTATAGTTATTTCTGAGAACACCTCAAGGTTTTACTTTGTGAAAACCTTCTTGGCAGCTTTTAGCGGAGGATATAAGATATTCCATAGCTGTCATTTTTCAGTTAGCAATTAAAGAATTGGAGCAGTGATATCTCTGATTCAAAAAAAAAAAGGCAAACTGGAGTATTTAATGCACAGGTAAATATATAAATCTTGAGCTGAAGACTCATTTCTTAAAGCTTTTTTAAAATTTCAGTGCAAATTGTAATTTTAAGATAACATTTTTTTAAGTTAGAGCATTGGCAGCTTTGACTTTCTGGTCCAGTGTTTTTAAAATCTAGAGGAAGGAGGCAATATAATGCTTTTATTAATGCTGGGTATTGCATTACTGGTTCTGTTTCACTTCTCTTATTAATTAGGTTAGAATAGAACATTTGATTGCTAGTTTGCTTTTAATCTTTTTCCCTATATAACTTTCATGTGTTTAACACAAATGAATATAAGTTTATTTCAGTTTTTTGGAGACTAGTGTTATGATATGTTAAAGCTAGCAAGGCAAGGCTTGTTAGGAGGGGAAAAAGTGCAAAAACATCTGCCATATGTGTTCATCTTGGGCAGGTTTGTACACTGAAAAAGCTTGCTAGCTTTTGTCAGTCTCAGCTTATCTAATAAAACATATTGCTTCACCTTACAAATTTTACCGTGCTGAAGCTATGCTGTGTATGTCCCTGAACTTGTGCTTCTCTGTCACATCATTCTGTAGTTACTGACTTTCATTTGGGAATGTACTTGAATTGCAGTATTATCCGTGAATATCCAGTTGCTGGACCCCAGTGGCCTGGAGGTATTTTGGCAGATGAGATGGGTCTTGGAAAAACAGTTGAAGTGTTGGCCCTTATTCTGAATCATACCCGACGAGACATTAAACAAGATGATCTGACGTTACCTGAGGTAAGAAAACCGGAATAAGATTTGGAAGGAAGAAAATGCCCATCAGAATTAATGAAAATGTATTTCGCTTGAGTTTATTGCTTTCTGTTTTATGGAAGTCCAGATTTAAAGCTGAATTAAAGTACAGTGAAAGTTTTTTGCTTTGTATGATGTGATACTTGGTGACGTAAATAGTGGAATGGTTTGCATGAGAAGCAATTGATAGTTTGCCATTGATGAAGGGTGTTAGGAGGCAACTACTCTGTTAATAGGCTGTTGGTAGTTTACATGCACTCCAGGAGTGTATAAATGTTTAATGTACTCTGTCATATTGGAGGTCGTTCTCCTTTTGACTTCGTTGTATTGATGAGTATCACACATCCATTAGACATACGTTCTGTGCTAAAATAAGGGTGATTTAAACTCGGTGAATGAAGGTTTCTGCTCCCCCTCTATTGCATATAATAACCGGGCTTATTTATCCGCAGTTTTCCATGTTTTCACTTTCCTCATCATGCATCCCGTGAAAACTTAGCACGTTCACTAAAACCAAAAGTTCTCTCTAAAGGGAGAGAAATTTTATCTCTAGGTAAACTCTTACCACTTCTGCGGGTTCCATCCTTTTGATTTCATGGCAGCCACTTGCATTGTACGTCTGTTCATTATGGTCTCTTGTCTGCTTGTAATTTTTTTGGTTGAAAACACCCAGTTCTCAGAGAGTAAGATTCTTCTTAATTATATTGGAGGGTCAGTACTGAGGAGGGTGAAGAGGGGGGCAGTAGCACTGAAGTATCTGGACATTATTTGACAACAATAGCTAGAGACCATAGCTTTTGGAGACCTGGAGTTGTGAAATTGTTCCATGATAGTAGTTAAGATATACATCTTGGCTAATATTTTGGGGATCTTTGTGAACAGAATTACATGACGTTCCCTGTAGTTAAAAGGCACTATTCCACTCATCCAGAAGGTACTTTGTCATCTGTATTTTTGTATCTCAGTTCTTGAGTATACATCTCCTTGAATTAAATCACTATTCCTGAATCACTAATAATAGAGTAAATTGGCGGGGGGTGGCAATCCCTAAGAAGAGAAGCATACTTGTTATACAACTAGGGCTTTTCAATCTATATTGCTTACCTCCTTATGTGTTTCTAGCTGTATATTAGATATATCTTTTCCTCTCCCCATCAGTAACCTAGATCACTTACAGCTATAGATTCTTGCAACTTAATTCTGAAGTAGTGGAGGACCCAAGCAGCTTGCAGGGCTGCTGTCTCTATTCTCAGTGTAGGGTGCTGAAAACCATTTGCCAAGAAACTGAACTGAATGGGGTATCACTCTGCACACTAAAAGTGAGCTGAGCAAATTAGTGAGATCAGAGCACACATCCGTAGCAGCTCATGCGTATTTTCTATTGAAAAGATTAATGAAGTTGAGAATTACTCTTGTTGAGGCATGAGTTAATAACTATCTAATGTTGTGTGCATTAGGGTAAGCTTGTGAACTTCTTTGTTCCACCTCAACCTTTAGAAGGAAATAAAAAGAAAAAAACAAAGGAGATGGAGCTTAAATTGAAGGAGAAAATACAATATCCCAGTAAGTATTTCTGACTTCTAAAAATACATTTTGATTTTGACATGTCTTATATTGGCCACGGACTATGAGTTTACTTCTACAGAATGAAATTATTGTATTGCTGAGCACTGTGGTGTAGGATTGCATGCTGCAAAAGTGTGATTCACATTTAAAAGTAAAGCTACCAACTCAGATTCCTGTGCTACAGATCTTTATGTAACTAAAGGTCCTTGTGAGAGAGTTTATGCATTTAACTGAAATACACTGTCTTTTTGTAAGCTTCAGAAGAAAAATTGAGCAACTTATTTCTATTGCTACTCATTATGGTCTTAAAATCACTGAAAACTAGCTATTTTTAGGGCCACCTCAACTAAAGCATTGTCAAAACCGCTGCCTTTTTTTTTTTTGCATTTTTTAGATGAACGTGGTGTTTAGAGTTTCCTTAATATGAATTTTCTGAGGTAACTTTCATTTTATCTGAGCTGTAAGGTTTTTTTTTTGCTTTGATTCTATGTATAGGCTTACGAGTGATGATATTAGCAGCTGTAAAGGAAATGAATGTGAAGAAAGGAGCATCCATTATTGCAATATTTAAGTACATCAGTGCTGTATATAGGTATGACATACAGAGAAATAGACGGCTTCTCAAAAGAACTCTAGAAAAACTAATTGCAGAACAAGTAGTAGAACAAGTCAAAGGACATGGTCTGGCTGGGTCCTTCAAGCTGGGAAAGAATTACAAGGAACAGAAGAGGCGAGAAAGAACCAAAGAGCAGGTAAAACATGCTGCTGTAGTTACTTTAAAGAAAGTTGCCAAGGCAGATCTTTCTTCCACCAGTTGCATGCTATTCCTAGCTGTGTTGTCTGTGTGCACTAGGTCAGTGACACTGGCTTATTGACAAAAATTAAGAAAACTGCAGCATTTGCTTTGACAGTCATGAACAAAGGAGCAGAAATCAGAACGAGATCAAATTTGGGGCTGAAATATTAACTACATCTGTCATAAGTCTTTAAAAATAGTGCTGCAGTGGGTGGCAGATATATCGTTCTTACTCTGAAGTTGCGTTTTAAATGCTGGTAAACATTAACCAAATCCTCAAACTGGAAATCAATTAAAGAATCTTAATATGTGTCTTGATGTGTTTATAGATTTAAAAAAAAAAGTTGAGGAGAAAGTCTGACATTATTGGTTACTTTTACGTTGTAGATAGCAAGAACTTCAGAAAGCAGTCAGAAAAAGCAGTTGATTGATGCTAAAACTCAAACCAAAGAATCAAAGAATAGTGATGTCACTTCAGCAAATGTCCTTAAAACCCCTTTACGGGTGGATATCACCATGGAAGAACATGATTATTGTACAGCTGGCAAAAATAACAGGAAATCTGAAGCAGATCATGAGAACTCTGTAAAAGAGAATGATATTCAGCAGGAAGCTGTGGTCCCAAAGTCTCCCGATTCACCTGGCAGCCTCCGGGACTCCAGTGGTGTGAGTGGTCATCCTGATTTTGATGTTTCTAAAACTACATCTGATGTCAAGGAGGAAGTTCCAAAGGACCAGTCCTCACATTCCCAAGAGCATGCTGGCAGTAGCATACAACATACCAGTTCTGTATTTCCATTCAATACCTCCGAGTATCGTTTTGAATGCATCTGTGGTGAGCTTGGATTGGCTGACTATAAAGCTCGTGTGCAGTGCCTGAAATGTTACTTATGGCAGCATGCAGAATGTGTGAACTACAAAGAGGAAAACCTGAAGATCAAGCCCTTCTACTGTCCCCATTGTCTCGTGGCAATGAAACCAGTTTCCACAGGAGCAACTCTGATAATTTCTCCAAGTTCTATTTGTCATCAGTGGGTAGATGAGATCAACAGGCATGTAAGATCATCATCTCTTCGAGTTCTGGTAAGACTATATAGCTTCACAGTGGGGAGAGTTACTTTCTCAAGGTTCAGGGCTTCCTGTTTGACACGGTATCACATAAGGTTCGGAGGCTTCTTTATCCTCTGTGTCAGAATTCTACATTTCTTGCTATTAGACCTATGCTTTGACACCACATGGTGTATTTATGTGCCAGAAAGACTGTCTGCATGAAGCACTAAGCTTCATTTTTTTCCTTATTAGTTGGTCACTGGAAGAAGATACAAAGGACTAGATATCTTTAGCAAATAGAGGCAGATTTTGAGCAGTTGCAACAACAGGTGATTTCTGAAAGGGAGCGCTGTTTCTGTTTTTTGATTTGTGTGGAGTTTTTTGGTTTTTGTGTTGGATTATTCCCTGAAAAGTCACCAAGGAACTTAGGCCTACCTATAGATGTTTTGGCAGTGTCAAGTCTCACTGTACACTTGTACCCAAGCAGATCTCTGGTAGTTGCTTCCTATTTCATTCTAGATAAAAACACATGTTTCGGTAGATAAAGAGTGTACTTTTGAATTTTTGGTTCTTGGGCTTTACAAAAGAAGTCTCAGGCCTTGGTGTTTACTGAGAATAACACCGTTGCAACTTGGGTGTTGTCTATATAACATCTGCCATATTTATTAAGATGTTGCTTATCTGGAGAACTTGTATTGTCATTTCGCGTGATTTCTAATAGCTCTATCACTAAAATAAGCTTAATTATACATATAGTAACTATGGCTATACAGGATTTTTTTTATATAGTTATCACAGTTTTCAAGGGTAGCCATTGTCTTTTTTAAATGATGTAGTCAAGATTTGTCCTTCATATTTTTAGCAGGCAAAGACCTTTGTAATGGTATAGTGCTTTGAGAACCATAGGTCTCTTATATTTTGAATAAAAAAACAGTAGTAGTAGATGAGAAGGAAGATGAGAGGAAACTTTGCATGCAGGCATATATCTGATACCTTCAGCTATCCTGCAGAGATGCCCAATGTATAAATGAATTCTAGGCCTCCAGTAGGCCATTGGTGCAGTCAAAGTACCTTTAGTGCAGCAACTAATAAATTTGTAAAACTTGCACAGTTTTTGTAGGACGCAGTCCAAGTTTTATACCAGCTTTGATGAAAACTGTCAAAAATAGATTTACATGGTAACAGTAAAATAGCTTAAATACTGAATGTCAGTACTTTAAGCTGTATGACACCTTCCATTCTGAGACACTGTTTTAATTTTCTTTTAACTGCCAGCAATCCAGAATTGCTTTCAATGCTGCCTCAAAATGATTTTTTTTCTGTAAAGTTAAAATGAAAATAGTGCAGATGTTTCAAAGAACCAGTTTTCCATGTTAACAGGCTTTGCATTGCATGTGAAGGGTGTTTTTTATTCTTCCAACTGCTAACAACCCATGGGAAGTTCTCATGGTTTTATGTAATAGAACAAGAAATTAAAATTTATCAGTAAGTCTTGCTTTGTGGCAGGTTGTCTTTTCCTGCTGCTGTGAAAACAACTAAAACTTAGCCAAGTTATAAACCTCCGTAAAATCTGTTCATAAATACTTGGAAGAGATCATTAGACTTGGACAGCTATTTTTTCTTCTTAACAGCTGCTTCAGCGACCATGCTCTTTTTTCTCTTTTCCCCCTTTCCATTCTCTCTCTATAGTTCACGTGCATTGACCTGTGTGCACATGCTCTGTTGTCACACTCTGGGGCTGAACAGAAATTTTCTGCAAGGGTTTCTTTCAGCTGACAAAAATTCTGTTGCCGGATGCACAAATGTAGAGGAAAATTATTACTGGAAGGAAAAGTATAGTAACAGTGAAATTAACAGTGAAATCATGTGCTGATCATCAAGGGCTAAAGAGGGGGGAATCAACTAAGGTTTTACAGAATCACCTTAATTTTAGTATTTTTAACTATTAGTTGCATGAATTAAGAGAGCATTAAAGTTTGTGACACTACAAGGGGCTGGAAAGACGGTGCGATTTTCTTAAATAGTAAAAGTGTTTGGAGGTGGTTGCAGATAAGAATGGACCATCTTGGTTAGTGTTTATATAATAAATCATGAACTTGCGGAGTGAGAGAGGACTAGAAAGATGCTAGCTATTTGAAGATGAGACTAGAATAGAGATTCTTTCTAAAACAATAGTGATATTCCTGTATCTGTAAGAAGAAAGTCTAATCTGTAATCATGTAATTTTGAAGTAGGTTCCTGAGTTGAATTGGGAGCAAAGGAAGAAGTTTGTATAAGAAGGAGAAAAGGTGATTGATATATAGCTCTGGTAATAATTGCTCTTAGTAGCTAAAAATCCTGGAGATGAGAAAACATTCCTATTTTAAAAATATTTTTTGATGTTTCTGCTGTACAACATGTTATTTGAAATTTTAACATATTTTGGTATTGTAAGTATATTGGGACTCATGTACTGTATTTCTTTTAAATATAGGATGCTACTGTGGGCAAGCACATAGTAAGATGTTTGGTTTAGCTTGTTCAATTTTTTTTATTTAAACTCATGTTTCTGAGATAATTATGCTTAGAACGACGAGGGAGATAAGAAAAATACTTCTGATATAAGAACAAATGTCAATATGGAAGGTTTTTAATAATATTCTGTCGCTGCACAGAGATTGTTCCTTGCTAGGGTATTCTGTCTATTTCATGAGTCTCTGTAAAAATCCTTTTAATAGATAAAACATTATCCATAGCATAATTTCTGGTTTTTAAATATTTTGCTGCACACTTCTGTCTTTGTCTAATCATACATGAAATTCTTGGGGCAGCGGAGAGAAAGGTAATACCTCTATGGTAGAGGACAGGACATGTAACACTTACTTAGATAATGTTGCTCTGTACAGCATTATAGAATACTTAAACTTCATGCTCTTTTTTCTAACAAATAACTGTTGCAACAAATACTGATGTCCTCTTTCCTGCAAAGGAGAAAAAAAAATTATGAAGATATAAATAAGTATACATAAAAATTTTGCATCAATGTCTGTATTGCATTTATTATCTGTGTTACTAGTATGGGTTTCCCACCATGCTACTATATGAGTGCAGGCTTTCTGAATTATTTCATATTATACAAGGAACACTTGTCCAAGCATCGCATATTAAGCTGTACTGGTATTTTTGCACTTTAATAAAAGTGTCTCTTACCTTCATTCTTTGCTATTGTGCTATTGAATACAAATCCATGTAGGTGTATCAAGGTGTGAAGAAGCACGGCTTTTTGCAGCCACACATGTTGGCAGAGCAGGAGGTGGTTATCACCACATACGATGTCCTCCGCACTGAGCTGAACTATGTAGACATACCCCACAGTAACAGCGAAGATGGGCGCCGCTTCAGGAACCAGAAGCGGTACATGGCCATCCCAAGCCCCTTAGTAGCAGTGGAGTGGTGGAGAATCTGCCTTGATGAAGCACAAATGGTTGAATGCACTACTGCAAAGGTATGACATTCCCAGTCAGGCATTTATTTAACCTGAAAAGGTTTTGACAAGCTCATAGTAAATAATACAATAGACTTTTCTTTCCCACTCTTAACATTCAGTGCGCTCAGGTAACTTGTCCTTGTAGCTTGTTCTTTGTAAGGGAATTTTCTTTTGGAGATATTGACTATTAAATGGTGCTGCTGTTAGAATTTTGTCAGACTGTGAAGTATATCCAGCTCAAAAAATACTTAATCTATACCGACAGTTTGAAGAACTGGGTCATCATGCTGTATATGGTGTTCGATAGTTTCAAACAAGACACTAGCCTGTTCGGGGACATGGTTCAGAGGCATAGATATGGCCTTTGGGTCTAGAAGTTAAAATAGTCAGCAATGTGTCTGCAAATGCTAAGGCTGCTGTCTGCAGAGGGAGATTATTTTAATTAGTATTCGTCCATCCTTTTTGCCCGGGGCAGGAGGACAAAAGTGCTACTTACATAATGGCTTATAGACTTTTTTACATAGTTCCTTTTGCTAACTATTTGCCTTTTGTGAAAACCTTAATTGCACTTCATTACTTGCAAGTTGATATGGCTTTTATCAGCTCTCAGTTACCCTCAAATAAGCTCAATAACTTTATACCCATTTTTATAATACATTATACCAATGCTGCTTGTAAGTCTGCTGATCTTACATACTGAAAAGATTTTTGGACTTCTTAAAAATAAGGTCCACATGTTTTCATGCTGTGTTCCACTCTTTGTTTTTCCGTTATGCCATCAGTTCTGTCTTCTTTTGCTAGGCTGCTGAAATGGCACTCCGTTTAAGTGGAATAAATCGTTGGTGTGTCAGTGGCACTCCTGTGCAGCGAGGATTAGAAGGTGAGGTTTTATGTAGCAGTGTCATCTGTGGTTTTCTTTGTGTTGATATTTAAGCAGTGGTTTGAAGTGGTTAAAATGTCTGCTAATTTTGCTCTGAATTCATTAGGTACTCTGACTTCGTAAGCCATAAACCTTCAGCATGTGATGAGGACATCAATGAATCTATCAATATAAAAATGGTAGAGCTGAAATCTTTTTATCTCCCTGAGTTAGACAAATGCTTTGGGGAGCAGAATAGCTGTATGTCAAACAGGTGACTTAAGTCTGTTCTTCAGTTTTCACTTAACGGAGTGGGTAAATATTAACCCCTCTCTATTGCAGCTGAAGACAGTCTGCTCTGGTTACAGAATCCTTGTAACTGTCAAATACAGCAAGCAAAGCTGTATTTGCTTTTTGCCTAGCCCTGCATGAACTGCTGTGGGCATCAACTGCCATGAATATAAATTCTAAAAATTATGGTAAAGCTTTATAAAACTGTTATTAAGTCCTTATGTAAGGACTTAATGAATTGAGATGTGTGGAGTAGGGAGTTGTATGTTAGCAGGTATCACTTATGTTGTCTTTTTTGTGAGGTACTCAGTTTCTGTAGACAGGCTTCAAACAGAGACAGGAAAAAAAGGAAAACTGACTTCTTTATATCCTTGTGTTCTTTAATGGATTTTGGAATATCTGCTACACATTGAGGCGGTGAGTTTGAAAGTGGATAAACCTGTAAGCATTTGTGTCTATTTGTGAGCAATTGTTCAGATACCAAACTATTATAAAAGTCAATATTGTTGATTAATTCATTATGGAAGTGTGGATTAATATTAAAAATACACATAATAGTTGTAAGAATACACAGTTAATAAAGCAAACACTATAGAAGGATGTGATTGATTGGACTGTCACGATTTACTTGTTGTAACTTGTTTACACGATGTTACTTTACATTTACTTATGTGCGATAGCATTGATTTTAATACGTATCTGAAATGTCCTATTGTCCGTAAAACATGTTGGCCAGGTGCTCAGGCTATACTGATGCAGCTCTCATCACATGGGATGAAAACTGCTGACTAATTTGAATCTGTGCCACTGCTGCTGTAATAAAATGGGATAGGACCTCTGGGTAAACAGTCAGTTGCTGCATAGAAGAGATTCTCAGGATTTTTCTTGCCCTGGTCTACAATGTATTTGGCAAAATTTTTTTTTGGCTCTCAGCTGAATACCAAAATGACCATAAAACTAACAGAATAAAGAATATAGCTGCCAGGTCTTTTAAGAGCTATTTTAAAGATACCATTGTATATTTCTATTTCTGCATTGTCCACATGCAGCATTTAAACATGTGCTGCTGTATTTTTCCAGTAAGATTTAGGTATAAGCTTAAAGTCAGTATGTCCTTAAATTTCATCCCCCAAAATGATGGGTTTCTGAATTGGGCAGAATTAGCAAACTGTATTCTCTCAATGAGGAAGAAAACAACAAAAGTGAGTTTTGTTAATTTCTTCTGCATTAGTAGAAAAGTGAAAGGCTTCTGAATTGCAGTCCCTTCTAGTATGGTGTGCAACAGACAGTTGGTGCACAGCAGGCTGTGAAGTAGTGATACTGAGCAATATTGTTCTAGAAAAACCTGGCAAACCCAGTTAACCATATGCAATCTTGTAATTTCTACCTCTTGCCTCTGCTCTGAACAGGTTTAAAATCATTGCTCTGTTCTGTTAAACTTGAAATTGTGGAAGTGTCTTGCAAATAGTTATGTTCCATCAAGTTCTATGAAAATCAACAACTAGCAAAAGGAGAGAGCCCCTGCCTTCCCCTACCTGGTCCCCTGCCTCAAATTAGCTATTTTGGTGGGGGAATGACTGGAAAACAAGTGGAAAAGATAATGACCAGAATATAATTGCTTTATGCCTGCTAACCTTTGTGTGAAAGTTTGGGGTTTTTGGAGGAATATTGTTAAGTATTAAAACACAAACATTGTGCTAAACCACTTTCTTTTCTTGGCAGATCTGTATGGATTAGTCCTTTTTCTTGGAGTTGATCCTTACTGGGTCAAACATTGGTGGGACCAACTTTTATATCGACCTTATTGTAGGAAAAATCCCCGGCCTCTCTACAGTCTAATTGCCAAGATAATGTGGAGATCAGCGAAGAAGGATGTGATCGACCAAGTAAATAAGAGCTTTGGGTTTTAAAATTCCTGAACAACATTCATCAAAAGCTTTATTTGCTAATTACTTTTTTTCTTGTTTTAATTGCAGATTCAAATCCCCCCTCAGACAGAAAATGTACACTGGCTTCACTTTTCTCCTGTGGAGAGACACTTTTATCATCGCCAGCATGAGGTGTGCTGCCAGGATGCGTTGGCAAAACTCAGGAAGATTTCGGACTGGACTCTTAAGCTTAGTAGCCTAGATAGAAGGACTGTGACCTCTATTCTGTACCCTTTGCTGCGGCTGAGGCAGGCCTGCTGTCATCCACAAGCTGTTCGGGGGGAGTTCTTGCCATTACAGAAAAGGTGAATTGCTGGCACTTCTAAATGGCTTGCTTTGTCCAGAGCAAAACTTTGATTGTCCCTAATGGTGCAAGATCTTGTAGTTCTCAAACCTAATTTTAAGCTTATTTAGTAAAATGTGGAACTGCATGAAGCTGTCTGACCTCAGAAGCTGAATAGGATGCGGTAGGATAGTAAGGTAGTTTTTGTGTCAAAATAATGTAGTACTGCGAGGCAAGTTGCTTTCGCAGTAACATTTTAACCTTACGATGCTGATGCCTATCAGGGTCTTGCAGGTGGCAGATTGAGTGTGAAACAAAGCAGATTCTTTTTCACCGATTTTTCTTTGTCTCTTACAAAACTCATATTCATGAGAAAAATGAACAAAATGAGTGAACAATGGAATTATTCTTTAAATTAAATAAAATGTTAATGTGAGGCTGCAGAATTTGTAAATTCCAAACTTGAAAGCCTTGAAATGCCTTTTTTTTTTTTTTTCATGCTTTCAAGATCGTCTTCCTCACAAGTGCCCTGCAAATAGCAGTTGGGTCTCAGCCTTTGTTAGACCAAAAGCATGTTGCTAGCACTCTTTGCAAAATGTAGCTGCTACTTTTGCAGTCAATTAGAGATGGGTTGTGAAAGAACGGGCCTTTCCCATTCCAGGCTCTCAGAGCATTGTCTGTGTTGTTTCCTTTTTAAATTTTGAGTAGGTAAATACTTAAAGTTTTCATGCTGGCAGTGCTGTTCCTACTGTTTTCTGCTCTTGTTCATCCATTCTATTCAGTCTCTTTCTATCCTTTTATGACGTTTTGTGTCCTTATTCCTTAATAACTGTGGTGGAAAAACTAGCAACGAAAATTAAATCTTTCTTAAAATCATATGTACAAAGAAAAATTGTTTCCCAGCACTATTTATGTAAGCTTTCTTTATGAACCAAGCTTGGCTGCAGCAGTGGACATTCCCAGAACAGAGAGAAGATTTAGCTCATGGCTTTGGTTATAGGTTGGAGAATAATGAAGAAATTCAGTGCTAGGACTGTGATGAATAAGAGAAATTTACTGACACAAAAAAGTTGATGCTGGTGCATATGGATGAGAGAAAAGGGCCTGAAACAAGAAAGCTGAGTTGGAGCATATTCTATGCTAGATTACTTTTTCCCCCACCTGTGCAATGAAGGCAGTAAATGAGAACGTCTACTCAGCAAAAATATAGCATTCAAAATGGAGTTTTCTAGGCTTCCCTAGTTAAATTGAGTAAAAACCCCTTTTTGTCTTAATTGGTAGTCTCAGGCTATGTATCAAATTGTATACTTTATATGTACATCCTTTTGCTTTTATAATTCTTGAAACTCCTGATGGTTTTAAAAATGAAAGGTAAGCAGTAGTGCTGGAAGTATCAGAGTATGAGCAGCAGGTGCTAAGTGTATTTGCCAGTATTACCTCTGCAGAATTCAGCTAGCTATGAATAGTGATTATATTGATTTCAAGCCTGCTTTAGTGTAACACTGTGGTGTAAACTCAAGGAACAGTTTCTGCAAATGGAACAGTGTTGCAAAGAGGGTAGAATAAAGGCCTAGTCAAGGATGCCCCTCCAGCATACCTTGGGCTCAGACTGCACAAGAGTTATGTCACCTCTTACTCTACTCCAGAGCACTAAACAGCAAATGGTAAACGCTTCTCCTGAAGGTGAATGAGGTTGAGGAGCAGAGTTTCAGGGAGCGGGGGTAGTGTCTGGTCTCACAACAGCAACTGGTCACAGAAGCAGCCTCAGGTCAGCTGTTTTAGACTGCTATTGCAGTTTAGTCTCCTGTCTCTTCACATCAGTCTTCTTTCTGCCGGGGTTCTTTGTCCCTTGGCCTTACTCCAAGCTATCCTTCGTGCTTTCTTTCTCTTTTCTCATCTCTGTTCCTTCTTCTCACTCTTAACCTCTCCATTTCCTGTATTTTCATGTTAAGCTAATTATCTTCTGCCTAAATTCTTCTCATGAATTACAAATATTAAAAACAAATGTAGAAAAGGAAGTTTAAAATGATACTTGCTAATCTTCACTGTTCTCATTTCACACATTTTCCTCTTTAGCTTGACACCTCATCTGTTTTGCATGTTTAGATTGGTAGCAGAGGGGAGAAATGTAGTCTCTCATAGCCGTTTTCATTTGAACAGCTTCTAGCAAAATGAGGTCTATTTTTGCTTGTTTCCAGTTCACCACTGTGACAGAAGGAGCAAAATATTTTGCCTTGTGAAGGATTATTTTACCTAGTTCTAATTTTCCTCTTGCTTCTTATTTCTTTCTATTTTTAGGAGATGTCAACCTCTTGAGATACTCAAGTTAGGTAGGGTAAAGCTCTAGCTGCAAGAAAAGCTGATGGCTAGCGTTTTTTAATAAGTAAATAAATCTCAAATAAACATTTGCACCGTATGTTGTAGTCATGTAACAATCTTTAATGCTGCACAGCATAGCAGTTTTACTTCTCTAGTCTTGTGGTTTTGTTTCCAATTTGAGCCATTTGGTCTCTATTTCAGCACCATGACCATGGAGGAACTGCTTACATCTCTGCAGAAGAAATGTCGAACAGAGTGTGAGGAAGCTCACCGACAGCTGGTGTGTGCTCTTAATGGCTTAGCTGGTATCCATATCATTAAAGGTAAGACTGGATGGCTGTAGCAAATTATTTACTCCTTTTGATAGGCTAATTATGGTTAAGATGACACCATGTAAAAACAGTGTCTTTTTTGAATTCAGGGAAAAAGCCATAATGAAATCCTGGGAAACTAGAGCAACTTGTTACAGTGTTTGTAACAGAAAACAGCATTCATTCTAGATGACAGAGAAAAGAATAGGTGTAGTTTGGTGCATCTTTGAGATGTCTAAGACTATTTCTGGAATTTTTGTTTTATATTCTCTCTGGAGTCTGCCATCTAAGTGTACTGGGAGGATAAAATGTCATACTTGTGTAATTGTACTTAACCTGCTTTTATTTTACCAGTACTGCTTTCTGGGCTTCCTTTTTGCCCCCTGAAACGCAAACTACTATGCTGACTGTGGTATCTGTTTGCTGTTGCCTGCTATACAGCTCTGTCAACATAGGTTTTGTCTGAAGAAGGAAAAAAAGCTTTGGATCAGAAACAAAAATAATTATATTAATCTTAAATGTCCCACTAAACAAAGTAATAATAAATTAAAATTACTTAGCCATGAATATGAAAGAAAAGCCTCTTTGCCAAGTAACAAATCTAAAGTTGACAAACTGGTTGAATTTTTCCAGCTGATGTTAAAGTCTTCCTTCAAAAAGGGGAGCAAGCAAACTGCCTGTTCTGCTACTTGCCTTACAGAAAGATTACTTTAGGATTCTGTTTAGTCTGTAGTTAGTAGGCTTGAAATACTTTGTTATGATGGCAGGATGAACATAACATTTTTCAGATAGAATTAAGTGCTTAAAGATATCTGTACAGATCACATACTTCTAAAATACACTAGTAGCAGAAATTAAGTTTGGCCTTTTTCGAAAAGCAAATTGGTGAAAATCGCATCTGGTGAGAAACAAAGCAGGACTGAGGCAGAGTTCTGGTCTATAACTTCCCTCCCTGCTCCCAGCATTACTGTTACATTCAGTTGTTTTTATCAGCAAGGAGGAAGTGCACCTTATATTTAAGTAAAACCATTAATTTATTGTTAGTATAATTGAACTCTTACAAGTCTAGTTGTGATTAGTCCAGGTGTAATTGTTACAGGCGAAAAACAAATAATCATGCTCTCTTGTTTCTACTGCTTGACCTGCTTTTATGTCACCTTTCTGCTGCCCCTCTGGGTCCTGAGGTCAATGGTTTCATACTGGTGGTGGCAGTGCTATGGCTGGTTGTCTCCACCTGGAGCTCTTCATTGGGAGGAATGTTTGTGTTGATGGTTTCTTCTTTCTCCCTCAAGGATCCAATTAGGGTCGTTTTTATGTTTGCTAGCACACTTTTACACCTTTCTCTTTCTTCATGGGTCTGCAGTTCCACCTTAACACCAAACTTAGTGTATATGATTCGTTTTATGAATGTTACAGACTATTTCTTTGTTCTCTTTGTTGCCCCTAAAACCAGTTTTGTCCAGCTCTAGGTCTGCATTTCTTTGACTGTGGGTGAGTTGTTTATAGCCATGGCTTCCTTGTTCACTGCCAAGCCTGTGTACCATCTCTTAGCATCCCATGGCTGTACTCCTCTACACTGCATCCTATATCTTTTACTTTCCAAGGCCTCTGCTGTTGTTACTAGTCCTGTATTTCTCTACGCTACATCATGGTGTTAGTTGTAAATATGTCATTCTACATAGAATACCTGCTTGTTACTGCTGCCTACATAAAGCTGTGATTCACTTACACAAAGATAAATAAAAGTTAAAAAAAAAATTAGCCATAGACACCTAGTGAATAAGAGAAATTACTGTCACAGCTAAGCCAAGTAAAAGGTCTAGGCAGGTCAGAAAAAATTTGAAGGAGGCCTGACAAGTCTCAAGCTTGAGGCCTTGCAAAATCAGCACATAGCTTTTGTTCTGTTACTAGTAGTGGGAATAGTATTTTGCAGGACTACACCCTTACAGCTGGCAACTGTTTCAGTGTAAGAAGCAACAAATCTTGTTGAAATAGTTGTTTACACTTCAATATAGGTAGGAAGATGGTTTTTTTGTTTTACCCTGTGATCTGTCTTTAGTTTCATGTCCCTGTACTGTGTTTAAAGAGTCTTCTAAGACTATTGCTGGCTAAATAATTTTCCGTAAGTTCCGAAAATAAAACAAAAATGGATTAGTGTTGTGGGTTTTTTCTTTTTTTGTTGCTTTTCCATATCCAGCTTAGATTTTGTATTTCTTAGATTTATAGAATCTATTTTCTGAGAAGCGATTGTGATATTAGGAGCTTACATCAGTAGTTATACTTGCTGCATGTATTTAATCATTTCTGCATTTTTGAAGTATGACACAACTTTCGTTGCTTTCACTGGAAAGTGAATCATGTATTTGCAGTGCAAATTTAGTAGTACATCACTGCAATGAGATGTAGATGGTGGGTTTTTAGTGCAACGTGTGAGATTTTTTTGGACTTAAGCAACTGTGAATACATATTTTAAGATCAAGAAGTCTACAGATCTTGCAGTCACAAGAGATATTTAATCTGGAAACTGCTTTAGTCTTTGTAAAATGTAATACTCCTTGTCTTTTAACAGTTGGGTTTTTGGGAGGGTACTGGGTAGAAGAATGAATAGGGAAGGTTTGCTTGAAGACAAGCAAATGTTGTACAGCCTCTCTGAAACCATTTTAGTATGTTGCGAGTGATGGCCTGTCATCACTATTTGTATATTTAAGAACCAACATAATATGCATATGTTTTTGTTACTCTTTTTTAATTCAGGAGAATATGCATTGGCTGCAGAGCTGTACAGAGAAGTGTTACGATCATCTGAAGAGCACAAAGAAAAGCTCAAAACAGATTCCTTGCAAGTGAGTGAGCATTCAAATGTAAAGAGACGTAGTTAAGAACTGGAATACTTTAGTTTTAAATTAACAGGTCAGTCTTTTCTTCCTTCCAGTGGTGTGCTGAATGACTCTTTCAGCTTGCTGTTATTATTACAAACTTTAGACAGGAATCTGTCCAGTGACCTTCACATTTCCTTTTTTTTTTTTTTAAAAAAAAAAACCCACTGTATTTCTAGAAACCTTTCCTTGTGAGGCTTCGTGATATCCCAGAAGCAGTGCATGATCTCCACCTGCTGTTGTACGATAAACTTAACAAGCTGAATTCCTAGACTTGTGTATGTGACTGTGACTGCCCACATTAGTGGTACTATATTGCATACTACAAATACAGGATGCTGCATTTGCATTGAGAATAATATTAACGTGCCAAATGATACAGAATAATGAAATCGTTGCACTGCAGAAGATGTTTAAAGGACATAAAAAAGAATCAAAGTGAATTTTCTCTTCAGGAAATATATTAATACATTTTGAATACTGTGTTTAAAATACGAATATATTCTCCTGATTAAAAAAAAAAAGTGGTTCTCTAAAATCTTCATATTTCAAGGAATATCAGTTCTAAATTGACCAAAATTCTCTTTAGTGTAACAAGATATTTAAAATGTTAAAGACAGATAAATAAGAAGTGATGAGTTGTCTATTTCTTTACTTTGCTTGCTTCACTAAGTTATTTTTTTACTATCTTGCATGTGGTCATCTGATGGCTTCATTTGCTTCTTTGATCCTTCCTTCTCCTCCGTGATTTCCCAGAGGCATTTTTTCCTTAGCATAGCCATATCAGCATAAACTTGTTAAGCTACTCATAACAAGATAGTTAATTAAGCTGTTTTACTGGTTTATGCAAGCCAGTAAAGCAGTTTTTTTTCTCAAAATACACACTGTCTAGTATTGCCTTTGTGTAATAAAACATTTCTGAGTACTTCCCTGTTGTGTAGGCTTAGCTCTTTAAGATGTTGACAAACCACTGCTGGCCAGTGCCTCTCAGTGGCTGAGACTGTAATAGGGCAGAAGTGAAGTGAATCTGGGAGGTGAGAACAGCCTCCAGCATCATGAACTTGTGCCCTTAGTGTGAGTTTGTAGGACATATGCAGGCAGCATAACATTAGGGGTGTGGTTTGAGATATGTGAGGTGAGCCTAGGGAAGAGAAATAGGGTTGCCTGATATTAACAATCAAGTTTATTTCCCCTAAAAATAAACAAAAAGGTCACTTTTTATTCAGTCATTAATTTCAGAAAAATTAAAAATATGAAAAATTGTTGAAGACTTTGAGAGCTAGTTTTTTCCCTATACTTTATTTTGCTTCAGACAGGCTAAGTGAATTGTCTCCTTATAATATTCTGAAAGATATTACAAAAGAATGTGGTCTTAAATAAATAACTTGTTTTCCATAATAATCAAGGGCTATTTTAATTAGGTGGCTGAGTACAGGGCAGAATCTGATGACTTGGTGTCACACTTGCCTGCTGATTTACTTTCGTGGTGTTGAAGAAGGTCTTTTTGATGTTTCATTTCCTGCCTCAGTAAAATGAGGAAAAGAATGTTTGTTTTCTTTATAAGGTGCTTCCAGATTAACAGAGAAAAAAATAAAGCTAATTTAAAATTAATACTAATTTCTAGCTCTATGTTTTCACTGCTGTTTAAACTTTTCTTGTCACAGATATTGCAATGTATTTTTTTCATGATTGCTGTTGACTTTGTGTATATTTAGAGACTTCATTCTACACACAACTTGATGGAATTGTTGTTGGCAAAGCACCCAGGAATTCCCCCAACTTTACGTGATAGCCGACTTGCAGAAGAGGTAAACATTGTTCATTTTTATATAAATGTATTTTGAAGAGCACATTTTTTTTCAATATTTTCTCTAACTAAAGAAATAACATTAAATAGCTTTCAGGTTTACTATGTGCATAATTACCTTGATAGTACCAAACAAAGGAAGACTTAAACGCACCCTAGAATGCACAAAATAAAGGTATCTAATGAAATCAGAATGTAATAGTGAAAGATACATACGTGTGTACATGTTACTTGTAAAAAAGTTATTTGTTCATCAGTTTTTAAAATATCAAATAAACTGGTGTTGATCATATTGTGGAGAAACCTGCATACCAAGAGAGGTTTTCACTGTCAGAAGTAACTTTCATGAAAAAAATTATATCTGATGCATCTAAAAATAATGAAATTCAAACCTTTCTTGTTATTTTATGGATACGTTTTGTATGTAGGTAAGTTAAATTGTCCTGTTCTCAGATTGTTCTAATATCTTTTTGTTTACTTATTCAGCACGATATATTTTAATGTACAGAGAAGTAAGAATTATGACTTAAATTCCAGTTCCTTTTTGTAATACAGTGTATTCCTATTGTGTTGTTTGGGTGTGTCCAAAAGCAAAATTGTATAGTTAGCACTTTGTCTTAAATTATTTTTGGGCTAGATTCTAGAGGAAAAAAATAATGCTAAATATTGCTTACGAATGAAAGTGGGTAGCATGTAAGCAGCTAGCCATTTTAAAGCATTAAGGTACCTGGAGAGTTTTTTACATTTTCAATTATTCCGCATAAATATGGGTTGTGCGTAATTTAAAGTCTTATTTCCATGCAGGCAGAACAACTTCGACAGCATTATATGAGCAAATCCAATGCAGAAGTTGCAGAAGCCCATCAGGCCTTGCAGCCAGTTCTTCAGACCATTCGAGAGCTCCAGAGAAAGGCAGGTACCTCTTATATGTATTTAGTCTCTGACTTTCGAGGTTTTCTTAAATATTTTCATCTGTTTATCCAGAACTCCAGCTGTTTATTATCTCTAGCAGTTCTAGACATAATAAACACTTTGCCAGTGTGCACATGCACATTGCCAACACACACACAGAGCCTGAAAACATATTCTGTGTTCCCCACATAAAGAGGCACACAATACTTGATGAACAGGTGACTGAAAAATAGAAGTGCGTGGTGGCATGATTCTAGTAAAATTTAACACCATGCTTGATTTTTATATTAACTGTGCTTCACGTGTAACTTGGGTAAATAAGTTTTATAGGGTCCAAATGAACTGTTCTTTGACATGCATTTAGTCATTGTGCTTAAGGCTTAGTCGTGTTTAGTCAATATGATAATTGAGTTTTCATGGGACGGTGCAAACCCTTGATGAATTGGTGAACACTTGAGTTGAAGGGCTGCTTGTAATTTGCATGATAGTAAAGAAATAATGAAGAAATGAGGCAAATGGCACATGAGGAAGTAAACTTCCGTATCTTCTTTCACCTTTTAAAATTACAAGGTCACTTCAGTGTTGCTCTATTAATTTCCCAGAGACCTTGCTTTCTATGATTAAATGATCCTTTTGTCTCTTTTTGAGAGGGAGAGAGGAAGGGGAAACTTTGAGATTACAATATCTCTGCGGCTATGCTGTGTAAATGGCCTCAGTGAATCTAACTCTACTGAAGCACTTTGAAGGAGTGGAAATAGATGGGAATGTAGAAAATTTCTTAATCATGTGTTCACTTTCACAGGAAAGGGGATATTTTTCAAGCATACTGTCATCTTCCTCTTTCCGTGGAATTTACCAGTCTGTGTTTGTGTGGTCTAAAGAGCAGTGTAAGTCTCTGCTGCAATGAGTAAATTGGTTGGTTGTTGAATGTTCATGGATAAATCTGTTCTTTTGCATACAGATACACTCAGGTTCTCCTTGGTGGTTGGATGTCATCCAGACAGCAATACAGTATGCCATCGATGAGGAGCTTGTTCAACGTGTGCAAAACGAAATAACGTGCAACTACAAGCAGCAGACTAATAAACTCTCCATGGCAGAGAAGTAAGAGAATAGCTAAAATAGGCTAATGAATACAGTTAAGTCTGCTCACGTCCTCTTATCAGTTTGTGCTAACAGTTGCAATTAAATAGCAGGGATTTTTGCCTCAGAGCATCTGGGCTGCAATTGAGTTTCAAAAACAGTCCCTCCAAAAGCATAAATAGATTAAAGACTTGGAAAGAAAAGCAGGAGAACTACAGTTTTCTCCTAGACCAGCTTTCTTTTAAATGTTCCTTTTTATTATCTACTGTGGTTTTACAGTCTTCTGTACTCATGCAACTGCTGAGCAAGAAAGATTCAAAGTTTATTGCATTAAAATTGAGTAACCTCTAAAAGAATTGACTTGCTTAAATGGAAAGTAGACAGACAATAACAGAAAATCGTTGTGCAGTGCAGTAAAATAGCATCACTATTTTTCTGAGCAAAGAATTTTGTTTAGATTCATGTTACATGACAACAGTGGTACTGTTGCCTCTACAGTTATAGAATAACGGATTAGAAGGGACTTCTGGAGATTGATCGCCTAGACCGACTTCCAGCCAATAGATCCAGGCCCATCCTCAGAGATTCAGCCCAATCAGGTTGCACAGGGATTTGTTCTGTTGGGTTTGTGGTGTCTCCAAAGAGGGAGATTTCACAGCCTTTGTGTGAAGCCTGTTCCAGTCTTTGACCCACCTTGTGGAAAAAAAGAAATTCTTTTATCTAACTAGTGTGTGTTGCATCTTCTGTCCATTGTCTCTTGTCTTTTTGTTGTGCCCCTTTGAGAAAAGTTTGGCTCAGACTTCTCCGTGCCTTTGGGTTGGGTAGATGTAGAAAGCAATAAGATCTCCCTGACCAATCTTATTTTAAGGCTGAATAAAGCGTTTTCTGCCAGCCTCCTCTTGTACATTCTGTGCTTCAACTCCATAAGTTCATCACAGAAAAGGGAGACAGTTTAAATTCAGGCAGTTTTCTCAGATATGTGAACAATCCTTATGTTCTTAAATACAGTCTTTCTGAATAATTTTTTTAGTTAAATACTTTTTTTTGTTATATATATAAAAAACTAGGTGTATATAAATGCATATACAGATGTATATAAATAATCTGTGTATAAAATGTGTGTGTATGTATGTATATTTTAAAATACTTTAAATATGCACAGATTTGAACTAAATATGTAAAGAGAGATCCTCCAGTGTTGTCAAGATCCAAAAAGGTGGCAATTCCTTGCCCTGCTGGAAGTAAGCACGTCTTTTACTTTTCAGTACTTAACATAATTCTAAATAGTCTAAACCAATCTTTACGTCTTCTTTCTTCAAAACTCAGAGTTATGCTGAGAAGGAAGAAGGAAATTCTATCAGCTCAAAATAGATATTGAGACCACCCAGCTGGAAAGTAGCTTTGCAGAAAAGGACATGGGGGGTTCTGGTGGACACCAAGTTGACCATGAGCCATGTATGTGCCCTTGTGGTGAAGAAGTCTAATGGTATCCTGGACTGCATTAAGCAAAATGTTGCCAGCTTGTTGAGGGAAGTGATCCTTTCCATTTACTCAGTGCTGGTGAGGTCACATCTGGAGTCCACTGTGTCCAGTTCTAGGCTCCCCCATACCAGAGAGAGAGATGGACATAGTGGAGAGAGTCCAACAAAGGGCCAAGAAGATGACAAAAGGGCTGGAACATCTTGTATAGGGACAGGCTGAGAGAGCTGTGGTCCTGTTCAGCAGTTTGGGGGGATCTTCTCAGTCTATATAAATATCTGAAGTGGGGGGTGCAAAACAGATGGAGCCCGGCTCTTTTTAGCGGTGCTCAGTGACAGAACCAGAGGCAGTGGGCACAAACTGAAACACAGGAGGTTCCCTCTGGACATCAGGAAACACTTTTTTACTGGGAGGGTGAGTGAGCACTGGCACAGGTTGCACAGTGAAGTTGTGGAGCATCCATCCTTGGAGGCTGTCTGAGCAGAGTCCTGGGCAACCAGCTCTAGATGGCCCTGCTTGAGGAGAGGGATTGGACAAAACAACCTCCAGAGGTCCCTTCCAACCTCAACCCCGGCTGTGAGTCTGATGTGAACATTTTGTGGTTGTGTTGTTTGAGAATGATGGCATCTTGTTCTGGCCAAAATTAATTTGAGGAAAGGATTGTTTGCATGTTCATGCTGAGCTCATATGCCTGTGCATTCATCTATACACTTGCTTGTATTATACTGGATTTTTTTTTCCTCACTTGAAATTCACTATTTAGGAAGTATATTTTTAAATCGTTGCTGCTTACAGGTTGTATAACTTTGCAAAAGTGATCTGCAATACCAGTATTTATTTTATAAAATAGGGATAAAACTTATTTCCTTTTAATTTTTTTTAGCATGTGCATTAAAACCTTAAAAAAGTGTCTTATGAAGTATTACTAGTCAGCGGTAGAAGCAACTAGTCCTTATCTCTAGTTGAGTATTAGAGATGGTTGGTATAGTGGGAGATTTTCATAAATCTGAAATATTTGGCAACCGATAGTATTAACAACAGACTGATTGCCTAACCAGGTAGTCTGAAAAATACATGTAAATTGCAAACTTGTCTGTTTTAAAATACATACTGCTTAAGTAGGTCATTTTAAGTTACAAACTTTAGTAGTGTTGTTAAACCTGTCATGTCCGTTTAATAACTTTAACTTTGAAAGCTAACTTGCAAAATGCAGTATATTTTTGTGATGGGTGCGTGTGTCTGCTGTGAATTGCACAGAGGCATTGAAAATCAGATTGGCCAACAGATGCAAATAAGACTGTAAGTATATGTAGTTGTTTACCTTTAGTATATTTGCATTGCGGAATAGAAAGTTTCAGGTTGGTATTGGCTACTAATATTCGATCGCATCTCTCAAGTCTTCGAAAGAGTCTTTCTATCCTGCAGATACCAGGCATCATCTCAGGAGATACAATGGAATGATTTCTAACAGCATTACGTGTAGTAGTAGTAAGCACTTATTTATGGTATGAACTTCCTATGTGGTCCTGTATTGCTGTTTAGCTATTTCTCTTCTACTTCAAAATACTGAATTAAGTTTGGATTTGGTGACTCAGTGTGCAATTAGTTCCCTTTTTCTTTAAATCAGATTCCGTGACTGCAGAGGCCTTCAGTACCTGCTCACAACCCAGCTGGAGGATGTGAAGAAGTTTCAAAAGATTGTAAGAGAAGCAGTGAAAAACTTGGAAGGCCCTCCCTCTAAGCAGGTCATTGAGGCTGCCACCATCTGCCATTTGCGACCTGTTAGACTTCCACTTAACAAGTATGTCTTGAAAATAGAAAATACGCTTTAGAGGTGTATTAATAAGTTTTTCTTCGTTTGAAATAAGAAGAGATTAAAGTCTTTATTCTGTATTCAGGGTCTGCATGCACACAGATATCACAGATATCTATTTGTTAGCATCATGACCTTACCTTGCTTTTGTTCTTACAAAATTTTTTCCTGTCAGTTATTAAGACTTAAATTGTTCTTTTTTATGGACTTTGGGTTTTTGTGTTTATTTTTTTTTATGTTGGAAGAGGGAATTACAGGAATTGCTTTGGTTTCTGATGAAATTCTGAGTGCTTGTTTTCAATCTTCTGTATTGCAGTTGTGTCTTTTGTAAGGCTGATGAGCTGTTCACAGAGTACGAGTCAAAGCTCTTTTCTCATACGTAAGTTCATAGCTTTTTAAACTTCTCACTATTAAAAAAGTGAAAGTTGGATTGTTTTATATTTTATACTTTAAAGTTTTCTGAAATAACTTTATGATCAAATTACAGCAACTTCTTGCTAGTGGCCTTGATAGCAATTTTATTAGTCAGGTTTAATTTTCTGTGTAAATTTAATTTGGCAAAAAAGTGTACAAGGAACAAACACATACCACTTTTTCTCAAGCTGCTATAATATGACCATACATTTGAAATGAAGTGTTGAAGTGTTCAGAAAGTGATGTATAAATACAAGTATACTAATTAAACACATATTCCTGTTTGTGCAAATGTTTGTAGTCGGGTTGCAAATGGTATAATACCATACTCATTTGTAATTCGTTTTTAATTCTGTATAACTCGTGAAGTAACAAAATTTGGCTAAAGCCAGAGTGAGAGAGTAGATTTCAGACATGAATGCAGCTGTGAGCTGAAAGAAGGGCTGCACCCATATATGGTGTGAGAGAAATATGTGTAGTGAACAATACTGAGAGGCATAGATTACAGCCCTCTGTGTGCTTTCTCCTCAACTTTCATCTCTCGTAGCCTTCACCATGTCAAAATTGGATTCAAACATCTTGAGGTCACTGAGAAAACATTTTGAAAAGTCTTTACTAGTGCGAGCTCTTTTACCTAATGATTGCTGGAAGCCAGGATCAGGGACATCAC